>JAGIQG010000003.1:137826886-138174386 GCA_024679065.1 Sphyrna mokarran | reverse complement strand
AGTGGTTAGGATCTGGAATGCACTGTGTGAGAGTGTGGTGGAGACATATTCACACAGCGAGTGGTTAGGATCTGGAATGTACTGTCTGACAGTGTGGTGGAGACATATTCACACAGCGAGTGGTTAGGATCTGGAATGCACTGTGTGAGAGTGTGGTGGAGACAGATTCACACAGCGAGTGGTTAGGATCTGGAATGTACTGTCTGAGAGTGTGGTGGAGACAGATTCACACAGCGAGTGGTTAGGATCTGGAATGTACTGTCTGAGAGTGTGGTGGAGACAGATTCACACAGCGAGTGGTTAGGATCTGGAATGTACTGTCTGAGAGTGTGGTGGAGACAGATTCACACAACGAATGGTTAGGATCTGGAATGTACTGTCTGAGAGTGTGGTGGAGACAGATTCACACAGTGAATAGTTAGGATCTGGAATGTACTGTCTGAGAGTGTGGTGGAGACAGATTCATACAGCGAGTGGTTAGGATCTGGAATGTACTGTCTGAGAGTGTGGTGGAACTCTCACTGGGTTACTGTTTCACATGCACTAGGGTACAGGTTGCAAATACACTGACTCTCACTGGGGTACAGTTCCACGTACTGATTCTCACTGAGGTATGGGTTCCGCATACTGATTCTTACTGGGGTACGGGTCCCACACACACTGACTCTCATTGAGGTACGGGTCCCACACACACTCACTCTCACTGGTGTACGAGTCCCACACACACTGACTCTCACTGAGGTACGGGTCCAACACACACTGACTCTCACTGGGGTACGGGTCCCACACACACCGACTCTCACTGGGGTACGGGTCGCACACACACCGACTCTCACTGGGGTACGGCTCCCACACACACTGACTCTCACTGGGGTACGAGTCCCACACACACTGACTCTCACTGGGGTACGGCTCCCACACACACTGACTCTCACTGGGATACGGCTCCCACACACACTGACTCTCACTGGGGTACGGCTCCCACACACACTGACTCTCACTGGGGTACGGCTCCCACACACACTGACTCTCACTGGGGTACGGCTCCCACACACACTGACTCTCACTGGGGTACGGCTCCCACACACACTGACTCTCACTGGGGTACGGGTCCCACACACACTGACTCTCACTGGGGTACTCCACACACACTGACTCTCACTGGGGTAGGGTCCCACACACACTGACTCTCACTGGGTACGGGTTCCACACACACTGACTCTCACTGGGGTACGGGTCCCACACACACTGACTCTCACTGGGGTACGGGTCCCACACACACTGACTCTCACTGGTATCGGGTTCCACACACACTGACTCTCACTGGGGTACGGGTCCCACACACACTGACTCTCACTGGGGTACGGCTCCCACACACACTGACTCTCACTGGGGTACAGTTCCACACACACTGACTCTCACTGGGGTACGGGTCCCACACACACTGACTCTCACTGGGGTACGGGTCCCACACACACTGACTCTCACTGGGGTACGGGTCCCACACACACTGACTCTCACTGGGGTACGGGTCCCACACACACTGACTCTCACTGGGGTACGGTCCCACACACACTGACTCTCACTGGGGTACGGGTCCCACACACACTGACTCTCACTGGGGTACGGGTCCCACACACACTGACTCTCACTGGGGTACGGGTCCCACACACACTGACTCTCACTGGGGTACGGGTCCCACACACACTGACTCTCACTGGGGTACGGGTCCCACACACACTGACTCTCACTGGGGTACGGGTCCCACACACTGACTCTCACTGGGGTACGGGTCCCACACACACTGACTCTCACTGGGGTACGGGTCCCACACACACTGACTCTCACTGGGGTACGGGTCCCACACACACTGACTCTCACTGGGGTACGGCTCCCACACACACTGCTGTACAGTTGCCATCACCTTGACGAAGAAACACAGTGAGTGGGACTTCAGGTGAAATACGTTGATTCATACCTTCCCTGTTGACTTCACACCTTTCCAGATGCAGAAATACACAATGATCCAGGTGGCGAGGACACACAGGAGCATCTGCCAATTGATGGTTCCCAGGTGATCAATTCCAACTGAGATTCTCAACACTTTCCTCCTGAAAATGAGAATGAAACAGTTTCAATTCTCCAACAAATCCCTTTTTGTGAGGAGTGAGGGGGAGAGTGGGATTAGACTGGGTGGGATATTAAAGGGTGCAGGGAGTGAAGGGGGAGAGTGGGATTAGACTGGGTGGGATATTAAAGGGTGCAGGGAGTGAAGGGGGAGAGTGGGATTGACTGGGTGGGATATTAAAGGGTGCGGGATGAGGGGGAGAGTGGGATTAGACTGGGTGGGATATTAAAGGGGGGTGGGGGAGAGGGGTTATGGGTGGATATTAAGGGTGCGGGATGAGGGGGAGAGTGGGATTAGACTGGGTGGATATTAAAGGGTGCAGGGAGTGAGGGGGAGAGTGGGATTAGACGGGTGGGATATAAAGGTGCGGGGGGGGAGAGTGGATGCTGGGTGGGATATTAAAGGGTGCGGGGAGTGAGGGGAGAGTGGGATTAGACTGGGTGGGATATTAAAGGGTGCAGGAGTGAGGGGGAGAGTGGGATTAGACTGGGTGGGATATTAAAGGGTGCAGGGAGTGAGGGGGAGAGTGGGATTAGACTGGGTGGGATATTAAAGGGTGCGGGGAGTGAGGGGGAGAGTGGGATTAGACTGGGTGGGATATTAAAGGGTGTGGGGGAGAGTGGGATTAGACTGGGTGGGATATTAAAGGGTGTGGGGAGTGAGGGGGAGAGTGGGATTAGACTGGGTGGGATATTAAAGGGTGTGGGGGAGAGTGGGATTAGACTGGGTGGGATATTAAAGGGTGCGGGGAGTGAGGGGGAGAGTGGGATTAGACTGGGTGGGATATTAAAGGGTGCGGGGAGTGAGGGGGAGAGTGGGATTAGACTGGGTGGGATATTAAAGGGTGCGGGGAGTGAGGGGGAGAGTGGGATTAGACTGGGTGGGATATTAAAGGGTGCAGGGAGTGAGGGGGAGAGAGTGGGATTAGACTGGGTGGGATATTAAAGGGTGCGGGGAGTGAGGGGGAGAGTGGGATTAGACTGGGTGGGATATTAAGGGTGCGGGGAGTGAGGGGGAGAGTGGGATTAGACTGGGTGGGATATTAAGGGTGCGGGAGTGAGGGGGGAATAGAGGGATTAGACTGGGTGGGATATTAAAGGGTGCGGGGAGTGAGGGGAGAGTGGGATTAGACTGGGTGGGATATTAAAGGGTGCGGGGAGTGAGGGGGAGAGTGGGATTACGGTGGGATATTAAGGGTGCGGGGAGTGAGGGGGAGAGTGGGATTAGACTGGGTGGGATATTAAGTTGCGGGAGTGAGGGGAGAGTGGGATTGCTGGTGGATTAAGGGTGCGGGGTGAGGGGAGAGTGGGTTAGACTGGGTGGGATATTAAGGGTGCGGGGAGTGAGGGGAGAGTGGGGATTAGACTGGGTGGGATATTAAAGGGTGTGGGGGAGTGAGGGGGAGATTGGATTAGACTGGGTGGGATATTAAAGGTGGGGAGTGAGGGGGAATGTGGGATTAGACTGGGTGGATATTAAGGGTGGGGGATTGGGGGGAGAGTGGGATTAGACTGGGTGGGATATTAAAGGTGCGGGAGTGAGGGGGAGAGTGGATTAGACTGGGTGGGATATTAAAGGGTGCGGGGAGTGAGGGGGAGAGTGGGATTAGACTGGGTGGGATATTAAAGGGTGCGGGGAGTGAGGGGGAGAGTGGGAACTGGGTGGGATATTAAGGGGTGGGGAGAGTGGGATTAGCTGGGTGGGTATTAAGGGTGCGGGATGAGGGGGAGAGTGGGATTAGACTGGGTGGGATATTAAAGGGTGCGGGGAGTGAGGGGAGTGGGATTATGCTGGGTGGGATATTAAAGGGTGCGGGGAGTGAGGGGAGTGGGATTAGACTGGGTGGGATATTAAAGGATGCGGGGAGTGAGGGGAGTGGGATTAGACTGGGTGGGATATTAAAGGATGCGGGGAGTGAGGGGAGTGGGATTAGACTGGGTGGGATATTAAAGGGTGCGGGGAGTGAGGGGAGTGGGATTAGACTGGGTGGGATATTAAAGGATGCGGGGAGTGAGGGGAGTGGGATTAGACTGGGTGGGATATTAAAGGGTGCGGGGAGTGAGGGGAGTGGGATTAGACTGGGTGGGATATTAAAGGGTGCGGGAGTGAGGGGGTGAGATTGGGATTAGACTGGGTGGGATATTAAAGGGTGCGGGGAGAGAGGGGGAGAGTGGGATTAGACTGGGTGGGATATTAAAGGGTGTGAGGGGGAGAGTGGGATTAGACTGGGTGGGATATTAAAGGGTGTGGGGAGTGAGGGAGAGAGTGGGATTAGACTGGGTGGGATATTGAAGGGTGTGGGGAGTGAGGGGAGAGTGGGATTAGACTGGATGGGATATTAAAGGGTGCAGGAGTGAGGGGGAGAGTGGGATTAGACTGGTGGGATATTAAAGGTGCAGGGAGTGAGGGGGAGAGTGGGATGGGACTGGATGGGATATGGGGTGAAAGGGTGCGGGAGTGAGGGGGTGTGGGGTGGGTTGGGGGTGGGGGGGGGGAGAGTGGGATTAGACTGGGTGGGATATTAAAGGTGCGGGAGTGAGTGGGGAGAGTGGGATTAGACTGGGTGGGATATTAAAGGGTGCGGGGAGTGAGGGGGAGAGTGGGATTAGACTGGGTGGGATATTAAAGGATGCTGGGAGTGAGGGGGAGAGTGGGATGAGACTGGGTGGGATATTAAAGGATGCGGGTAGTGAGGGGAGTGACTGGGGGAGAGTGGGATTTAGACTGCGGTGGGATTAAAGGGTGCGGGGAGTGGCGTGAGGGGGAGAGTGGGTTAGACTGGGTGGGATATAAAGGGTGGGGGAGTGAGGGGGAAAGTGGGATTAGACTGGGTGGATATTGGGGATTAGACTGGGTGGGGTAATTAGACTGGGTGGGATATTAAAGATTGCGGGGAGTGAGGGGGAGAGTGGGATAGACTGGGTGGGATATTAATGATGCGGGGAGTGGGGGGAGAGAGTTGGTATTAGACTGGGTGGGATATTAAGGGTGTGGGGAGTGAGGGCAGAGTGGGATTAGACTGGGGGATATTAAAGGGGATGCGGGGAGTGAGGGGGGAGAGTGGGATTAGACCTGGGTGGGATATTAAAGGATGTCGGGGGTGAGGGGGGAGAGTGGGATCAGACTGGGTGGGATATTAAAGGGTGCGGGGAGTGAGGGGGATTAGTTGGGATTAGACTGGGTGGGATATTAAAGGGTTGCGGGGAGTGAGGGGAAGAGTGGGATTAGACTGGGTGGGGATATAAAGGGTGCGGGGCGTGAGGGGGAGAGTGGGATTAGACTGTTGTGGGATATTAAAAGGGTTGCGGGGAGTGAGGGGGAGAGTGGGATTAGAGTGGGATATTAAAGGATGCGGGAGTGAGGGGGAGAGTGGAGTTAGACTGGTGGGATATTAAAGGATGCGGGGAGTGAGGGGGGAGAGTGGGTTAGACCTGGGTGGATATTAATGGTGTGGGGGAGTGAGGGTCAGATGGGATTAGACTGGGTGGGATATTAAAGGATTCTGGTATTGAGGGGGAGAGTGGGATTAGACTGGGTGGGATATTAAAGGGATGCGGGAGTGAGGGGAAGGATGGGATGTTAGACTGGGTGGGATATTAAAGGGTAGCGGGGAGTTGGGATTTAGAGGGGATATTAACGGGTGCGGGGAGTGGGGGGGAGAGGGGGGAGAGACTGGTGGGATTATTAATGGTATTAAAGGGTGGGAGTGAGGGGGAGAGTGGGATTAGACTTGCGGGGGGTGGATCAGATATTAAAGGGTGCAGGGAGTGAGGGGGGAGAGGGATTAGACTGGGTGGGATATTAAGGGTGCGAGGTGGTGATATTAAAGGGTGCGGGAAGGATGAGGGGATTAGACTGGTGGGATATTAAATGAGGGCTAGGAGTGGGATTATGACTGGTGGAGATATACAGGGGTCGGGGAGTAGGGGGGCAAGAGTGGGATTAGACTGGGTGGGATCTTAAAGGGTGTGGGGGGTGGAGGGGGGAGAGTCTGGGAGGTGCGGATTAGACTGGGTGGGATTTAAAGGTGGGGAGTGAAGGGGGAGAGCGGGATTATACTGGTGGGATATTAAAGGTGCGGGAAGTGAGGAGCAGAGTGGGATTAGACTGGGTGGGATATTACATGGGTGCGGGAGTGAGGGGGAGAGTGGGATTAGACTGGGTGGGATATTAAAGGTGCGGCGAGTGAGGGGGAGAGTGGGATTAACCTGGGTGGGGCTTTAAGGGTGCGGGGGAGTGAGGGGAGAGTGGGATTAGACTGGGTGGGATATTAAAGGGTCAGGGAGTGGGGTAAGGTGGGATTAGACTGGGTGGGATATTAAAGGGTGCGGGGAGTGAGGGGGAGAGTGGGGATTAGACTGGGTGGGATACGGTGGGTATATTAAAGGGGTGTGGGGAGTGAGGGGGAGAGTGGGATTAGCTGGGGGATATTAAAAGGAGTGAGGGTGGAGAGTGGGATTAGACTAGGAAGGGTGCGGGGAGTGAGGTGGGTGGGTGACAGGGTGGGGGAGATTAGAGGTGGGATCTTAAGGGTGGTTGTGCAGTGAGGGGAAGTGGGATTAGACTGGGGTTGGGATTTTAAAGGGAGGGTGCGAGAGGGGAGAGGGGATAGACTGTGTGTGATATTAGAAGGTGCTGGGAGTGTAGGGGGAGATGGGGTAGACTGGGTGGGATTAAAGGGTGCAGGGGGGGAGTGGGATTAGACTGGGTGGGATATTAAAGGGTGCGGGGAGTGGAGGGGGAGATATTAGAAATTAAAAGGGTGCGGGGAAGTTAGACTGGGTGGATTTAAAGGGTGGTGGTGAGGGGGAGGAGTGGGATTAGACTGGGTGGGATATTAAAGGGTGCTGGAGGAGAGTGAGGGGGAGAGTGGGATAGACTGGTGGGATATTAAAGGGTGCGGTGGTGAGTGAGGGGGGAGAGAGTGGAGTGGGATTAGACTGGGTGGGATATTAAAGGGTGGGTGGGGAGTGAGTGGGAGAGTGGGGTGACTGGTTGGATTTAAAGGGTGGTGGGGAGAGTGGGATTAGACTGGGTGGGATATTAAAGGGTGTGGGGTAGGGGGGAGAGTGGGATTTAAATGGGTGGGGGGTGCGGGGAGTGAGGGGGAGAGTGGGATTAGACTGGGTGGGATATGAAGGTGCGGGGATTTAAAGGGTGCGGGGAGACTGGGTGGATATTAAGTGTTGTGGAGTGTGTGGGGATGGGTGAGGGGAGTGGGATTATGCTGGGTGGGATATTAAAGGGTGCGGGGAGTGAGGGGAGTGGGATTAGACTGGGTGGGATATTAAAGGGTGCGGGGAGTGAGGGGGAGAGTGGGATTAGACTGGGTGGGATATTAAAGGGTGCGGGGAGTGAGGGGGAGAGTGGGATTAGACTGGGTGGGATATTAAAGGGTGTGGGGAGTGAGGGGGAGAGTGGGATTAGACTGGGTGGGATATTAAAGGGTGCGGGGAGTGAGGGGGAGAGTGGGATTAGACTGGGTGGGATATTAAAGTGCGGAGTGAGAGGGAGAGTGGAATTAGACTGGTGGGATATTAAAGGGTGCGGGAGTGAGGGGAGAGTGGGATTAGACTGGGTGGAATATTAAAGGGTGCGGGGAGTGAGGGGAGTGGGATTAGACTGGGTGGGATATTAAAGGGTGCGGGGAGTGAGGGGGAGAGTGGGATTAGACTGGGTGGGATATTAAAGGGTGCGGGGAGTGAGGGGGAGAGTGGGATTAGACTGGGTGGGATATTAAAGGGTGCGGGGAGTGAGGGGGAGAGTGGGATTAGACTGGGTGGGATATTAAAGGGTGCAGGGAGTGAGGGGGAGAGTGGGATTAGACTGGGTGGGATATTAAAGGGTGCGGGGAGTGAGGGGGAGTGGGATTAGACTGGTGGGATTTAAGGGTGGGGAGTGGAGGAGAGTGGGATTAGACTGGGTGGATATTAAAGGGTGCGGGGAGTGAGGGGGGAAGTGGGATTAGACTGGGTGGTTATTAAAGGGTGCGGGAGTGAGGGGGGAGAGTGTGATTAGACTGGGTGGGTATTAAAGGGTGCGGGAGTGAGGGGGAGAGTGGTGATTAGACTGGGTGGGATATTAAAGGGTGGGGAGTGAGGGGGAGAGGGGATTAGACTGGTGGGATATTAAGGGTGGGGGATGTGAGAGTGGGATTAGACTGGTGGGATATTAAAGGGTGGGGGGGGGTGGATTAGACTGGGTGGGATATTAAAGGGTGTGGGGAGTGAGGGGGGAGAGTGGGATTAGACTGTGTGGGATATTAAAGGGTGTGGGGAGTGAGAGACAGAGTGGGATTAGATTGTGTGGGATATTGAAGGGTGTGGGGAGTGAGGGGGAGAGTGGGATTAGACTGGGTGGGATATTAAAGGGTGTGGGGAGTGAGGGGGAGAGTGGGATTAGACTGGGTGGGATATTAAAGGGTGTGGGGAGTGAGGGGGAGAGTGGGATTAGACTGGGTGGGATATTAAGGTGCAGGAGTGAGGGGGAGAGTGGGATTAGACTGTGGGATTAAGGTGCGGGGTGAGGGGGAGTGGATTGACTGGGTGGGATATTAAAGGGTGCAGGGAGTGAGGGGGAGAGTGGGATTAGACTGGGTGGGATATTAAAGGGTGTGGGGAGTGAGAGGGAGAGTGGGATTAGACTGGGTGGGATATTAAAGGGTGCGGGGAGTGAGGGGGAGGGGGGATTAGACTGGGTGGGATATTAAAGGTGGGGGAGTAGGGGAGAGTGGGATTAGACTGGGTGGGATATTAAAGGGTGCTGGGAGTGAGGGGGAGAGTGGGATTATGGGTGGGTATTAAGGTGGGGTGAGGGGGAGTGGAATTAGACTGGTGGGATATTAAAGGTGTGGGGAGTGAGGGAGAGAGTGGGATAGACTGGGTGGGATATTAAGGGTGCGGGATGAGGGGGAGAGTGGGATTAGACTGGGTGGGATTTAAAGGGTGTGGGGAGTGAGGGGGAGAGTGGGATTAGACTGGGTGGGATATTAAAGGGTGTGGGGAGTGAGGGGGAGAGTGGGATTAGACTGGGTGGGATATTAAAGGGTGCAGGGAGTGAGGGGGAGAGTGGGATTAGACTGGGTGGGATATTAAAGGGTGCGGGGAGTGAGGGGGAGAGTGGGATTAGACTGGGTGGGATATTAAAGGGTGCGGGGAGTGAGGGGGAGAGTGGGATTAGACTGGGTGGGATATTAAAGGGTGCGGGGAGTGAGGGGGAGAGTGGGATTAGACTGGGTGGGATATTAAAGGGTGCGGGGAGTGAGGGGAGAGTGGGATTAGACTGGGTGGGATATTAAAGGTGCGGGGAGTGAGGGGGAGAGTGGGATTAGACTGGGTGGGATATTAAAGGTGCGGGGATGAGGGGGAGAGTGGGATTAGACTGGGTGGGATATTAAAGGGTGCGGGGAGTGAGGGGAAAGTGGGATTAGACTGGGTGGGATATTAAAGGGTGTGGGGAGTGAGGGGGAGAGTGGGATTAGACTGGGTGGGATATTAAAGGGTGCGGGGAGTGAGGGGGAGAGTGGGATTAGACTGGGTGGGATATTAAAAGGTGTGGGGGAGTGAGGGGGAGAGTGGGATTAGACTGGGTGGGATATTAAAGGGTGTGGGGAGTGAGGGGGAGAGTGGGATTAGACTGGGTGGGATATTAAAGGGTGCGGGGAGTGAGGGGGAGAGTGGGATTAGACTGGGTGGGATATTAAAGGGTGCGGGGAGTGAGGGGGAGAGTGGGATTAGACTGGGTGGGATATTAAAGGGTGCGGGGAGTGAGGGGGAGAGTGGGATTAGACTGGGTGGGATATTAAAGGGTGCGGGGAGTGAGGGGGAGAGTGGGATTAGACTGGGTGGGATATTAAAGGTGCGGGAGTGAGGGGGGAGAGTGGGATTAGACTGGGTGGGATATTAAAGGGTGCGGGAGTGAGGGGGAGTGGTTAGACGGGTGGATATTAAGGTGCGGGGAGTGAGGGGGAGATGGGATTAGACTGGGTGGGATATTAAGGGTGCGGGGAGTGAGGGGGGAGAGTGGATTAGACTGGGTGGGATATTAAAGGGGTGGAGTGAGGGGGAGAGTGGGATTAGACTGGTTGGATATTAAGGGTGGGGAGTAGGGGGAGAGTGGGATTAGACTGGGTGGGATATTAAAGTGGGGGAGTGGGATTAGACTGGGTGGGATATTAAAGGGTGTGGGGAGTGAGGGGGGAGAGTGGGATTAGACTGGGTGGGATATTAAAGGGTGTGGGGAGTGAGGGGGAGAGTGGGATTAGACTGGGTGGGATATTAAAGGTGCGGGGAGTGAGGGGGAGAGAGTGGGATTAGACTGGGTGGGATATTAAAGGGTGCGGGGAGTGAGGGGGAGAGTGGGATTAGACTGGGTGGGATATTAAAGGGTGCGGGGGTGAGGGAGAGAGTGGGATTAGACTGGGTGGGATATTAAAGGTGGTGCTGGGGGAGAGTGAGGGGGAGAGAGTGGGATTAGACTGGGTGGGATATTAAGGGTGCGGGGAGTGAGGGGGAGAGTGGGATTAGGACTGGGTGGATATTAAAGGGTGCGGGGAGTAGGGGGGAGAGTGGGATTAGACTGGGTGGGATATTAAGGGTGCGGGGGTGAGGGGGAGATGGGATTAGACTGGGTGGGATATTAAAGGGTCAAGTGGGATTAGACTGGTGGGATATTAAAGGTCGGGGAGTGAGGGGGAGAGTGGGATTAGACTGGGTGGGATATTAAAGGGTGCGGGGAGTGGGGGAGAGTGGGATTAGACTGGGTGGGATATTAAAGGGTGCGGGGAGTGAGGGGGAGAGTGGGATTAGACTGGGTGGGATATTAAAGGTGCGGGGAGTGAGGGGGAGAGTGGGATTAGACTGGGTGGGATATTAAAGGGTGCGGGGAGTGAGGGGAGAGTGGGATTAGACTGGTGGGATATTAAAGGGTGGGGAGTGAGGGGGAGGGGAAGTGGGATTAGACTGGGTGGGATATTAAAGGGTGCGGGGAGTGAGGGGGGAGAGTGGGATTAGACTGGGTGGGATATTAAAGGGTGCGGGGAGTGAGGGGGAGAGTGGGATTAGACTGGGTGGGATATTAAAGGGTGCGGGGAGTGAGGGGGAGAGTGGGATTAGACTGGGTGGGATATTAAAGGGTGCGGGGAGTGAGGGGGAGAGTGGGATTAGACTGGGTGGGATATTAAAGGGTTGGGGAGTGAGGGGGAGAGTGGGATTAGACTGGGTGGGATATTAAAGGGTGCGGGGAGTGAGTGGGAGAGTGGGATTAGACTGGGCGGGATATTAAAGGATGTGGGGAGTGAGAGGGAGAGTGGGATTAGACTGAGTGGGATATTAAATGGTGCGGTCAGTGAGTGGGAGAGTGGGATTTGACTGGATGGGATATTAAAGTGTGCAGGGAGTGAGGGGGAGAGTGGGATTAGACTGGGTGGGATATTAAAGGGTGCGGGGAGTGAGGGGGAGAGTGGGATTAGACTGGGTGGGATATTAAAGGGTGCGGGGAGTGAGGGGGAGAGTGGGATTAGACTGGGTGGGATATTAAAGGGTGCAGGGAGTGAGGGGAGAGTGGGATTAGACTGGGTGGGATATTAAAGGGTGCGGAGAGTGAGGGGGAGAGTGGGATTAGACTGGGTGGGATATTAAAGGGTGCGGGGAGTGAGGGGAGAGTGGGATTAGACTGGTGGGATATTAAAGGGTGCGGGGATGAGGGGAAGAGTGGGATTAGACTGGGTGGGATATTAAAGGTGCGGGGAGTGAGGGGGAGAGTGGGATTAGACTGGGTGGGATATTAAAGGGTGCAGGGAGTGAGGGGGAGAGTGGGATTAGACTGGGTGGGATATTAAGGGTGCGGGAGTGAGGGGGAGAGTGGGATTAGACTGGGTGGGATATTAAAGGTGCGGGGAGTGAGGGGGAGAGTGGGATTAGACTGGGTGGGATATTAAAGGGTGTGGGAGTGAGGGGAGATGGGATTAGACTGGGTGGTATTAAAGGGTGTGGGGAGTGAGGGGGAGAGTGGGATTAGACTGGGTGGGATATTAAAGGGTGTGGGGAGTGAGGGGGAGAGTGGGATTAGACTGGGTGGGATATTAAAGGGTGTGGGGAGTGAGGGGGAGAGTGGGATTAGACTGGGTGGGATATTAAAGGGTGTGGGGAGTGAGGGGGAGAGTGGGATTAGACTGGGTGGGATATTAAAGGGTGCAGGGAGTGAGGGGAGTGGGATTAGACTGGGTGGGATATTAAAGGGTGCGGGGAGTGAGGGGGAGAGTGGGATTAGACTGGGTGGGATATTAAAGGGTGTGGGGAGTGAGGGGGAGAGTGGGATTAGACTGGGTGGGATATTAAAGGGTGCGGGGAGTGAGGGGGAGAGTGGTTAGACTGGGTGGGATATTAAAGGGTGTGGGGAGTGAGGGGGAGAGTGGGATTAGACTGGGTGGGATATTAAAGGGTGCGGGGAGTGAGGGGGAGAGTGGGATTAGACTGGGTGGGATATTAAAGGGTGCGGGGAGTGAGGGGGAGAGTGGGATTAGACTGGGTGGGATATTAAAGGGTGTGGGGAGTGAGGGGGAAGTGGGATTAGACTGGGTGGGATATTAAATGGTGCGGGGAGTGAGGGGGAGAGTGGGATTAGACGGGTGGATATTAAAGGGTGCGGGGAGTGAGGGGGAGAGTGGGATTAGACTGGGTGGGATATTAAGAGTGCGGGGAGTGAGGGGGAGAGTGGGATTAGACTGGGTGGGATATTAAAGGGTGTGGGGAGTGAGGGGGAGAGTGGGATTAGACTGGGTGGATATTAAAGGGTGGGGAGTGAGGGGGAGAGTGGGATTAGACTGGGTGGGATATTAAAGTGCGGGGAGTGGGATTAGACTGGGTGGGATATTAAAGGGTGTGGGGATTGAGGGGGAGAGTGGGATTAGACTGGGTGGGATATTAAAGGGTGCGGGGAGTGAGGGGGAGAGTGGGATTAGACTGGGTGGGATATTAAAGGTGCGGGAAGTGAGGGGGAGAGTGGGATTAGACTGGGTGGGATATTAAAGGGTGCTGGGAGTGAGGGGGAGAGTGGGATTAGACTGGGTGGGATATTAAAGGGTGCAGGGGTGAGGGGAGAGTGGGATTAGACTGGGTGGGATATTAAAGGGTGCGGGAGGAGTGAGGGGGAGAGAGTGGGATTAGACTGGGTGGGATATTAAGGGTGCGGGGAGTGAGGGGGAGAAGAGTGGGATTATAGGTATTTTGGACTGGGTGGATATTAAAGGGTGCGGGGAGTGAGGGGGAGAGTGGGATTAGACTGGGTGGGATATTAAAGGGTGCGGGGGTGAGGGGGAGATGGGATTAGACTGGGTGGGATATTAAAGGGTGTGTGGGTGGCGGGGAGTGAGGGGGAGAGTGGGATTAGACTGGGTGGGATATTAAAGGGTGCGGGGAGTGAGGGGGAGAGTGGGATTAGACTGGGTGGGATATTAAAGGGTGCGGGGAGTGAGGGGGAGAGTGGGATTAGACTGGGTGGGATATTAAAGGGTGCGGGGAGTGAGGGGGAGAGTGGGATTAGACTGGGTGGGATATTAAAGGGTGCGGGGAGTGAGGGGAGAGTGGGATGGGACTGGGTGGGATATTAAAGGGTGCGGGAGTGAGGGGGTGGGGGTGGGGAGAGTGGGATTAGACTGGGTGGGATATTAAAGGTGCGGGAGTGAGTGGGGAGAGTGGGATTAGACTGGGTGGGATATTAAAGGGTGCGGGGAGTGAGGGGGAGAGTGGGATTAGACTGGGTGGGATATTAAAGGGTGCTGGGAGTGAGGGGGAGAGTGGGATTAGACTGGGTGGGATATTAAAGGGCGGGGTGGGGGAGTGAGGGGGAGAGTGGGATTAGACTGGGTGGGATTAAAGGGTGCGGGGAGTGAGGGGGAGAGTGGGTTAGACTGGGTGGGATATAAAGGGTGGGGGAGTGAGGGGGAGAGTGGGATTAGACTGGGTGGATATTGGGGATGATGGGTGGGTATTAGACTGGGTGGGATATTAAAGGGTGCGGGGAGTGAGGGGGAGAGTGGGATAGACTGGGTGGGATATTAAGGTGCAGGGAGTGGGGGGAGAGAGTTGGATTAGACTGGGTGGGATATTAAGGGTGTGGGGAGTGAGGGCAGAGTGGGATTAGACTGGGGGATATTAAAGGGTGCGGGGAGTGAGGGGGGAGAGTGGGATTAGACTGGGTGGGATATTAAAGGTGCGGGGGTGAGGGGGGAGAGTGGGATTAGACTGGGTGGGATATTAAAGGGTGCGGGGAGTGAGGGGGATAGTGGGATTGACTGGGTGGGATATTAAAGGGTGCGGGGAGTGAGGGGGAGAGTGGGATTAGACTGGGTGGGATATAAAGGGTGCGGGGAGTGAGGGGGAGAGTGGGATTAGACTGGGTGGGATATTAAAGGGTGCGGGGAGTGAGGGGGAGAGTGGGATTAGAGTGGGATATTAAAGGATGCGGGAGTGAGGGGGAGAGTGGGATTAGACTGGTGGGATATTAAAGGGTGCGGGGAGTGAGGGGGAGAGTGGGATTAGACTGGGTGGATATTAATGGGTGGGGGAGTGAGGGGGAGATGGGATTAGACTGGGTGGGATATTAAAGGGTGCGGGGAGTGAGGGGGAGAGTGGGATTAGACTGGGTGGGATATTAAAGGGTGCGGGAGTGAGGGGGAGAGTGGGATTAGACTGGGTGGGATATTAAAGGGTGCGGGGAGTGGGATTTAGAGGGGATATTAAGGGTGCGGGGAGTGAGGGGGAGAGGGGGGATAGACTGGTGGGATATTGGTTAAAGGGTGGGAGTGAGGGGGAGAGTGGGATTAGACTGGGTGGTGATATTAAAGGGTGCAGGGAGTGAGGGGGGAGAGGGATTAGACTGGGTGGGATATTAAGGGTGGTGGGGGGGGAGTGGGATTTAGGGAGGGGATTAGACTGGTGGGATTAGGGTCGGGGAGTAGGGGGGAGAGTGGGATTAGACTGGGTGGGATATTAAAGGGTGTGGGGGGTGAGGGGGGAGAGTGGGATTAGACTGGGTGGGATTTAAAGGTGGGGAGTGAGGGGGAGAGTGGGATTAGACTGGTGGGATATTAAAGGTGCGGGGAGTGAGGAGCAGAGTGGGATTAGACTGGGTGGGATATTAAAGGGTGCGGGAGTGAGGGGGAGAGTGGGATTAGACTGGGTGGGATATTAAAGGTGCGGGGAGTGAGGGGGAGAGTGGGATTAGACTGGGTGGGGTATTAAGGGTGCGGGGAGTGAGGGGAGAGTGGGATTAGACTGGGTGGGATATTAAAGGGTGCGGGGAGTGGGGGAAGAGTGGGATTAGACTGGGTGGGATATTAAAGGGTGTGGGGAGTGAGGGGGAGAGTGGGATTAGACTGGGTGGGATATTAAAGGGTGTGGGGAGTGAGGGGGAGAGTGGGATTAGACTGGGGGATATTAAAGGAGTGAGGGGGAGAGTGGGATTAGACTGGGGGTGCGGGGAGTGGGGAGGGGGGGGTTAGGGTGGGATTTAAGGGTGGGGGAGTGAGGGGAGAGTGGGATTAGACTGGGTGGGATATTAAAGGGTGGAGTGAGTGAGGGGAGAGTGGGATAGACTGGGTGGGATATTAAAGGGTGTGGGAGTGAGGGGGAGATGGGATAGACTGGGTGGATTAAAGGGTGAGGGGGGGAGTGGGATTAGACTGGGTGGGTATTTTAAAGGGTGCGGGGAGTGAGGGGGAGAGTGGGATTAGACTGGGGGGATTTAAAGGGTGTGGGAGGGGGAGAGTGGGATTAGACTGGGTGGGATATTAAAGGGTGGGTGGGGGTGAGGGGGAGAGTGGGATAGACTGGTGGGATATTAAAGGGTGGGGAGTGAGGGGGGAGTGGGGGGTGGGGAGTGGGATTAGACTGGGTGGGATATTAAAGGGTGGGGGGGAGTGAGGGGGAGAGTGGGATGACTGGGTGGATTTAAAGGGTGGTGGGGAGAGTGGGATTAGACTGGGTGGGATATTAAAGGGTGTGGGGAGGGGGGAGAGTGGGATTAAAGGGTGGGGGTGCGGGGAGTGAGGGGGAGAGTGGGATTAGACTGGGTGGGATATTAAGGTGTAAGGGTGCGGGGAGTGGGGGGGGGATGAGGGGAGAGTGGGATTAGACTGGGTGGGATATTAAAGGGTGCGGGGAGTGAGGGGGAGAGTGGGATTAGACTGGGTGGGATATTAAAGGGTGCGGGGAGTGAGGGGGAGAGTGGGATTAGACTGGGTGGGATATTAAAGGGTGCGGGAGTGAGGGGGAGAGTGGGATTAGACTGGGTGGGATATTAAAGGGTGCGGAGTGAGGGGGAGAGTGGGATTAGACTGGGTGGGATATAAAGGGTGCGGGGAGTGAGGGGAGAGTGGGATTAGACTGGGTGGGATATTAAAGGGTGGGGGAGTGGGGGGGGGAGAGTGGGAGGGGGGTAGACTGGGTGGGATATTAAAGGGTGGGGAGTGAGGGGGAGAGTGGGATTAGACTGGGTGGGATATTAAAGGGTGGGGGGAGGGAGGGGGAGAGTGGGATTAGACTGGGTGGGATATTAAAGGGTGCGGGGAGTGAGGGGGAGAGTGGGATTAGACTGGGTGGGATATTAAAGGGTGCGGGAGTGAGGGGGAGAGTGGGATTAGACTGGGTGGGATATTAAAGGGTGGGGGAGTGAGGGGGAGAGTGGGATTAGACTGGGGGAGTGGGATTGACTGGTGGGATATTAAAGGGTGCGGGGAGTGAGGGGGAGAGTGGGATTAGACTGGGTGGGATATTAAAGGGTGAGGGGGAGTGGTTAGACTGGTATTAAGGGTGCGGAGTGAGGGGGAGAGTGGGATTAACTGGGTGGGATTTAAGGGTGCGGGGAGTGAGGGGAGAGTGGGATTAGACTGGGTGGGATATTAAAGGGTGCGGGGAGTGAGGGGGAGAGTGGGATTAGACTGGGTGGGATATTAAAGGGTGCGGGGAGTGAGGGGGAGAGTGGGATTAGACTGGGTGGGATATTAAAGGGTGCGGGGAGTGAGGGGGAGAGTGGGATTAGACTGGGTGGGATATTAAAGGGTGCGGGGAGTGAGGGGAGAGTGGGATTAGACTGGGTGGGATATTAAAGGGTGCGAGGAACGAGGGGGAGAGTGGGATTAGACTGGGCAGGTGACAGAAATGTTAGTGAGGAATCACTTTGGGACCAGTGACCATAATTCTATGAGTTTTAAGATAGCTATGGAGAATGATAGGTCTGGCCCAAAAGTTAAAATTCTAAATTGGGAAAAAGCCAATTTTGGTGACATCAGGCAGGAACTTTCAAAAGTCTGTGGGAAGGTAAAGGGATGTCTGGTAAGTGACATGTTTTCAAAAGTGTGTTACCCAGGCTTCAGGGTAAAGACATTCCTCCTCGAGTGAAAGGCAAGGCTGGTAGAAGTACGCAGCCCTGGATGCCTCAGGATATTGAGGCCCTGGTCAAGAAGAAGAAGGAGGCCCATGATATGCATAGGCAGCTGGGATCAAGTGAATGTCTTGAAGAGTATAGAGAGTGTCAGAGTAAAGAGAGAAATCAGGAAGGCAAAAAGGGGACATGAGATTGTTTTGGCAGATAAGGCAAAGGAGAATCCAGAGAGTTTCTACAAATACATAAAGGGTAAAAGAGTAACAAGGGAGAGAGTAGAGCCTCTTAAGGATCAACAAGGTCATTCATGCGCAGATCCCCAAGAGATAGATAAGATCCTAAATGAATATTTCTTATCAGTATTTACTGTTGAACAAAGCATGGATGTTAGGGAATTTGGGGAAATAAATAGTGATGTCTTGACGAGTGTACATATTACAGAGAAGGAGGTGGCAAAAGACAAGTGCAACAAGGTAGATAAATCCCCCAGACCTCCCAGGACATTGTGGGAGGTTAGGAAGGAAACTAGAGGACACCAGCTGAGACGTTTGAATCATCGATAGCCGCAGATGAGGTGCCTGAAGATTGGAGAGTGGCAAATGTTGTGCCTTTGTTTAAAAAGGGCTGCAGGGAAAACCCTGGGAACTACAGGCCAGTGAACCTCACATCTGTGGTGGGTAAATTGTTGGCAGGTATTTTGAGAGACAGGATTTACAGGCATTTAGAGATACAAGGACTGATTAGGGACAGTCAGCATGGCTTTGTGAGTCGAAAATCTTGTCTCACAAATTTGACTGAGTTTTTTCAAAGGGTAACCAAGAAGGTAGATGAGGTCAGTGCTGTTGAGGTTGTCTACATGGACTTTAGCAAAGCCTTTGACAAGGTACCGCATGGTAGGTTGTTGCATAAGGTTAAATCTCACAGGATCCAGGATGAGGTATCTAAAAAGCTCCAAATTGGCATCTTGACAGAAGCCCAGAGGGTGATTGCACAGGACTGTTTTTCAAACTGGAGGCCTATGACCAGTGGTGTGCCCCAGGGATCAGTGCTGGGTCCACTATTATTTGTCATTTATATTAATAATTTGGATGGGAATATAGAGGACATGGTTAGTAAGTTTGCAGATGACATCAAGATTAGTGACGTAATGTATAGTGAAGAAAGTTATCTCCAAATGCAATGAGATCTTGATCAATTGGGTCAGTAGGCTGACGAATGGCAGATGGAATTTAATTTAGATAAATGTGAGGTGATGCTTTTTAGTAGATTGAACCAGGGCAGGACTTACTCAGTTAATGGTAGGGCATTGGGAAGAGTTACAGAACAGAGAGATCTAGGGGTACAGATTGATAGCTCCTTGAAAGTGGAGTCACAGGTGGACAGAGTGGTGAAGAAGGCATTCGGCATGCTTGGTTTCATCAGTTAGAACATTGAATACAGGAATTGGGACAGCTTATTAAAGTTATACAAGACTTTGGTAAGGCCACACTTGGAATATTGTGTGCAATTCTGGTCACCCTATTATAGAAAGGATGTTATTAAACTAGAAAGAGTGCAGAAACGGTTTACTGGGATGCTATCAGGACTTGATGATTTGAGTTATAAGGAGAGGCTGGATAGACTGGGACATTTTTCTCTGGAATGTAGAAGGCTGAAGGGTGATCTTATAGAGGTCTATAAAATAATGAGGGGCACAGATCAGCTTGATAGTCAATATCTTTTCCCAAAAGTAGGGGAGTCTAAAACTCGAGGGCACAGGTTTAAGGTGAGAGGGGAGAAATACAAAAGTGTCCAGAGAGGCAATTTTTTCAAACTGAGGGTGGTGAGTGTCTGGAACAAACTTAACTAAAGTTACAGTAGAAGCAGTATTTGTAATATTTGTAATATATATAAATGACTTGGAAGAGGGAGTAAGTGGAGTGATCAGCAAGTTTGCAGACGATACAAAGATGGCTGGACTTGCGGATAGTGAGGAGCATTGTCAGGTGATGCAGCAGGACATAGATAGGTTGGTAGCTTGGACAGATAGATGGCAGATGGAATTCAATCCTGATAAATGCATCACCTCGCATTTCAGGAGAAAGAATGTAGGGGGGAGGTATATGATAAAGGGTAGACCTATTAAGAGTATAGAAACGCAGAGGGACCTGGGGTCCAGGTGAACAAGTCTCTGAAGGTGGCAGAGCAGGTGGAGAAGGTTCTGAAGAAGGCATATAGTATGTTAGCCTTTATAGGAAGGGGTATAGAGTACACGAGCTGGCCTTTAATGTTGCAGTTGTATAAAACGTTGGTTAGGCCTCATTTGGAATACTGCGTCCAGTTCTGGTCGCCTTACTACCAGAAGGACGTGGAGACTCTGGAGAGAGTACAGAGGAGGTTTACCAGGATGCTGCCTGGAATGGAAGGTCTGAGTTACGAGGAGAGATTAGGCAAATTGGGACTATTTTCCTTGGGAAGACGTAGACTTAGAGGAGATCTAATAGAGGTGTACAAGATTATGAGGGGTTTAGATAGCTTAACTCTGTTTACTCTTTCTCCTAGGATGGACTCAAATAGCACAAGGGGTCACGGGCTTAGGATGAGGGCAGTAAGGTATAATTTGCTTGCTAGAGGGAGTTTTTTCACACAGAGGGTGGTGGAGGTATGGAATGTGCTGCCAAGTAAAGTGGTGGAGGCAGGCACACTGGAGTTATTTAAGAAATACTTAGATGGGCACATGAACAGAATGGGAATGGAGGGATATAGAAAACTGACTTTAAAATAGGGATCATGAGCCTTGGGAGTCCCTGGGAAGTGTATAAATAGATGATGATATTGATGTACTTGTTTTTATCCTACAGGTGCTTTGGTCCACCTTGTTGTCTAACGAGGGGCATACACGCGATGGGTCACGAGAGGGCTGCTCTTGGATTTTTTTTCAGGAGTATCCTAGTGTTTCACATCGTTAGTCTACGGTTGACCTGGACCATTTGATGGGCAACACGACAGCTCAGTGACTATCGCTGTGCTGTGCAGATACATGGATTTGGGCCTGTGTCTGTGGGAGTTTGCGCATTCTCCCCGTGCTTGCGTGGGTTTTCTCCGGGTGCTCCGGTTTCCTCCCACATCCCAAAGATGTGCTCTTAGGCTAATTGGCAAAACAAATTCTCCTTAAATTGTCTCAAATTTGGTTTTTAATCCATAGATCTATAAACATAGACAGGGATCACGGGTAGAGGTGGGAACATCGGGGAGGCGGCGCGGGCTCGTTGGGCCAAAGGGCCTGTTTCCCGCACTGTTTTGTTCTTTGTTACAGTTTTGTCTTTTAAAAAGCATTTAGATAATTACATGGGTAATGGCTGGGTACAGAGGGATATGGGCCAAATGTGGGCAATTGGAATTAGCTTAGGGATTTGAAAAAAAAGGGCTTCATGGAAAAGTTGGGCTGAAGGGCCTGTTTCCATTCTATAAAACTCTATGACTATGATTGGATGGGAAATTAAAGGGTGAGTGGAGTGAGGGGGAGAATGGGATGAGACTGGGTGGGATATTAAAGGTATAAGAGATTGATGCAGCTGTTTCAATTGCTGACTTGGATCACTATCCATCTGGAATTTGCACATTTGCCCCACGTCTGCTTGGGTTTCCTCTGGGTGCTCCGGTTCCTTCCACAGTCTGAAAAATGTGCTGGTTACAATACATTGGCTGTGCTAAATTCTTCCTTAGTGCACCCAAACAGCACTGGAGTGCGGAAACTTGGGGATTTTCACAGTAACTTCATTGCAGTCTTAATGTAAGCCTACTTGTGGCACTAATAAATAAATTCCTTTATTGTACTATATTTTTATTTTTGTTACTTCTGGAGGTAAAGCCAAATGTAACATTGACATCTAAATCATAAAGGGCTGATTCACTAACGTTAATGATTTCTGTTGGTTCTGTATCTTCACACATTGTTTCTAACCTGGGCTAATATCAAGGAATTGTTGGAAGGATTAACAGGCAGTTTATTAATATCTAAAACCTGCAATCTCTATAATATCTCTGTACATAGCAATCATGTGTTTGAGAGTGCTGAACCTGTCCTGGGAGTGTTTGATGGGGGACAGTGTAGAGGGAGCTTTACTCTGTATCTAACCCCGTGCTATACCTGTCCTGGGAGTGTTTGATGGGGGGACAGTGTAGAGGGAGCTTTACTCTGTATCTAACCCCGTGCTGTACCTGTCCTGGGAGTGTTTGATGGGGACAGTGTAGAGGGAGCTTTACTCTGTATCTAACCCCGTGCTGAACCTGTCCTGGGAGTGTTTGATGGGGGGACAGTGTAGAGGGAGCTTTACTCTGTATCTAACCCATGCTTACCTGTCCTGGGAGTGTTTGATGGGGGACAGTGTAGAGGGAGCTTTACTCTGTATCTAACCCCGTGCTGTACCTGTCCTGGGAGTGTTTGATGGGGGACAGTGTAGAGGGAGCTTTACTCTGTATCTAACCCCGTGCTGTACCTGTCCTGGGAGTGTTTGATGGGGACAGTGTAGAGGGAGCTTTACTCTGTATCTAACCCCGTGCTGTACCTGTCCTGGGAGTGTTTGATGGGGGACAGTGTAGAGGGAGCTTTACTCTGTATCTAACCCCGTGCTGTACCTGTCCTGGGAGTGTTTGATGGGGGACAGTGTAGAGGGAGCTTTACTCTGTATCTAACCCCGTGCTGTACCTGTCCTGGGAGTGTTTGATGGGGACAGTGTAGAGGGAGCTTTACTCTGTATCTAACCCCGTGCTGTACCTGTCCTGGGAGTGTTTGATGGGGACAGTGTAGAGGGAGCTTTACTCTGTATCTAACCCCGTGCTGTACCTGTCCTGGGAGTGTTTGATGGGGGACAGTGTAGAGGGAGCTTTACTCTGTATCTAACCCTGTGCTGTACCTGTCCTGGGAGTGTTTGATGGGGACAGTGTAGAGGGAGCTTTACTCTGTATCTAACCCTGTGCTGTACCTGTCCTGGGAGTGTTTGATGGGGACAGTGTAGAGGGAGCTTTACTCTGTATCTAACCCCGTGCTGTACCTGTCCTGGGAGTGTTTGATGGGGGACAGTGTAGAGGGAGCTTTACTCTGTATCTAACCCCGTGCTGTACCTGTCCTGGGAGTGTTTGATGGGGACAGTGTAGAGGGAGCTTTACTCTGTATCTAACCCCGTGCTGTACCTGTCCTGGGAGTGTTTGTGGGGGACAGTGTAGAGGGAGCTTTACTCTGTATCTAACCCCGTGCTGTACCTGTCCTGGGAGTGTTTGATGGGGGGACAGTGTAGAGGGAGCTTTACTCTGTATCTAACCCCATGCTGTACCTGTCCTGGGAGTGTTATCAATGGCTCTGACTGTTTATTGATGATAATTTTTTTTTTGCATTAATAGTTTTTGCATAAATTGAAATGATGAAGAAAGCAGAGTGATGTTTGGAGATGAAATGCAAGTTCATTTTGAGTTGAACATGGAGTTTTCAGACTTACTCCCAGAATTCAATGATGGGGGATCGCTTATCCACCAGTTCACTACAGCTAATGTTGGAGGCAGTGGAATTGACGATGGTCCCGTTGTGGCACTGATCATGCCGGAAGACTTCGGTGCATTCTGGAGTGTTCCATGAGTTTCCACATGTTGCCCAAGGAAGATTATTGGTGAAGGAATGGATGAGATAATATAAGCCCCATGCAAGCACCATGATATAGTAAGTGTTACAGAAAAACACTATCACCATCGACGCAAAGCCCAAACCTGCAAAAGATGAAAGAGAGGTGAAGAATTCTTTCAGAAAGCAAACTAATCCTGTGATTGGTTGATGAGGCTAATCTTGTGTAAAATGCCCAATGCTGCCCCACAATGCAGCACAGCATCACGGAATGGAAAATGCAATATGATCATTAAAAATGTAAAACCTCTCTAATCCTGCAGTTTTTAGGGAGAGTGAGTGGCAGCTTTCTGCAATTTAGCAGCCCTGAGGAAGAAAGGAATGAGTGCGGATGCGTCTGGGCTCCAGGACACAGGGAGAGAGTTAGGATAATGGGATTGGCCGGTATTGGAAGCAAGGGCAGAGTCACTCTCTATTAGAGCAGAGCTAGCATCATCTCAGGTACAAAGGGCCAAATGGCCTCCTTCCCTGCTGTGGGAATACCGATCATTAAATAGATTTGGAGTTTGTTCAACTTTCCTGATTTTATGAAATGCTCCAAAAGCTTCTTTCCTGTGATTTTTGTGTTCTCTCCACCTTGCTGTTATTGTTAGAATCCTTTCCCGAGTTGGGATTCCGGCTGTCAGTGAACACATTGCCCCCATGGCAAAGTGAGTTCAGTTCCAGTAAATTCTGACCCAGGAATCTGACTGATGTATCAGGGTTTGACTCTGTGGGAGATAGATACTAACGCTGTCTCCAGGAGACAGTTCAATGGAGGTATATGGGTGTCATTCCTAATCTAGATTTAGAGAAACAATACAGGGAGATTGTGCTGATTCCCACACAGATTTCACCATCCAACTCCATGGCCTGTATGAATACATAATATAACTGAGACATGAAACTTTGACTCAATGTTTGGGTCATCAGTATAGGAGGAGATGATTTGGCCCTACAAGCCAGTTCTGTCATTCAAAATCGTATCTGATTTGTGACCTAACTCCATAGACAAACCTCTTCCCCATGTCCCTTAATACCATTGGCTAACAACAGCTTCCAAAACTTCAGATTTAAAATGAATAATTGACCAAGTATCAATTGATATTTCAGATGAAAGTTCCAACTCTTTTAATTTCATTGTTTCAATCTTGAAAACTCTGGCACAAATTGTTATTCATTTTCACATAGTGAGGCAAATAGGTTTGATACAAAATGTCCCATTGGGGATATTCCTGCGCTAATCCCATCATCACAACATACAAACTAACATCCGAACACACAAATAAACAAACTGTAACATCCTAACATGGTTTACAGCATAGAAATAAGCCCTTTGGCCCAACTTGTTCATTCCACCTCTTTTCTTAAACCCCTAAGCAAGTCCCAAGTGTCTGCATTTGCTCCATATCCCTCTACACCCATCTTATTCATGTAACTGTCTAAACACTTTTTAAAAGACAAAATTGTACCTGCCTCTACTACTATCTCTGACAGCTTGTTCCAGACACTCACCACCCTCTGTGTGAAAAAATTGCCCCTCTGGACACTTTCGTATTTTCCCCCCCTCACCTCTAGTTTTAGACTCCCCTACCTTTGGGAAAAGATATTGACTATCTAGCCGATCTATACCCCTCATTATTTTACAGACTTCTATAAGATCACCACTCAGCCTTCTATGCTCCAGAGAAAAAAGTCCCAGTCTATCCAGCCGCTTCTCATAACTCAAATCATCAAGTCCCATAAATCTTGTAAATCTTTTTTGCACTCTTTCTAGTTTAATTAAATTATTTCTATAATAGGGTGACCAGAATTGTACACAGTATTCCAAATGTGGCCTTACCAATGTCTTGTGCAACTTTAACAAGACAGCCCAACTCTTGTATTCAATGTTCTGATCGATGAAACCAAGCATGCCGAATGCCTTCTTCACCACTCTGTCCACCTGTGACTCCACTTTCAAGGAGCTATCAATCTGTATGTCTAGATCTTTGTTCTGTATCTCTCCCCAGTGCCCTACCATTAACTGAATAAGTCCTGCCCTGATTTAATCTACCAAAATGCATCACCTTGCATTTATTTAAATTAAACTTCATTTGTCAGCCCACTGGCCCAATTGATCAAGATCCTGTTGCAATCCTAGATAACCTTCTTCACTGTCCACTATGCCACCAATCTTGGTGTCATTTGCAAACTTACTAACCATGCCTCCTATATTCCCATCCAAATCATTAATATAAATGACAAATAACAGTGAACCCAGCACTGATCCCTGAGGCACACTGCTGGTCACAGGCCTCCAATTTGAAAAACAACTCTCTACAACCACTCTCTGGCTTCTGTCAAGAAGTCAATTTTGTATCCATTTCAATACCTCACCCTGGATCCCGTAAGATTTAACCTTATGCAACAACCTATCATGATGTACTCTATCAAAGACCTTGCTAAAGTCCATGTAGACAACATCAACTTCATTGCCCTCATCTACCTTCTTGGTTATTAATTCAAAAAACTCAAATTTGTCAGACATGATTTTCCATTCACAAAGCCATGCTGACTGTCCTTGTGTCTTGTGTCTCTCTTGTATCTCTAAATGCCTGTAGATCCTGTCTCTCAAAATGCCTTCCAACAATTTACCCACCACAGATGTGAGGCTCGCTGGCCTGTAGTTCCCAGGCTTTTCCCTGCAGCCTTTTTAAACAAAGGCACAACATTTGCCACCCTCTAATCTTCAGGCACCTCACCCGTGACCATCGATGATTCAAATATCTTTGCTAGGGGACTCACAATTTCCTCCCTAGCCTCCCACAAAGTCCTGGGATACACTTTATCAGATCATAGAACATAGAACATAGAACAATACAGCACAAACAGGCCCTTCGGCCCACGAGTTGCGCCGATCACATCTACCAATCCACAGACCTATCTATAACCCCTATCCTATTCTTTTCCATATACTCATCCAGAAGTCTCTTAAAAGACCCCAGTGAGTTTGCCTCAACAACCTCCGACGGCAGTCGGTTCCATTCACTCACCACCCTCTGAGTGAAAAACCTACCCCTGACATCTCCTTCGTATTTGCTTCCCTGCACCTTAAATCTGTGTCCTCTCGTACTGACCATTTCAGCTCGGGGAAATAGTCTCTGAGAGTCCACCCTATCTATTCCTCTCAACGTTTTATAAACCTCTATCAGGTCGCCTCTCAACCTACGTCTCTCCAGTGAGAAGAGTCCCAGCTCCCTCAACCTATCTTCATAAGTCCTGCCTCCCAATCCAGGCAGCATCCTTGTAAATCTCCTCTGAACTCTCTCAATAGCCTCTACATCCTTCCTATAATGAGGCGACCAGAACTGAGCACAATACTCCAACTGGGGTCTGACAAGAGTCTTATAGAGCTGCATCATTACCTCCTGACTCCTAAACTCTATTCCTCGATTAATGAAGGCCAGTACACCGTACGCCTTCTTGACCACTTCCTCCACCTGCGAGGCCAATTTAAGATTCCTATGGACCCGGACCCCGAGATCCTTCTGCTCTACAACACAGCTAAGACTTCCACCCCTTATATTGTACTCCTTCATCCCATTATTCCTGCCAAAATGGACCACTACACATTTATCCACGTTGAAGTCCATCTGCCACTTCTCTGCCCAATCTTGCATCCTGTCTATGTCCCACTGTAACTTTTGACATCCCTCCAGACCATCCACAACACCACCGACCTTTGTATTGTCGCCGAACTTACTAACCCATCCCTCCACTTCCTCATCCAGGTCATTTATGAAAATGACAAACAGCAAGGGTCCCAGAACAGATCCCTGGGGCACTCCACTGGTTACCGACCTCCATGCAGAACAAGACCCATCCACAACCACTCTCTGCCTTCTTCTGGCAAGCCAGTTCTGGATCCACGAGGCCAAAGCCCCTTGGATCCCATGCCCTCTCACCTTCTCCAGAAGCCTTGCATGTAGGACCTTATCAAACGCCTTGCTAAAGTCCATGTACACTACGTCCACTGCCCTTCCTTCGTCAATGTGTTCAGTCACATTTTTGAAGAGCTCAACTAGGCTCGTAAGGCATGACCTGCCCTTGACAAAACCATGCTGACTATTTCTAATCAGTCCAAACTTCTCCAAATGTTCATATATCTTATCCCTCAGAAGCCTCTCCATCAGCTTACCAACCACTGAAGTCAAACTCACCGGTCGGTAATTTCCTGGAGTATCCCTGTTCCCTTTCTTAAAGATAGGAACCACATTCGCAATCCTCCAATCCTCCGGAACCTCTCCCATTTCCATGGACGGCGCAAACATCATCGCCAGGGGCTCTGCAACCACTTCCCTCACCTCCCACAATAACCTGAGGTACATCCCATCCGGTCCCGGCGACTTGTCTATCTTGATAGAATTTAACAGGTCTAACACATCCTCTTTCCTAACATCCACATACTCAATCTTTTCTGTATGCCTCAAACCTGCAGTGCAATCTCCCAATTCACTTTCCACTGTGAATACCGAAGGAAAGTATTCGTTAAGCACCTCTGGGGATTTATCTACCTTGATGCTTTAGGACTTCCAGTACTACCTCCTTTGTAATATGTACACTCCTCAAGACATCACTATTTATTTCCCCAAGTTCCCTAACATCCATGCTTTGTTCAACAGTAAATACTGATAAGAAATATTCATTTAGGATCTTATCTATCTCTTGGGGATCTGCGCATGAATGACCTTGTTGATCCTTAAGAGGCTCTACTCTCTCCCTTGTTACTCTTTTGCTCTTGATGTATTTGTAGAAACTCTCTGGATTCTCCTTTGCCTTATCTGCCAAAACAATCTCATGTCCCCTTTTTGCCTTCCTGATTTCTCTCTTTACTCTGACACTCTCTGTACTCTTCAAGACATTCACTTGATCCCTGCTGCCTATGCATATCATGGGCCTCCTTCTTTTTCTTGACCAG
Source organism: Sphyrna mokarran (assembly GCA_024679065.1). Classification (NCBI taxonomy): domain Eukaryota; kingdom Metazoa; phylum Chordata; class Chondrichthyes; order Carcharhiniformes; family Carcharhinidae; genus Sphyrna; species Sphyrna mokarran. The sequence continues at coordinate 138,146,285 of JAGIQG010000003.1, read as the reverse complement.
GGCCTCAATATCCTGAGTCATCCAGTGTTCCGTACTTCTACCAGTAGGAAACATAAAGCATACAAACCATAACTTCCAAACAGACAACATACAAACCGTAACATCTTAAAGACAAATGTAGTGAAGAAAGCATTCAGCTGGCTTGGTTTCATCGGTCAGAACATTGAATACAGGAGTTGGGATGTCTTGTTGAAGTTGTACAAGACATTGGTAAGGCCACACTTGGAATAAAGTGTACAGTTCTGGTCACCCTATTATAGAAAGGATATTATTAAGAGTGCAGAAAAGATTTACTGGGGTGCTACTGAGATTTGATAGATTGTTTATAAGGAGAAGCTGGATAGACTGGGATCTTTTTCTCTGGAGCATAGGAGCCTGAGGAGTGATTTTATAGAGGTCTTTAAAATAATGAGGGGCACAGATCAGCTAGATAATCAATATCTTTTCCCAAAGGTAGAGGAGTCTAAAACTAGAGGGCATAGGTTTAAGGTGAGAGGGGAGAGATTCAAAAGTGTCCAGAGGGACAATTTTTTCACACAGAGGATGGTGAGTGTCTGGAACAAGCTGTCAGAGGTGCTAGTACAGGCGGGTACAATTTTGACTTTTAAAAAGTATTTCAATAGTTACATGGGTAAGATGTATATAGAGGGATATGGGCCAAATGCGGGCAATTGGGATTAGCTTAGGGATTTTAATACAAAGAGCAGCATGGACAAGTTGGGCTGAAGGGCCTGTTTCCGTGCTGTAAACCTCGATGACTCTGTAACATACAAGCCATAACATTCTAACGCACAAACCATATCAAGTTATATTTATTTAGCATTCATGATATCAACAAGACATTTTAGAATATTCTAGAAGACTGATCAGAAAGAACAGAGGGATGTGTTTGTCTCTCTCTCCTTTCCCTTGCTTTTCCTTTTTTTTCTCTCAATCTCTATCTCTTCCTTTCTCTTTGCCTCTCCAGTCTAAATCTCCAGCTTCCTATCCCTAATCTCCCTTTCTGTCTGATCATCTCTCTGTCTCATGCAAGCAAATAAAACCCTGAATGAAATAAAACACACAGTTCATACAATTACTTTCTCACCTTTGAAGAGAGGTGCGATGTTCCATGCACCAATGCCCCCCTGTTTCATGAATTGCCCCAATGCAATCTCTAAAAAAAACACGGGGATTCCTCCCACCAAAACAATCAGTAAATAAGGAATAAGGAAGACTCCTGTGAAGATATAAAGAACAGATAAAACACTGGGTTATTCTTCAAATCATCGATTCACAGCTCTGAGATTATCTTTCTTTCAGATGATTGACCTGGTATTCTGCAACAAGATAGGGTTAATTAATGATTTGATTTGATTTGATTTGATGTGAGTCGATTTGATTAAATTTATTATTGTCACATGTATTAACATACAGTAAGAAGTATTCTTTCTTGTGCACTATACAGAGAAAACACATGCCGTTCATAGAGAAGGAAAGGGTGCAGAATGTAATGTTACAATCACAGCTAGGGTGTACAGAAGGATCAACTTAATGCAAGGTAGGTCCATTTAAATGTCTGACAGCAGCAGGGAAGAAGCTATTCTTGAATTGGTTGGTACATGACCTCAGACTTTTGTATCTTTTTCCCAACGGAAGAAGGTGGAAGAGAGAATGTCCGAGGTACATGGGGTCCTTAATTATGCTGACTCCTTTCCCGAAGCAGCGGGAAGTATAGGCAGAATCAATGGATGGGAGGCTGGTTTGCGTGATGGACTGGGCCACATACATGACCTCTTGTAGTTCTTGCGGTCTTGGGCAGAGGAGGAGCCCATACCAAACTGCCAGAAAGAGTGCTTTCTATGGTGCATCTGTAAGAGTTGGTCAGAGTTGGCCTCATTAGGAAGATGTCCCTCAGTACTAGCAATCATAATACGATTGAATTTTACATTCAGGTCAAGAGAGAGAAGAGTGGGTCTGAGACTAGTCATTTCAATTTAAATAAGGACAATTATGAGGTCATGAAAGCAGAGCCAGATAAAGTGAATCGGCCAATGGGGTTAAGCGATGGGTCAGTGCAGAGACAGGGGCAGATATTCAGAACATACAGAATAGATTCATTCCAATCAGAAAGGAACATTCAAAAAGGAAGACTCATCATCAAGATAGCATCAAACTTCAAGAAAATCAGATAACTCATTTATCTGCCACTGATGAGTGGCAGGTCAGATATTTGGACAGAATATAATGAACATTTAAACTTAACTAAAAGATAAATAAAGAGGAAAGGGTAGAGTACAAAAGGAAGCTTGGGAGAAATATAAACTAGATAGAGTTTTGATAGATTTTTGAATAAGAAAAAGGTTAACAAAATGATCATTGATGCTGTAGAAAGATTGTCTGGGGAATTAATATTGGAAAATGAGATGTCTGACGAATGAAACAGAGATGGTAACAGAGATTACCTGCTATTTCACATTGTCCTGGGCATATGGGGATCTATACACCCCCGGCAGCGTTACACCCCCGGCAGCGTTACACACCCGGCAGCGTTACACCCCCGGAGCGTTACACCCCGGCAGCGTTACACACCCGCAGCGTTACACCCCCGGCAGCGTCACACCAGCAGCGTTACACTCCGGCAGCGTCTACACCCCGGCAAGTTTCACACCGGCAGCGTTACACCTCCGGCAGCATCAACCCCCGGCAACGTTTCACACCGGCAGCGTTACACCTCCGGCAGCGTTACACCCCCGGCAACGTTTCACACCAGCAGTGTTTCACACCGGCAGCGTTACACCTCCGGCAGCGTTACACACCGGCAGCGTTACACCCCTGGCAGCATTACACCTTACATTATGCTCCTAAAATATTTGAACTGTACAATATTACATCCCTATAAATTTTAATCCCTAGAATATTACACCCCTAGAATATTATACAATATTGTATATATTACGTAAAATTACAGCTATACAACATTACATTCTGACATTGTACACCAACAATATAACTCCCTTACATTAGAGATGCGATGGCCTCGTGGTATTATTGCTAAGTGATTAAGTCCGTGCTGTCCTTAAACTTCTCTTCCGTCTCTCTACTGCTAAACTAGTTTAAACTCTCCTGAGTGGCTCTAGCAAATCTCCCCACCAGGATGGTAGTCCCCCTCCAGTTCAAATGTAACCCATCCCTCTTGAGCAGGTCAGCCCTTCCCCAGAAAAGATCCCAATGATACAAAAATCTAAATCCCTGCCCCCTGCCCCAGCTCTCAAGCCAGGCTTCATCTGCCTAACCCTTCTGTTTGTACTCTCACTAGCACATGGTACCGGTAGTTGTCCTGAAATTACTATCTTTGATACCCCGTATGTTAGCTTTCTGCCTAACTCTCTACATTCACATTTGAGGATCTTATCCTTTTTCCCACCTACGTCATTGGTACCAATATGTACCATGACCTCTGGCTGCTTCGCCTTCCCCTTAAGATGTCCTGCAACCACTCAGAGACGTCCTTGACTGTGGCACCAAAAAGGCAACACACCATCCTGGACTCTTGATTGTGGCCATAGAAAAGTCTGTTTGTGCCTGAAACTAGTGAGCTCCTATTACTACTGTTCGCTGGCTCTTTGCCTGACTCTTTCCCACGGCAGAATCAGCTGTGGTGTCATAGTGCTGGCTACTGCTGGTATCTCCCCCTGACAGGCTATCCCCCCCAGCAGCATCCAAAAGAATATACCTGTTTGAAAAGGGAATAGACACAGAAGACTCCTGCACTACCTGTCTCTCTCTCTCCTGGAAGTCACCATCTACCTGTCTGAGCCTGTGGTGTGATAACTTCCCTGTACTACTGTCTATCACACTCTCTGCCTCTTGTATGCCCCGCAGTGCATCCACCTGCTGCTCCAACCAAACGATGCGGTTTGTGAGGAGCTGCACTTGGTCACACTTCCTGTAGACAAAGTTGTCAGAGATTCTAGATTGCTCCATAATTGCCCACATCTGGCAGGAGGAGCATGCCATTACCCTAGCTTCCATACTGCCCTTACACGGATCAGTCCTGCCATCCCCAGAATCAGCCTGATAAACCTTTGCTGCACTCCCTCAACAGCAAGAACATCCTTTCTCAGAAACAGAAATCAAAACTGCACACAGTATTCAAGTGAGGCCCTGTATAATTGCAACAACAAATCCCTGCTCCTGTACTCAAATAGTCTTGCAATGAAGCCAATATACCATTTGCCTTCTTTACCACCTGCATGCTTATCTTCAGTGACTGGTGCACAAGGACACCCAGATCCCACTGCTCACTCCCCTCTCCCAATTTACAGCCATTCAGGTAATAATTTGCCTTCTTGTTTTTGCTTCCAAAGTGAATAGCCTCACATTTATCCAAATTATACTGTATCTGCCATTGATTAGCTCACTCACCCAACCTGTCCTGATCATTCTGAAGGATCTTTGCATCCTCATCACAGTTCACCCTCCCACCCAACTTGGTATCATTTATAAACTTTGAGATGTTACATTTGTTCCCTCATCCAACCATGAATTGACATTGATTTGTGTTGCTGGGTCAATGGTGACATTGTGCAGGTTATTATCAATGGGATCCTGCCCGGTGTTTAAGCAGCAGGGGGTAGTCTGTAATATTAACCCAGCCGTCGGTGTGTGTCTCTGTTATTCTGCTGTGATTATTTTGTGCTAATATGTGAAGATTGTGACCAGAGGCCCAATCAGTAAAGTGAGGAAGTCTATCACTCACAGAGCTGTGACAGAATAAGGTGCATAGTTCGGCAGGCCTGACTAAACCAGCACCATCACCAGAGCAAAACCCATCAGAAGCTGATCCCAAGAACCAATTGCACTGGGCGTGACCATCTCTCACATCCCTGACACCAGAATCCCAAAATATCCACTCTGGACAGAGCTCTGTAGCGACAGAAGATGACGGAGAGGACAGTCAAAATGCTCTGGGACTTCCTCAAACCCGAGTCAAAGACTCTGCTGGAGATATATTCTCTCCTGGTGTGTTTCCCTGTTCTGAGTCCTGATTGGTTATCCTGGCCAGCTGACCCTTACTCTGTTGTTTTGGCAACTACCACAGAGAGACATTGTTCAGATACCTGCCATTCACGATATGCAACGTCATCCATTTAACAGCCTTTTATCTCAGAGATGGTGGTTTGTTAAACTTCACAGAATCACAGAATTCCGACAGTGCAGCAGAGTCAGTCTGCACTGACTCTCTGACAGAGTATTTTACCCAGGCCGCCTGCCCCACCCTCTCCCCGTCAGTGTGCACATTTACCATGGCCAATCCACTGAACCTGCACACTGTGACTGTGGTTTGGGGGTCGGCAGTCACAGTTTGACATGGCAATCTCTCCGAGATGAAATGCAGAGAAAGTCAGTGAGCTGGCAAGGTGTGTGATTCGCTGGCTGTTCTCAATAAGGTTGTAATTTGGGACTTTATGAATAAAATCTTGTCTCCAGCATTCTCAGCCTCAGCACCAACTCTCTGACTTTACCTCATGGAGTAATCACCCAATCCCTGAACTCTGGGGGAATCTAGACATGAAAAGTCTGGTTTGCCTCATTACACCAACCATTCACCAGCTCATTTCATTAGATTTGATTTATTATTGTCACATGTATTAGTATACAGTGAAGAGTATTGTTCCTTGCACAGCACAAGACAAAGCATACCATTCATAGAGAAGGAAAGAGTGCAGAATGCAGTGTTACAGTCATAGGTAGGGTGTAGAGAAAGATCAACTTAATGCGAGGTAGATCCATTCAAAAATCTGACAGCAGCAGGGAAGAAGCTGCTCTTGAGTCGGTTGTATGTGACCTCTGACTTTTGTATATTTCTCCTGATGGAAGAAGGTGCAAGAGAGAATGTCCGGGGTGCGTGGGATCCTTAATCACGGTGGCTGCTTTGCCAAGACAGTGAGAAGTGTAGAGAGTCAATGGATGGGAGGCTATGGAAGACTCAGTTACCCAGCTCACTAAATTCCCAATGATGTGGAGATGCTGGCATTGGACTGGGTTGGGCACAATAAGAAGTCTCACAACACCAGGTTAAAGTCCAACAGGTTTATTTGGAATCTGGTGACTCGAGAATGAAATCTGTTGGATTTTAACCTGAGGTTGTGAGACTTTTTACTAAATTCCCAATGCTTTTGACTCAAACTAAAGCTCAAACTCACCGAGAGGTTGTGAAGGGTTAACAGCTTTGACTGCCCATTATTACAGGGAAAATTTTAATTCATCTTAATCCCATCCTTTCATCTCAATTTTAACTTGCAAAAGCAACAACTAATCGCCTCAGAGGATCTACCTTGAGAAATAATCCAACAAAATCAAAGCTACTGATTTAAGACCCCGGACACTTCTGTGAATTAATAATGAAATTTGATTGTCTGTGGCCCAACAGTGCCAGCCATCTCCACTCCCTCCCACCCACACCCACACCGCCCCCCCGACTAAACTCACCCCCCCAACCCCGCCCCACCACCCGCTCCGGAAAGTGCTCCCATTCATCCTTTCACAGCCACTCAGGTGAAAATGTCGAGCACTAAAATGGGAAAAAAAAGATTCAATTCAAAACCAGTTCCCTGCTTGTATTTTCCTAATCAAACAGACCCTGCACTGTCAGAGGGTCAGTGCTGAGGGAGCGCCGCACTGTCAGAGGGTCAGTGCTGAGGGAGCGCCGCACTGTCAGAGGGTCAGTGCTGAGGGAGTGCCGCACTGTCAGAGGGTCAGTGCTGAGGGAGTGCCGCACTGTCAGAGGGTCAGTGCTGAGGGAGCGCCGCACTGTCAGAGGGTCAGTGCTGAGGGAGCGCCGCACTGTCAGAGGGTCAGTGCTGAGGGAGCGCCGCACTGTCAGAGGGTCAGTGCTGAGGGAGCGCCGCACTGTCAGAAGTGAAATCTAGGTTCCTTTTGTTCGGTGGATAGATCTTACTTTTTAGGTAAGCGAGGAAGGCTGTTTGAGTTAGTGAGAAGCCTCTCCCTTTTGTCAAATAGAGTCAGATTACAATAATTTAATGTTTGTGAGTCACTCCAAAGTGACTGTGATACAGCAGCACCAGTTAGTAACCACAGCTGCTGCCAAAATCGGGCTGTGGCCTTCGAGAGGCAGAGAGAGAGAGATTAACAGGGATCAGGTTTAGTGAGTGAAGCCAAGTCAGGCATTAAGTGAGCGAGATCGATTGGCTGCTTCACAATGGTGTCAGGCTCAGCTCCTCGTTGTCATGACTCTGTGTGCAGGATTAGTTTACACAATGCTCGCAGATACTCTGTATAATCACAATCCTCAATGGGAATCAACTATCTCCAGCTCCAGGATTAAGAAGCAAATGACTTTCGAGGAGAGGTTCAGGCCAATTGTCCCTCTTGGCTGGATTTACTGTGGGAGGAACAGCCTCTCCCTGATATCTTGGCCAATGCTTTCCCTTCAGCCAGAAAGTCACGGCTCTGGAAGCTGAGTCTAACGCCCACATCCTCAGGTCTGCAGAGAAACTGCTCCAAAATTTCCTCCATTTGGGAAAGGCCCAGGGAATGGAAAATGCAAAATGTAACTCCTCTCCCGAAGAAAGACAAGAAACAGAAAACTGGAATCTCTCGGCCAGTTAACCTTACATCTGCCAAGAATAAATCATACCAATCTGCAGTGCAGAAGGAGGCCATTCAGCTCATTGAATCTGCACCTACCACAATCCCACCCAGATCTTGTTCCCGTTACCCCATATATTTATCCTTCCAGTCACCCTGCCACTAGGGTTAATTTATCATAACCAATCAACCTTTGGACTGTGGGAAGAGCACCAGGAAGAAACCATGCAGACACAGGAAGAATGCGCAAACTCCACCCAGATAGTGACCTGAGGCTGGAATTGAACCCAGGTCCCTGGTGCTGTGTTTAACCACTGTGCCACGTGCTGCGCCAAATGCTCAAATCCACTATCGAGGAGGTGGTATCAAGTCATTTAGAAAATCCTACTTCAATCAGGGAGAGTCAATATTGGATGATGAAAGTACTTAACAAATTTATTGACATCTTTGGGGATGTTTGGGCTGGATAAAGGGGGAACCTGTTGATACAGTGCATCTGGGTTTCCTAAAGGCGTTTGATAAGATGCCACACAAATGGTCACTCATACAGAATAAGAATTTGTGGCGTTGGGGGTGATATATGCATGTGGAGAGAGGATAAGTTTTTTTTACTCATTCATGGGACACGGGCATGACTGATTGGCCAGCATTTATTACCTATCCCGAGTTGCCTGGCGACATTTGAGAGACATCTGGATGTAAATTGTCCCATTGGTAAGATGCAGAATGGGTTCATGAAGGGCAGGTCACGTTTGGCTAATTTGGTGGAATTCTTTGAGAACATTGCATGTGCAGTGGACAATGGAGAACCTATGGATGTGATATATCTGGATTTCCAGAAGGCATTTGACAAGGTGCTGCACCAAAGGCTGCTGCATAAGATAAAGTTACACGGTATTGCGGGTAACATATTAACACGGATAGAGGATTGGTTAACGAATGGAAAGAAAAGAGTGAGGTAAATGAGTGTTTTACTGGTAGGTGATCAGTGATTAGTGGTGTGCCTCAGTGGTGGGACCACAATTGTTTACAATTTACAAAGATGATTTGGAGTTGGGACCAAATGTAGGGTGTCAAAATTTACAGATGATACTAAGATGAATGGCAAAGTGTGCAGAGAATGCTCAAAGTCTGCAAAGGGATATAGATAGTCTAAGTGAGTGGGTATTAGATAGTTTAATCAGATGGAGTACGATGTTGGTAAATGTGAGGTCATCAGTTTTGGTAGGAATAACAGCAAAATGGACTATTATTAAAATATAAAAAATTGCAGCATGCCGCTGTGTAGAGGGACCTGGGTGTCCTTGTGCAAGAATCACAAGGAATTGGTTTGCAGATGCAGCAGGTAATGAAGAAGGCAAATGGAATTTTGTCTTTCATTGTTAGAGGGATGAAGTTTAAAAACAGTGAGGTTATGTTGCAGCTGTATAAGGTGCTGGTGAGGCCACACCTGGAGTTACTGTGTACAGTTTTGATCTCCTTCCTTGGGAAAGGATATACTGGCACTGGAGGGACCACAGAGAAGATTCACTAGGTTGATTCCGGAGTTGAGAGGTTTAGCTTATGAGGAGAGACTGAGTAGACTGGAGCTATACTCATTGGAATTCAGAAGAATGAGGGGAGATCTTATAGAAACATATAAGATAATGAAGGGAATCGATAAGATCGAAGCAGGGAAGTTGTTTCCACTGGTGGGTGAAACTAGAACTAGGGGGCATGGCCTCAAAATAAGGGGGAGCAGATTTAGGACTGAGTTGAGGAGGAATTTCTTCACACAAAGGGTTGTGAATCTGTGGAATTCCCTGCCCAGTGAAGCAGTTGAGGCTCCCTCATTGAATGTTTTTAAGACAAGGATAGATAAATTTTTGAACAGTAAAGGAATTAAGGGTTATGGTGAGCGGGCGGGTAAGTGGAGCTGAGTCCATGAAAAGATCAGTCATGATCTTATTGAATGGCGGAGCAGGCTCGAGGGGCCAAATGGCCGACTCCTGCTCCTAGTTCTTATGTTCAAACACATTGCTGTGGCTCTGAAGTCACATGTAGGCCAGACTAGGTAAGGACAGCAGATTTCCTTCTCTAAAGGACATTAGTGAACCGGATGGGTTTTCCCAACAATCAGCAACGGTTTCGTGGTCATCAGTAGATTCCTAATGCCAGATTTCTTTTAAATTGAATTCAAATTCCACCATCTTCCATGGCAGGATTCAAACCCGGGTGCCTAGAACATTAGCTGATCTTCTGGATTAACAGTCTAGTGATAATACCATTAGACCATTGGCTCCCCTCGAAGCTAGCTAACAGAAAATAGAGTCGGGATAAATGCGTCATTTGCAACTTGAAACCTGTATCTGGGAATGTCACAGGGATCAGTACCAGAGCCACTATTATTTAAAGGGATCAAGGGATATGGGGGCAAGGGGGGAAATCAGGATATTGAATTCTGTGATCAGCTCTGGTCAAAATGAATGGTATAGCAGGCCTACTCCTACTTCTAGTTTCTGTTTCTGCCACGTGTTAGGGGTGGCACAGCGGTTAGCACTGCTTCTTCACAGTGCCAGGGACCTGGACTCGATCCCTGGCTCGGATCACTGTCTGTGTGGAGTTTGCACTTTCTCCTCGTGTCTGTGTGGGTTTTCTCTAGGTGCTTCAATTTCCTCCCATATTCCAAAGATGAGCGGGTTAAATAGATTGGCCCTAATTGCCCCTTAGTGTCAAGGGACTAGCTAGGATAAACACATGGAATTATGGGGATAGGGCAAGGGCGGGATTGGAGTTGGTACAAACTTAATGGGCTGAATGGCCTCCTTCTACATTGCAGGATTCTATGGTTTTGTTTATGATTATATCAATGATTTGGATGTCAGTGCAGATGCAATGGGCCGAATGGCTTCTTCTGCACTGTATGATTCTCTGACTCTATGGCTTGACTGTAACATGGCCAAATTTGCTGACGATACCAAACAGGTTGTGAGCAAGTTTTCCAACTCACACTCAATACCATCTAGAACATGCTCAGCAGATACATGGGAACTCCACCACTCGGAAGGTCCCCTCCAAATGACTCACCATCCTGACTTGAAAATATATCGGCAGCTCCTTCACTGTGTCTGGATCAAAATCCTGGAACTCCCTCCCTCACTGCACAGTGGGTGTTCCTACACCATATGGACTGCAATGATTCCAGAAAGCAGCTCATCACAACCATCTCACAGGGCAATTAGGGATGGGCAATGAATACTGAACTGGCCAGTGATACCCATATCCCATGAAAGAATTTTAAGAAGTGGTTGGGAATGAAAAAGAAATGTTCTTTATTGTCTGTGGGTGAAGAATGAAGTAGGGAAGTTTTTCTTGATATACAGGATAGTGGGGAGACTGCGCTCACAGTTCTGTGCACAGTTTTTAACTCCTGACTCAAGGAGGGAAATATTCACATTAGAAACAACTTGGAGAAAGTTGACTGGGCTGATTCCTGGGATGAGGAGGTTGTCTTATGAAGAATGGTTTGAGGCAGGTTAGGTCTGTATTCATTGGAGATTAGAAGATTGAGAGCCGATCTTATTGAAATACATCAGATTCCGAGATGCTTTGACAGGGTGGGAGCTGAGAGAATGTTTCCCTGGTTGGGGGGAATCTATCTATTCAGGCCATTCACCTGATAAAGCGGCAATGCTCTGAAAGCTTGTGCTACCAAATAAATGTGTTGGCCTTTAACCTGGTGTTGTGGAGAAATCTAGAACCAGGGACACAGTTTAATTACAGAGAGACTCTCATTTAAGAGGGAGACAAGAGGAATCTCAGGGAGCTATTAGTGTTTGGAATTCTTCCCCAGAAAACCATGGAAACTGGGACACTGAATCTATTCCAGGCTGAGACAGTCGGCAATTATTGGGAACAGGCAGGAAAGTGGAGTTAGGCTATACTGGGTCAACCATGGTCTCACTGAATGATGGAACGGGCTCGAGGGGCTGAATGGTCTCTTCTTATTTGTTATATTGTAATGGACTAACATTGCTGTTTATGGGATCCTTTGTGTGAAAAGATTGTTGTGTAACAGCAGTGAGTTCACTTTGAACTGCTCTGGGAGTGTCTTGAGGATGGGGAAGGCACTATTCAAGCTATTTTTAAAGATGGTGATTTTCTGACAGTGTAAAGGTATCAGAATTCAATCTAGGTGCACGGAGTACAGTGCCCGCAATCAGTCACTGGGAGCAACCCACTGCACAGCAAGATCCCAATCCCCGTTTCTCTCATGCCAATGGGCAATTTTTAGTATTCGTTCAGGAGTTAACAGTAAGACAGTCTCACTCACATTCACTCTCTTACTCTCACAGTCACCCTCAGTCCCTCATCCTCACCATCACACACACTCTGATTCACTCTCTCTCTCTCACCCCCCTCACAGCTCTCTGGGTGTGTCGTTGTGGTAACCCAGATAAATTCTCATTGTGAGCAGTTCCTCATTGAAATCCCTCCGCTCCCTCCTGTCTCTGATTTATTCCCTCTGACTCCTAATTCCTTGAACAACATCGTTATTGTGATTGTCCCCTTTGCCCTCTCGTCCATTCTGCCTTCCCTGGGAATGATGGTGATCTCTTTCACCTTCCCTCCCCAATATCTGCACAAGGTGATTGGCAATGAGAGCCTTGAACTCACGGTGGGGTTGGATCTTCACAGGAAGAGAATCTCATCTTCAAAACATCGGGTCTCAGACGAAAACCAGGAAAGAAGAGCTTCCTGAATCTAAACTCTGGATATTAACCAGACAGGAAAATGTTCATGTCCAATCTGGTTAAAGAGACAAATGACATTTGAAACTATCCAAGGAGGGATATCTTCACCAAGGAGGTGGTTCAGAGTCACCTTCCAGCCAGAGCCCACTCATTGAGGCGAGTTTAAGTAGTAAAGTGAGAGAGAGCAAGAGCTGGAGATTCCGGAAGGTTCCCGAGCTCCAGGCAGCAGGAAGTTTGCGGATTGGAGATGCTCGAGAAAGAAGCTGGTTTGACAGAGTGGAAAAACCTCAGAGGGTCAAAGGTCTGGGGAGGGTCACAGAGAAAGGGAGACAAGGGCAGCTTTGGAGATTGGGGGAGGGGATCTAAGCTGAATGTTTGAAGATAGCTCAGCGACTTGCTACGTGTAACTCTGCAGGGTAAACAGCTGATGACAATCCCTCTCCAAAAACACATCTACAATTCTCATCAACTCAATTTGATTCTACAGACACCTCAACATCAACTCTTTCTAATCAAACAGATCAGAATCCATCAGATCAAAGGAAACAAATCACTGATGATATTAATGTTTAAAGGGAACTTTACGCAAACACAGACGAGCCCATCAAATCTGCTGTGTTAGTCAGTGACCCTACTCTACTTTCCTGCCTTATCCCTAGTTCCCTTGCTGATTCATCTGTCTGTCTCAGAATTGAACTTATTTAGACACAGCCTCTACAGCCCTCTGCAGTAAAGAATTCCATAGATTCACTCCCCTCTGAGAGAAGAAACTCCTCCACATCTCTATCTTAAATGGATGACCCCTTACTCTGAAATTGTACCCTCTGATCCCAGACTCTTGCCGAAGGGAAACAACCTCTCAGCATCGACCCTGTCACCCTGCTGAGAACCCAATATGTTTCAATAAGGACACCTCTGTATCTAACCCCGTACTGTATCTGTCCTGGGAGTGTTTGATGGGGGACAGTGTAGAGGGAGCTTTACTCTGATCTAACCCTGTGCTGTATCTGTCCTGGGAGTGTTTGATGGGGGACAGTGTAGAGGGAGCTTTACTCTGTATCTAACCCTGTGCTGTACCTGTCCTGGGAGTGTTTGATGGGGACAGTGTAGAGGGAGCTTTACTCTATATCTAACCCTGTGCTGTACCTGTCCTGGGAGTGTTTGATGGGGGAACAGTGTAGAGGGAGCTTTACTCTGTATCTAACCCTGTGCTGTACTCCCTGTTTCTGTGGAGTTTGGGTGGGAATGAGGGAAAGGGGAGGATTTGCTGATGTTAAAGTCCCTTTCACTAGCACAGGCCCATTAACTATTTGGGGCCTGTGAGGGTATTGATGATGGAGCAGGGAGATGGTTTGGACTATGATTCATTGCAAATGCTCTAAGTTGTCTCAGAAGATTAGCTGTCTGAGAGGTTTACTGAGTTCAGCCTATGTCACAACTGACAACTGTCACAAGGTTTCCATTTGACAGGGATTAAAGTGACGTCAGGCAAATGCCAGATCCTCAAAAATCCCAATGTTTTTCATCTACTGATATTCTCAATCACAGGCCACTCTCCTGATTCCGGGTCTCTCCCAATCTCTCCTCACTTTGTGACACTAATATCTGTCTGAACAATCTTTTGCTGACCTGTACGACAGGCAGAATGTTCAGAGTTTGGGACAGAAGATGGGAGAATAACACAGACTGTTCAGAGAGCAGCACGATAGAATGGGCAAAATGGCCTCCTTCCATAGAGTGACAATTCTGTGATACAATAATCTTGTGAAGTGTGTGTTTTCACTCCTGTGGAATGCATTGGGATGTGTTACCGTGTTCATGCTGTTGTATAAATGCAATTTACAATGTTTTTTGTCACTTCCACATTGAAGTTAAAAATGAGAGTTTATTAGAATAACCCCAGGATTTCACATTGGGTCTGAATTGTACTGGGTGTAAGCAGTGAAAATAGATATTGAGCAATAGCTCTGACCTTGTGCTGGGGTTTCACACTGTCTCCACCCATTCCCCCTCCTGATTATTCGATTTACCTTTATTCAGATTCCTGAGGCAGTGACTGTATCCAGGTCACTGACTGATCTCTGAGGGAGAAGCACAGATTCCTGCAATGGATTAACTTATTAAAACAAATTGTAAAAACGAGGATTGTGATTTTCAGAACAAGGTGAACGGATTGAGGATTTTGAGGTGAATAAAGTATTTTATTGTTTTGCAAAACTCAAATACTTATCTTGGAGTTCAAGAATAGTTCCCAGCATGCCTCAGGACTTTTGCACGTGGGACAGTTGAGAAAAGGGCAACCTGTATTCAGGCAGGAGGCTGAATGTATGCACAGTAGGTAAGTGAAACAGCATAAAACTGAAGGTCAGGTGACCTGGCACAGAGCACCATTGCGGATGAGGTGTCTCAGGGAGCAAGGCAATGGGAAGGGGGACAGGAAGAAGGTTCCGAACCAGGGAGTGGGGCAGAAAAAGATCCCAGTAGACAGCTTCAGGTAAGGGACAAAGATGGAGATCAGGAACAGATCCTGTTCAGCAAAGTTGAGAGAAAGGAGCAGTAAGCTCCCAGTTAATCAATTAAACTATAACATTCACGGTGGGAGATATAGGAGGCATGTCCGAGGTAGGTTCTTCACTCAGAGAGTGGTTGGGATGTGGAATACACTGCCTGCTGTGATAGTGGAGTCGGACACTTTAGGAACTTTCAATCGGTTATTGGATAGGCACATGGAGCACACCAGAATGATAGGGAGTGGGATAGCTTGATCTTGGTTTGGACAAAGCTGATTGAAGGCCAAAGGGCCTGTACTGTTCTATGCTCTATTAATCAGAGAGAAAGCTGCGAGAAGTAGACATGAAGCAAAGCAGGCTCAAGAGAGAAGCTCTGAAGATCTGAGAAATCAGCTAAGGTTGACGACTGTGTGTTGCTGAATGTGAGAGCAGCGGTGTCCTGCTCGGCACAGTTGAAGGTCTGAAATTATGCTCAGAAGGTGAAGCTATTGAGTGTAGTGGAGAACCAAGGGAAAGTAATTTCAGGAGGTGAGAGTGAAACCCTGGAGGTGGATTCTTGTTCATGCTGTCTGAGTGGGAGTGGCATTTTGAGAAAATTCCTAAGTGAATTCTTTGGTATGAACGACAAAGTTTCAATGAAACTGGTTGGCTGAGTGTGAGAAGCATCTGGGTGGATTGTTGAGAAATTCATGGAATCTGTTTTGTCGGCATCTGTCATTTACTTTGGTGTATGACACGTCTGACGGCAGTTCACCAGGTAGCTCCCATATTACTCATACTTACCCTGAATTTTCGATTATGTGGATGGAGTAAATTGTGCATCTCTCCAAATGTTTGTGTGTCTGTAATGATATAGCTGGGGTGAAGAAATAGAATCATTTTCTTGTGTTTCAAGTGAGATCTTTTCAACCTTGTTGTCTGGGTAATATTCATTTTTTGTGTTTAATAAATTTTTATTCTTTATGTTAAACATTCATTGGCAGATTCCTGTGAATGTGTTTAGTTACTCTCCTCCATTGAATCAAAATAAAATAAGCATGAGGATCTTTCAAACCCAGGGCATCATTCTGGGATGGGACTTGTCCAGATTGACATCAACAATAGTTCAGATTGAGAAGAAGAGCTTCCTCTTGAGAAGGCGCACAGAGCATGGCAGGAGAGGGGAGGGAGAGAGAATTTTCCAATTCCAACGGGGAGGCTGATGTCAGGGAAGAGAAAGCAGAGTTATGGAAGTATACTGTGACAAGACTCTTTGACAGCTGCAACAGGAAATGGGAACACAGATCCACATCCAACCATCGGGGGAAAAGATCCAATCATCTGTTTACTGAGTGTCTGAGATTGGTGAAGATGTTCGAATTTCAGCTGTAATTCTGCCAGAATTTTTCCCGTGGAGAATAATGCTGTGAGTGCAGATTGCAGTAACGACTTATACAATCTACACACACACACAAAGCTCATTAAAAACAGCAGTGAGTGTTTGATCTGTGCGCAGATGATAGAACAATGTGTGATTGAAAAGGTCCTATTCATAGCAACCTTGAGAGGCTGAGAGCAAAACAGACAGGAGCTAATTGTTTCAGCAAAGATTAGGAGTTATTATTTTAAACATTTGACAACCTGAGTGAAGGAGACACTCACAGGTAAGAAAACGACAGGAGATAACAACAGCAAACAGATCAAATTACAATTAAAGGAGGTGCAACAAGACTGAGTGAAGACCTTGCATAGAATCCCTAAAGTGGAGTGGGAGACCATTTGATCCATTGAGCCTACAATCCTACCCAGATTCTATCCCTGTTTTTACCCTATTAAATCCTTTGGAACAAAGGGGCAATTTAGTACAGAAAACCAACTTAACCCGCACATCTTTGGACTGTGGGAGGAAACCCACGCAGACACAGGGAGAACATGCAAACTCCACACAAACAACGTGGAGGCCAGAATTGAACCTGGGTTTCTGGCGCTGTGAGGCAGCAATGCTAAACCACTGTGCACTGTGGACCTAATCAGATATTTTCCACATCCCCCGCACACACTGACTCTCCCTGGGGTACGGCTCCCGCACACACTGACTCTCCCTGGGGTACGGCTCCCGCACACACTGACTCTCCCTGGGGTACGGCTCCCGCACACACTGACTCTCCCTGGGGTACGGCTCCCCCACACACTGACTCTCCCTGGGGTACGGCTCCCCCACACACTGACTCTCCCTGGGGTACGGCTCCCCCACACACTGACTCTCCCTGGGGTACGGCTCCCCCACACACTGACTCTCCCTGGGGTTCAGTCCCTATCCTGTTGATGCTTCAATCATTTCCACTGGGAGCATTTGAAAAGTTCAGTGTATTTAATTCCATCGATGCTACTCAGTTTACAGTGAAAGCTGTGCTGATATTCAGATAACTAACCTTGTTTCCCAAGTGTCCTTGCTGCTGTGAGATGTCGCTTTGGACAATATCTGGCTAATAAACTGCACTGTCAGTCAATTACAACACCCACACTTTAAGTTCCAATCGAGTTTTTTGAGATTTTTGAGCTCCCTCAGAGATGCCATTCGAGTTAATATGGGATCCCAGCCAATGATTTCTCAGAAATCTCAAATGCCCACTGGCTTAACTTGCTGAATAATCAGTGGAAGTTACAGACTATTTCCAAATATTTAAGACACAGAAAGAGGGGGCGGGGAAATGGCACTGAGGTACAGAATCAGCGATGGAGGGATGGAATGGCCTCCTGCTGTTTCCCATGCATTTCCAGCACCTCACATATTCAATTATTAAACAATATAAACCCACTTCCATCTTCAATCTGATTGGACTGGGTTTTGTGAAAACAGTGAGTAAGTCAGTGGGTCACCCATCTACCCCAATGCTCAGTTCTAATTTACATTTTTAAATTCATTCTCAGGATGTGGGAAATGTTGCCAAGGTTGTCATTTAAAGCCAATCTCTAGTTGCCCTAATCGCAGTTAGGTTTAAATTGCATGTTGTGGGTCTGAAGTCACCTCTTGGTCCAGGTCGGGTACGGATGGAAGATTTCCGTCCATAAAGGGACATGAAAATGGTTTTTATAACATTCTGACAGCTTTTCATGGTTATTTTCATCTCAAGCAGCTTCATTTCCAGATATTTCATTCAGTCAGAGATTGGGAATTCTGCAGAGAGTAACTCACCTCCTGACTCCCCAAAACCTGTCCACTATCTACAAGGCACAAGTTGGGAGTGTGATGGAATACTGTCCTCTTGCCCGAATGGGTGCAGCTTCAGTAATACTCAAGAAGCTCAACACCATTCAGGACAAAGCATCTTGCTTCACTCCCTCCACCAATATTAGCAGCAGTGTGTACCATTTACAGGGTCACTGCAGAAATTTACCAAAGATCCTTACACAGCACCTTCCAAACTCACACCCACTTCCACCGAGAAGGACAAGGGCAACAGATACCTGGGAACACCACCACCTGCAAGTTCCTCTCCAAGCCACTCGCATCCTGATTTGGAAATATATCACTGTTTCTTCACTGTCACTAGGTCAAAATCCTGGAATTTCCTTCCTAACAGCAATGTGGATGTACCTACACCACAGGACCTCCAGCAGTTTGAGAAGGCAGCTCACCACCATCTTCCCAAGGGGCAATGAGTTCTGATTTAACCGGTGAAACCAACATCTCACAAACAGATTTAAAAACAGGAAATGCAAATTGTCAACCTGCTTTACTGGGATCTGAACCTTCAATTCCCTGAAGTGTTATTCAAAAGCTGCCAGTTTATGAGTCCAGTAACGTGAGGAATAGTAGGTAACAAATTGGGGAAAATTAAGATTAAAAACAAAATGGAAAATGGAGAAAAGAAAATAAAAAAGGAGTTGATTAGAGGGAGATGTCTGGAGAAATGAGATGTGAATTAGCAATGGAAAAACAAGTGTGTATAAATATTATATATATATATGTGTGTGAGTGTGAGAGAGTGTGAGTGTGAGAGAGTGTGAGTGTGAGAGAGTGTGAGTGTGTGTCTGTGAGTGAGTGTGTGTGTGAGAGAGTGTGTGTGTGAGTGTGTGAGTGTGTGAGTGTGGTGAGAGTGTGTGTGAGAGTGTGTGTGTGAGAGTGTGTGAGAGTGAGAGTGAGTGAGAGTGAGTGAGAGTGAGTGAGAGTGAGGAGAGTGAGTGAGAGTGAGTGAGTGAGAGTGTGTGTCTGTGTGTGTGTGTGTCTGTGTGTGTGTGTGTGTGTGTGTGTGTGTGTCTGTGTGTGTCTGTGAGTGAGTGAGTGAGAGTGTGAGTGTCTGTGTGTCTGTGTGTGTGAGTGTCTGTGTGTGTCTGTGTGTGTCTGTGTGTGTGAGTGAGTGTGAGGTGTGAGTCTGTGTGTGTGTGTCTGTGAGTGTGTCTGTGAGTGTGTCTGTGAGTGTGTCTGTGTGAGAGTGTGGAGAGTGTGAGTGTGAGTGTGAGTGTGTCGGAGTGTGAGTGTGTGTGTGAGTGTGATGTGTGTGTGTGTGTGTGTGACTGTGTGTCTGTGTGTCTGTGTGTGTGAGTGTGAGTGTGTGTTGTGTGGTGTGTGAGTGTGGAGTGTGAGTGTGAGTGGAGTGTGTGAGTGTGTGTGAGTGTGAGTGAGTCTGTGAGTGTGTGTCTGTGTGAGTGTGAGTGTGAGAGTCTGTGTGTGTGTGAGTGTTGTGAGTGAGTGTGAGTCTGTGTGTGTGAGTGTGAGTCTGTGTGTGTGAGTGTGAGTGTGTGTGTGTGTGACTGTGTGTGTGTGTGTGTGTGATGGTGTGTGACTGTGTGTGTGTGTGTGGTGTGTGAGTGTGAGTGTGAGTCTGTGTGAGTGTGAGTGTGAGTGATGTGTGTGTGTGTGTGAGTCTGTGTGTGTGTGTGTGTGTCTGTGTGTGAGTGTGAGTGTGAGTGTGTGAGTCTGTGAGTGTGTGTGAGTGTGGTGGTGTGTGTGAGTGTGAGTCTGTGTGTGGTGTGAGTGTGACTGTGTGTGTGTTGTGTGTGTGTGTGTGTGTGTGTGTGTGGTGTGTGTGTGTGTGTGTGTGTGTGAGTCTGTTGTGTGTGTGAGTGTGTGAGTGTGTGAGTGTGAGTGTGAGTGTGAGTGTGAGTGTGTGTCTGTGTGAGTGTGATTGTGTGTCTGTGTGTGTGTGAGTCTGTGTGTGTGTGTGTGTGTGTGTGTCTGTCTGTCTGTGTGAGTGTGAGTGTGAGTGTGAGTGTGAGTGTGAGTGTGAGTGTGAGTGTGAGTGTGTGTCTACAGAAAACAATGGGGCTTTGAAATGGTAATTCCTAGAGAGAGGTAAGGGAATTGACACATAACTGGCAGGGTGGGTAACATCAAAGGGTAAGAAATGGTATAACTGTTGAACACTAAGGGGAGAACTGAAAACACAGCTATCATCAGAACTACAGGAGTTGCAAATATTGGGCAGGATTTTCCAATCTCATCCTGCTGTCATTGAGAATAGGGAATTTGGTGATGCAGCCAAAGCTCTAATCATTTTCACCACAGAATCCCAGAGAATCCCAGCTATTTGAGGATGAAGACTTTCAGTGACATTCCTCCTGAAAGATGAATTCATCGTCTATCTTTCCTAAACCAAAAAACTATTTCCCAGAGTGGTCACATTAACCTGGATTTAGCTCCGAGTTATTTAATATCGGTTGTTGTTTGGGAAAAGGATTGTCTCAGAATTCAGGTGATTTGGTAGCCGGAGATCACAGGTTTTATGTAAGATTAAGTATGTCGACAGTGTATGCAAGGGTTGTATTGTACTAGAGTCTTTCTGATCAAGGATGTTTTTATTTTAAGAAATATTCTTTATTGATTGTTTACACAATAATTGAACTGTTCCTCATTGATCGTGCATTATTCCTCACATTATTCTACAAAATCCACATAAACCAGACAGAAGTGATGCTTCCCCTGTGTTTAGAGACCCCCGCTCCATCACTAAGGATCAGTGGGGTTCATAATAACTGTTATAACTGGGTTATTTTACAAGTTAAAGTTTGCACTCCCACTGGAATTAAATACAGGTCTCTGAAATGTGACACAACAGTTTTATCCTCAATAATCACTTTGAGATTGGAGATAAGCTCAGCGACCAACAAGATGAGCACTTGCTGAATAAGATTAGATTCACTTGTGGATTCACGTTTGAGTGGTTGTATCTACCGAAATCTGAGCCATCGATTAACATCCCTCAGAATCCAAGCTGAATAACTGAGGGAGTTTGATATTGACGGAATGTGTTCTGGGGGTTGGGAGAAATAATTATTGTTCCCTGTCTGCACCTGGAGTGATGATCAGTCACTCATTATTAATGTAAAATTACAATCTCACAACACATGTAACAAATGTAATAAACACTGGTTTGAACATGTGCTGAGCGAGTAACAGGTTAATGCCAACCTTTACGATATCAGCAATAAACGAGTGAAAAGAATATTTGTAAATTGTTGAGTGTACTGAGTTAACAAACCTGTTCACTCACAGGATTCCTGTCATTTGCTTAATAATCATTAGATTCTCATTCAAATTCCACATGATTAATATCTCGCAGTGTGATTCAGGGCTGGTTGAAACTTACATATTCAGTTCCACAGTCTCTGATTGTAAGAAAATACCTTCACACCAGCAGCCGGTTCAAAGAGAATTTCTATTGCTATTGATGAGTTTGATGATGAACCAGGAATCGACTCAATAAAAGCTGGAAAGTTCTTGCAATTCTAGAATTTTTTTCAGAACCTGAGGAAATCCAACCCATGAGCTAGTAATGTCCAGTTACTCACTGTTGTAATACAGCAAAGCCCAGAGGCAATTTACACACAGCAAGATCCCACAATCAGCAATGTGATCAAGACATGGTGGAGAGCACGCCTTCTGTTCCTGCTCTCCTGAACAAAGTGGCGATTCCTCAAGACTCACTGCACAAGAATCCAGGCTGATAGTCCCAGTGGAGTATTGGAGGAGTGCTACACTGACATAGCTGCTGACTTTACATGGGATGAGAAACTGAGACAGTGTCTGCACTCCAATATCCTCTGGCTGTTACTTTGAGGAGATGCAGAGGAGTTCTCCCAGACCTTGACTTGTTACTCAGCCAACACAACGAAACCATTCAGATATGATCGGAGTTATCAAGTCATACAGCAATACAACTCGCAAACAGGCCCTTTGGCCCAACAAGTCCATGCTGACCACGTTGCCCTTCAGCTAGTCCCATTGCTCGTGTTTGGCCCCTATCTCTCTAGTCCTTTCCCATCCATGTATTTATCCAAATGCTTTTTAAATGTTGCTATTGAACCTGCCTCATCCACTTTATCTGGCAGCTCATTCCATATACACACCAACCTCTGCATGAAGAAGTTGCTCCTCAGGCAACTGGGAAAAGGCTATGTATGTTCATCCTATCTGTATCCTTCATGATTTTATACACCTCAGTAAGGTCATTCCTCATCCTCCTACATTCTAAGGGGTAAAGCCCAAGCTTGGGCAACCTCTCCCTGTAATTCAGGTTCACTATCTGGCAACCTCCTCATGAGGTCTGACAACACCACGTTTAAGTCCAACCGATTTATTTGATAGTAAACTCACAAGCTTGAGGTGTTTTGACCTCTTCATCAGATGAATGACCAGAACACCTCATTCACCTGACAAAGAGGTCGAAACATCTCGAAAGCTTGTGAGTTTACTATCAAATAAATCAGTTAGACTTAAACCTGGTGTTGTCAGACTTCTTACTGCGTTTACCCCAGTCCAATGCTGGCATCTCTACATCACAACCTCCTCGTGAGCCATACTTGCAATCGTTCCAGGTCATCAATGTCTTTCCTATAACAGGGTGACCAAAACTGTGTACAATACTCCAAGTGGGGCCTCACCAACCACTTATAAAACTGGAACATAATGTATAAACTCTTACATTCAGTGCTCTGATTGATGAAGGCCAGTGTGTTAAATGCCTTCTTCACCACCATGTCTACCTGTGACGCTGCTTTCAATGAACTATATACACATACTCCCAGGTCCCTCTGTTCTACAACATCCCTCTGGCTGTGACCTGTCCGACCCTGGTTTGATTTTCTAAAATGCAACACCTCAACACATCTGTTTTCAAATCCATTTGCCAATTCTTGGCCCACTTCCCAAACTGATCAATATTCCCCCGTAATTTTTAATAACCTTCTTCGCTATCATACCTCATAATATAGTATCATCTGCAAACTTACTAACCATTCACATCCAAACCATTTAAATAAATAACAAAATAACAAGGTTCCCAACATCGACTCTGAGGCACATCACGAATCAAGGACCTCCAGTCCGAGAAAAAACCAACAACCATAGAAACTTAGAAAAACTACAGCACAATACGGGCCCTTCGGCCCACAAAGTTATGCCGAATATGCCCCTACCTTAGAGGTTACTAGGTTTACCTATAACCCTCTATATTACTAAGTTCCATGTACTTATCTGAAAGTCTGTTAAAGACTCTATCGAATCATCACTCGCTGCTTCCCACCGTCAAGATAATATTGAATCCAATTATAAATGATATTGACAAGGGGGGAGATAGGATTAGTAAGTTTGTGGATGACACAAAGATTGGCCAGTTGGTTAACAGCGAGGTGGGGTGTTTTGGGCTACAAGAAGTTATAGATGGAATGGTCAAATGGGCGGATAAGTGGCAGATGGAATTGAACCCTAAGAAGTGTGAGGTGATACACTTTGGAAGGAGTAATGTGACAAGGAAGTACTCAGTGAATGATAGAATACTTGGAAGTTCTGTGGAACAAAGGAATCTTGGCATGTTTGTCTACAGATCTCTGAATAGCACGAGGGGTCACGGGCTTAGGGTG
Organism: Sphyrna mokarran; assembly: GCA_024679065.1. Taxonomy (NCBI): domain Eukaryota; kingdom Metazoa; phylum Chordata; class Chondrichthyes; order Carcharhiniformes; family Carcharhinidae; genus Sphyrna; species Sphyrna mokarran. The sequence continues at coordinate 138,122,608 of JAGIQG010000003.1, read as the reverse complement.
AGGGGGGGTAAGGTATAATTTGGATGCTAAAGGGAGTTTTTTCACACAGAGGGTGGTGGGGCTTTGGAATGCGCTGCCAAGTAAAGTGGTGGAGGCAGGCACGCTGGAGTTATTTAAGAAATAATTAGATGGGCACATGAACAGAATGGGAATGGAGGGGTATAGAAAACTGATTTTAAAATAGGGATCATGAGCCTTGGGAGTCCCTGGGAAGTGTGTAAATAGATGATGATATTGATGTACTTGTTTTTATCCTACAGGTGCTTTGGTCCACCTTGTTGTCTAACGAGGGGCATATACGCGATGGGTTGTGAGAGGGCTGCTCTGGGATTTTTTTTGAGAGTATCCTAGTGCTTCATGTCGTTAGTGTACGCTTGACCTGGACCATTTGATGGGCAACACGACAGCTCAGTGACTATCGCTGCACTGTGCAGATACATGGATTTGGGCCTGTGTCTGTGGGAGTTTGCGCATTCTCCCCATGCTTGCGTGGGTTTTCTCCAGGTGCTCCGGTTTCCTCCTACATCCCAAAGATGTGCTCTTAGGCTAATTGGCAAAACAAATACTCCCTAAATTGTCTCAAATTTGGTTTTTAATCCATAGATCTATAAACACAGACAGGGATCACGGGTAGAGGTGGGAACATTGGGGTGGCGGCGTGGGCTCGTTGGGCTGAAGGGCCTGTTTCCCATACTGTTTTATTCTTTGTTCTTTGAATACAGAAGGGCATGTTAGCAGGATGGTGAAAAAGGCACATGGGGCACTTGCCTTTATCAATCGAGCCATAGATTACAAAAACAGGGAAGTCACATTGGAGTTTTATAGAACTTTGGTGAGGCCACAGCTGGAGCACTGTGTGCAGTTCTGGTCATCACATTATAGGAAGGATGTGATTGCACTAGAGAGGGAGCAGAGGAGATTTGGCGACTAAGGTTCCTACAATACAACAGTGATTACACTTTACAAATACTGCACTGCCTATAGAATGCTTTGGAACATCCTGTGGCTGTAATAGGTGCTATAAAAATAAAGTTCATTCTTTCATCCATTATTATCTCACAAATAGTGGACATGGGAAGTTTTTACACCCAGAGACAGCTGAATGGGATTTAGTTTGACTCATTAAAAAGATGGCACTTCCACCAATGAGCACTCCCTCGGCACTGACCCTCTGACAGTGCGGCGCTCTGACATGGCTGATAACTTAAACAGATAAGAAATCTGTCTATTTTGAACTTAAATTGTAACTCAAGACACTTTAAATTATTTTCTTTCTCCCCAAACTAAATGTTCATCAAATATTTTCCCAGAAAGATGATATGAAGGTTTTTCATGGTGTCTAATTTTGGAACATAGAACATTACAGCACAGAACAGGCCCTTCGGCCTTCGATGTTGCGCTGACCAATTATGAAAAAAAAGCAATGACCCTCCAAACTAAACCATTCCCTTCTCTTCCATAAACTTATCAACTAACCTCTTAAACGCCACCAAACTTGGCGCATCTACAACAGCTGCAGGCAGGGCATTCCACTCCCTAAACACTATTTGAGTAAAGAACCTACCTCTGATATCCGTCCTATAACTCATACCCCTTAATTTAAAGCTGTGTCCCCTCGTGCTAGCTTTCTCCATCTAGGAAAAAGGCTATCACTGTCCACCCTATCTAAACCTCTAATCATCTTATATGTTTCAATAAAGTCCCCTCTTAGCCGCCTCCTTTCTAACGAAAACAACCTCAAATCCCTCAGCCTCTCTTCATAAGACCTGCCCTCCATGCCAGGCAACATCCTGGTAAACCTCCTCTGTACCCTCTCCAATGCCTCACATCTTTCTTATAATGTGGGGACCAGAACTGCACACAATACTCCAAGTGCGGCCGCACTAGAGTTTTGTACAGTTGCAAAATGACGTTGCGGCTCCGAAATTCAATCCCCCTACCAATAAAAGCTAAGACTCCATATGCCTTCTTAACAACCTTATCGACTTGACTGCCTACTTTCAGGAATCTATGCACATATACACCAAGATCCCGCTGTTCATCAACACTATTAAGAATCCTACCATTAGCCCTATACTCTACACATTTATTATTCCTGCCAAAGTGCATTACCTCACACTTTTCCACATTAAACTCCATTTGCCACTCTCGGCCCAGCTCTGCAACTTGTCCAAGTCTCTCTGCAAACTATAACACCCCTCTTCACTATCTACCACTCCACCGACTTTAGTGTCATCTGCAAATTTACTAATCCATCCTTCAATACCCTCATCCAGATCATTTATAAAAATTACAACAGCAGGGGCCCCAAAACAGACCCCTGAGGTACACCACTTGTCACCGAACTCCACGATGAATATCTCCCATCAACCACCACCCTCTGTCTTCTATCAGCTAGCCAATTCCTAACCCAATTAGCTAAAGGAAGGTTACATTCTGATTGTATCTCGCTGCCAGTCAGTTATCTCAGCTCAAGCTTGCTCCATTCATCTGTTAATATTGGAATATTTTTCCCTCAGTTCCTACACAGTCACTGTGTAACAGCATTTCACATTCTATATGTGTGGTATCAGTGAGCAAAGAGCAGCATGAGATCTAGGGATGTACAGGTTAGGTGCTTTGGCCACATTTAATTGCCCAAGGTTACGTGGAATTAGCCGAGTAATCTGGGGTTATGGGGAAAGGGCCTGGGTGGAATGATCTCAGACAGCAGGGCAGACTTGCTGTCCTCCTTCTGCACTGTAGGGATTCTATAATTTTATGAACTGGTTATTGCTGAGTAAATGCTGTTTGATAGTGCTGTTAATGATGCCTTCCATCACGTTACTGATGATTGAGAACAGGATGAAGGGTCATGTTTGACCCGGTGCCACGACACTTCATTGGGATCCAAAATCAATGCTCAGGGCTCCCTTCCGACTGTACGGCACTGTGCGGCTGTCACCTTTATTGTCTCTCCTGCCTGTGACACAGAACCCCCCGCCCAGGGATGGTCATGGTATCTGGGACATTACCAGTAAGGGATGATTCTATGAGAATCTGGGTCAAGTTACTGTTTGACTTGTCTGAGACAGCACTCCCAATTTTGGCACGAGGAGGATTTTGGAGGGTCGACAGGGGCTGGATTTGTTGTTTCCGGTATCTGGTTCGATGCTGGGCAGTCCATCCAATTTCATCAGTACTGGTTGAATATAGAACATAGAACATTACAGCACAGAACAGGCCCTTCGGCCTTCGATGTTGTGCCGACCAAAATAAAAAGCAATGCCCTCCAAACTAAACCATTCCCTTCTCTTCCATATACTTATCAATTAACCTCTTAAACGCCACCAAACTTGGCGCATCTACAACAGCTGCAGGAAGGGCATTCCACTCCCTAATCACTCTGAGTAAAGAACCTACCTCTGATATCCGTCCTATAACTCATACCCCTTAATTTAAAGCTGTGTCCCCTCGTGCTAGCAAAGCGTGGCTCGCTGAGCCATCACACTGCTGTGGCTCTGCAGTCACGTGGAAGCCAGACTGGGTAAAGATGGCAGATTTCCTTCCCTAAAGTACATTAGTGACTCCATGGGTTTTATGAGAATCGACACTGGTTTCAGGGTCAGCAGCAGATCCTTCATTCCAGAATATAGCCATCTACCATGGTGGGATTCAGAACATTACCTGGATTAATCGTCCAGTGACAATACCACTCTGTCACTGTCACTCTGTAATACAATACACCCTCTCACACATACACTATCATCCAGACAGCAACATCCCAGTTAACGGTGTCTCACTGAATGAAGTGTAAGGCGGGAAAGCAGAGTTGATGATGATGATGACGTCAGATCAGTCAGAATCTAATTGAACGGCAGTGCAGACTCAATGGGTCAAATGGCCTACTCCTGCTCCAATGTCCCATGGTTGAATGGCTGGGTAGAGCCTGCAGTACAGGGGTGTACGTGAGGGGCAGTGTGGATGGAGGGCGGGCGAGGAGGCGTACAGAGGGACAGGGAGGCCTTTGGAATTTGATGTTTAGAAGGAAATAAGTTTGTAAAAGTGAGGAATGGTTGGAACAGAATGTGGCTTTTTTGATAAAAAGATTAAGACCATTTCAACAATTAAGAAAGATAAGGCAGGAGAAGAATATGTTATCCGGATCCCCTAACCTCCCAAACCTTCTGACCCAGTAAAACATCGTCAATAACAGCCTTGAACAGGGAGACACAATTGGAATTTGAAATGTTCCGTGCTTTTACCAATCACAAGTAGGTCAAAAGTTAGCACAACAAAGCTGATCTAGACAGATCCGAGTGGATTGGTGGATGGTGGATGGTGGATCTCCCTCATTGTTAATGGTTTCAATAAAGGGACCGTTTGTATTTCAGCAGCTGTTGGAAAACTGCTGACAACCAAAGAGACCCAAGAAAACCAGACAGAAAGAATGCGACACAGACTGGGAGACAGGTCCAAATCAATTCTGCATTTGCACAGCATGGGGTTAGATACAGAGTAAAGCTCCCTCTACACTGTCCCACATCAAACACTCCCAGGACAGACACAGCACAGGGTTAGATACAGAGTAAAGCTCCCTCTACATTGTCCCCACATCAAACACTCCCAGGACAGGTACAGCACAGGGTTAGATACAGAGTAAAGCTCCCTCTACACTGTCCCCCATCAAACACTCCTAGGACAGGTACAGCACGGGGTTAGATACAGAGTAAAGCTCCCACTACACTGTCCCCCCCATCAAACACTCCCAGGACAGGTACAGCAGGGGGTTAGATACAGAGTAAAGCTCCCACTACACTGTCCCCATCAAACACTCCCAGGACAGGAACAGCAGGAATTAGATGCCGAAATCCCAGGATTATATCTCTATTTCATATGGATTTATTTTGAGTTAATACCTGGGGAAAATGAAGCTTGTAAACAGAGAAGGATTCACATCTGTCCTGTGCGTGTTAGCTGAAGATTGACTCAGTGTATTCCCACCCTCCTGTTTCAGAACTTCCCGTTACAGCAGCACAGGAACATTTCTGAATGATTTATAAATGAGTTGAGGGTTTCTGCCTCTCCCGCTTTCAGGAAGTGAGGTTCAGATATCTATCAGCCTCTTGGCAAAGAAAGCACTCACCTCTCCTCCAATCCTTCCACTCATTTTTACAATTTTCTAGCCCATGGCTATTGGCCTCTGCGCTAAGGGAATGACATTCTGCTCATCTACCCTCTCCAAGCCCCTCATAATTTTCCTCAAATCAATCTCACCCTCCTCTGTTCCAAAGAAAACAATCCCAGCACGTTCAATCTTTCCTCATCATTAAAGTTCTCCAATTTCAGGCACTGGTGAAAATCCTCTTGTGTGATTACTGGGATCTCCACTCAGCGCAATCAGGATTTAGATGGAATTATTGGAATCATTAAAGTTCGAGTCATACTCACCACCTCCGTTTTTATAACACAGGTAAGGAAATCGCCAGACGTTTCCCAGGCCCACGGCAAAGCCCACACAGGACATGATGAAATCCATCTGACGTGTCCAGGTTTCTCGTTCTGCCACTGGATCTTTAACACAACCATTTGTCACAACAAGGGGAGTCAATACTGATTTATCTTCATGAACAGACTCAGGGTCACCAACCAGTTCAGTGCTTTCTGTTTCAGGGGCACGGGGACAGCCATTTCCACCTGGGGAAAAAAACATGGGCAACAAGGAGGTAAAGAATGAATGTGCATCTGTAACTCACTGATCAGACTCACAGGGCCTTGCAAAGAGCTTCACAGTCAATCACACATTGTTTATTGTGGAGTCACTGTTGTAATGTTGGAAGTTGGTGCACAGCAAGATCCCTTAACAGCTATGGGCAACTTCAAATGCAGCTAAGTGCTTTCAGTTCCGCTTCTGTGTAAACATTGAGATTTGGAAGAATGGGGAGGTGGGAGCCACATCCAACCGTGAAGGGAAAGATTAATAACAAACACCACCAGGACTTGATGGATTGTGTTATAAGGAGAGATTGAATAGACTGGGACTTTTATCCCTGGAGTGTAGGAGGATGAGGGGTGATCGTGCAGCGTCTATAAAATAATGAGGGCATAGATCAGCGAGATAGTCAATACCTTTTCCCCAAAGGTAGGGGAATCTGAAACTAGAGGGCACAGGTTTAAGGTGAGAGAGATAGAAAAGGGTCAGAGGGGCAATTCTTTCCACACAGAGGGTGGTGAGTGTCTGGAACAAGCTGCCAGAGGCAGTAGAGGCAGGTACAATTTTGTCTTTAAAAAACAGTTAGACAATTTCACAGGTACAATGAGTACAGAGGGATACGGGCCAAATGCAGGCAATTGGGATTAGCTTAGGGGTTTAAAACCGAGCAGCATGGACAAGTTAGGCTGAAGGGCCTGTTACTGTGATATAAACCTCTCTGACTGCGTTCTGTTTAAAAAACATTAAGCTGTCAATCAAAATAGAGTTAAACAACTGGACTGAAATTAAACGGAAACCAGGATTTTCAGAAGATAAGGTGTGGTGGGGGCATTATTCTCTTTGTGTGGGGAAGGGGGTTCCTTTATAAAAGGCCCCAAATCTCTGAAGAGCAGGTTTCACACACTGCACAATGGTTCAGGTGGGTAAATCCCTGCTAATGCTCACAGGGAAAGAGTCCAGCTTCCCCCGCCAGCATGGACACTGAGAGAATCCAGGTGAAACGTGCCCAAAATCACAATCTCTAGACAAAACTAATCTTTCTCTGCAATACTAATGTCATCCTTCATTAACACATCTGGTCACCAGACTTGAAACTGAATGCGTGCGTGTAGTAATAAACTGGCAGCATTCTGAGGATAGAATGGGAGAAATCGGACTGTTCTACAGAGAATCAGCATGAACTCAATGGGCTGAACGGCGTATTTCTGAGCTCTAATGACTCTTTGACAATATAAGTGTCTGCATTTATATCGCACCTTGGACAGAGAAAAACATTGCAAGATGCTTCATAAGAACATAACTGGGAAAACAGTTCCATACAGCCAAATGAAAGGTTTTGGCTTTAACGAGGTGACAGGAGGAAGTTACTCAGCGAGGTTTAGGGAGGGAATCACAGCGTCTAAAGACAAAGCAGTGCGAAAACACAGTCACCAGAGGGAGTGGGAGATACACAAGGAGCAAAGACTGGGGGGTGGGGGGAACTGTTCGAGACAAAGCATTTAAAGAACCCCATCACCACCCCCCACCCTCCCCAAAGCCAATCATCCACCGTCTCCCCATCAATATGTACCCTCAGGATGGATGAAGGTGAACAGTAACATGTCCCTGAGTGTGAGCTGAGGTCTAATACTGTTCAAGTTCAAACATGTAAATGTTTTAAAGTCAGAGCAATGAGGCCATTCGCTGTTACTGGCAGCTTCCCCCCCCCCCCCCCCCCCGCCCCTCCCAGGAGCCGTCCTGGGTCACTTGAGCAAAGCCAGTCAAGAGCAGCAGGTGGAATTGCCTGAGGCACTGTACAGTTTAATTAAAATCACTCAGGCTGGTTTGGATGTGAATGTTAGGCATTGCCTGAACAATCCATATCAATAAGGAACACCATCCCACTCACTATCGCTAAACAACTTTTAATTGGCTTCCATTTCCTCTCTGCGTTGCTAGGGCGGCCATTTTGTCATCCCAGACTATCCGGTTTTCAGATTCCAGCAAATCTTCAATCGTCTGGAAAAGCACAATTTCTAAAACCATTAAGGAAATCTGTTGTATTGCTTCCGTTCAAATAATATTAGAATAAAATTAAACTCCAGTAGCTCATTCAAAATAAGCCGCAGATTTGATGCCAAAGTTTTGCCACAACTCACTGCTGCTCAGATTAGGCTGACCAATGGCCTCATATTTCAATTACTGATCCAATGGCCCTTTAAAAACATCCCTTGTCCTGTATTTCCAGCTGGGCATAACGATCCTGAGAGTGTCCAGGGTGAATCTGACTGCAACTGAAATGAGTCGTCGAGCAGGAAGATAATAATGTTGACAACTCAACTGGAAGTTTTAGTTGATGTTGACCCCCCCTTCCTCACTTCCACTGTTATGGTCTCATTCTTCCATTTCCCATCCCCTCACATCTTGTGAACAATCCCCAACGCTCTCGTGATTACCATCTCCATTCCCCACAACAGCTTCTGGAGTCATGCAATGTGGGGCATGGACCGTGAGGTCAGAGGGCACAGAGTCACAACCTGAGGTCACAGACTGCAGGGTCACAACACAGCAAATTGCGTTTGCTATCCGTAATTCTGTCACTTACAAAAGAAGAGATGGTGACATGAGAAGAAATGTCTTCACACAGCGAGTGGTCTGAGAGTGTGGTGGAGACAGACTCACACAGCGAGTGGTTAGGATCTGGAATGCACTGTGTGAGAGTGTGGTGGAGACAGACTCACACAGCGAGTGGTTAGGATCTGGAATGTACTGTCTGAGAGTGTGGTGGAGACAGACTCACACAGCGAGTGGTTAGGATCTGGAATGTACTGTCTGAGAGTGTGGTGGAGACAGATTCACACAGCGAGTGGTTAGGATCTGGAATGTACTGTCTGAGAGTGTGGTGGAGACAGATTCACACAGCGAGTGGTTAGGATCTGGAATGTACTGTCTGAGAGTGTGGTGGAGACAGATTCACACAGCGAGTGGTTAGGATCTGGAATGTACTGTCTGAGAGTGTGGTGGAGACAGACTCACACAGCGAGTGGTTAGGATCTGGAATGCACTGTCTGAGAGTGTGGTGGAGACAGATTCACACAGCGAGTGGTTAGGATCTGGAATGTACTGTCTGAGAGTGTGGTGGAGACAGATTCACACAGCGAGTGGTTAGGATCTGGAATGTACTGTCTGAGAGTGTGGTGGAGACAGATTCACACAGCGAGTGGTTAGGATCTGGAATGTACTGTCTGAGAGTGTGGTGGAGACAGACTCACACAGCGAGTGGTTAGGATCTGGAATGTACTGTCTGAGAGTGTGGTGGAGACAGATTCACACAGCGAGTGGTTAGGATCTGGAATGTACTGTCTGAGAGTGTGGTGGAGACAGATTCAATTGAACCTTTCAAGTGATTTGAAATGGGGAATGTGCAGGACTCTGGGTGAAAGGCTGGGGAGTGGGACTTGGTAAATACATTTTGCAGAAAGACAGAACATTCACAACGGACTGAATGGCCTCCTCTACAGTGTGACCTCTCTCGGATTCAGTGTGTGATGAAAGCTACTTTGGGAACATGATAAATCAGGAAGTGGAACAATGCTGCAGTGCAGTCACGTGCAAGCTGCTGACGTACCAGTTCGAGAGGGACTGCGGGAGAGACGCAGTGTCAAACCCTGACTGTTCCACTCAACACTGAACCTCACAGCACAACTACCTCCCACACACAGACGCACACCCCCCGACACACACACACTCCTCCCATAGCCACACCCGACACTCACACATGCATCCCCACACACACACACACACACACCCCCATTCACCAACTCCCCACACACACCACTAACCCCCCCCCCCAACACACACCACCAACCACCCCTCCCCAACACACACACACACACCCCCAACCCCCCTCCCCATCGCTCTGTCCTAGGTGCGGATGGTTTGGAGTTTGGAGCTTTCGCTGCAATCTCAGCACAAACAGGAGTTTATTGTTTGAACAAAGAAGAAGTTGTAGTGATTCTCTGATCAATAAATTCAGTAACCTGACCTCACTCACTCAAACTACCCAAAATAATAGAATACTCGACAATTTAAAAAACTGCTGACTTTAGTTTAAATTCCAAAAATATTTTCAACCAAGACAAAGTTTCAATGCCAGAGTTCCTGTGCTATTTTCTCTGCATCTCCCTAGGTTTCTCTCTCTGTTTCTGCAGGCATTGGTTGATAGCTCAGTTGAGTGAATCAGTTCCATTGTTTCACTGAGCACCTCCACGGCTGGGTTTTCTTTCTTATCTGATGAAGAAGGAGATTACAGAGTTGGAGAGCAGACAGTGCAGGAGTCTGGGTTTACTGCTGTGTCTCAGTCAGGGAACAGTTAGCAGTGTAAAATGATCACTGAATGGAAACCCCAATCTCTTCTCTGAATCAACCCACTGCTTCACTTTTCTTTCCATTCTCTCTCTCTCTCTCTCAGCTGTACTTGTTGAGACTCTCTGCTCGATAAATAATGCAGCGATTCACTGGGATTCTTTCGCTCTGATTGGGTGCTATCCTGACACTGGAACAACCCTTTGTTTCCTGAGACTCTTACTGTCTCGCTGTCCATTCATTGAGAGATTTGGAGACTGAATCTATCACGCTGTGGTCTCTGAGAACGCTTCACAGAGTGTGTCAGGCAGCTGTGAGGCCGCATTGTGAATGGACAGCAGGCAGAGAGGCAGCTTCTGACTCACTGTTCTACTCTGTTCACTGGTTTGAAGAGAATGCAGAGACCAATCTGAATCCAGCGTGGAATTGAAGCTGTTTCCCTGAAGGAGGCTGCTGCCTCCTGACAGTGACCAACCCGACTCCCAGAGAATGACCCAGTAACCATTATTAACATCACTTCTAAGCAGCTGCAGGATAGAGAGAGAGAGAGAGAGAGAAGGGTGGAGTGGAGCAGGTCACTCAGAGTGAAGTCAAATCAGAGTAGAAAGATACTGGAAGAAGCACAGAGAACACTGCGACACACACAAACACACGTCACACGTGACGTCTGCAAATGGTGCTTCTTTCCTCCAATGCTGATTCCAGGGCATGTCACATTGAGAACTGAGATGCTGAACCAATGGCGGCAATCCCACCGCAGTGACAGATCTCAGAGTCCAAACCCATCAACACCAAACTCCTCATCCCAGTAAACAACTGCCCCAGCTCAGGAAAATAATAAAACAGCCCATTGCCACAGCCTGGAGAAGCAAACAGTGGAAAAGGAACACTGTCCCCCCATCAAACACTCCCAGGACAGGTACAGCACGGGGTTAGATACAGAGTAAAGCTCCCTCTACACTGTCCCCCCATCAAACACTCCCAGGACAGGTACAGCACGGGGTTAGATACAGAGTAAAGCTCCCTCTACACTGTACCCCCATCAAACACTCCCAGGACAGGTACAGCACGGGGTTAGATACAGAGTAAAGCTCCCTCTACACTGTCCCCCATCAAACACTCCCAGGACAGGGACAGCACGGGGTTAGATACAGAGTAAAGCTCCCTCTACACTGTCCCCCATCAAACACTCCCAGGACAGGTACAGCACGGGGTTATATACAGAGTAAAGCTCCCTCTACACTGTCCCCCATCAAACACTCCCAGGACAGGTACAGCACGGGGTTAGATACAGAGTAAAGCTCCCTCTACACTGTCCCCTGCCAGCTTGGGAGTTGTGTCAATTTATTAAAGAAGCCTCTGGATATTCAGACTTTGTATCTGAGCTGCTATGAGCAGGCAGCATGGCACACAGCGGTTTCACACAGCAGGTTAGCCCAGCTGCACTGGAATTGAACCCTGCTGGGACCCAGGGTTCAATTCCAGTCTTGAGTCACTGTCTGTGTGGAATTTACACATTCTCTCCATGTCTGCATGGGTTTATATCAGGTACTCAGGATTCTTCCCGCAGTCTAAGGACGTGGAGGTTAGAGGGATTGGCCATGCTAAATGTGCAGGGATAGGGTGAAGTGACGGCTTGCGTTGGATGTTCTTTTGGAATGTCAGTGCAGACTCGATGGGCTGAATGGCCTTTTCTGCCCTGTAGAATTACAAAGAATGAAAAACGAAGAACAGTACAGCACAGGAGCAGGCCCTTTGGCCCTCCAAGTCTGTGCTGATCATGATACCCTAACTAAACTAAAAAAAACCTTCTATCCTTTCTTGGTGCGGATCTCTCTATCCCCTCCCTATTCCTGTACCGTCTCGATACCTCGAAAACGTTGCTAATTTCTGATTCCATCTTCTTTCCTGGAAATAACCTTCCACTTCCTTCTTCCTAAGGTCATGAATCTGTGGAGTTTCTGCGTGAATTTGTCAAACATTCTCTGTTTCTCAGTTTTGATTGGTTTATGCCATGGTCTCGATTAATTTATCGTCACATTTTGTCTTGATATTTTAAATGACTCCCCGACTATCAACAGCTTTTTAGAGGAGCGAGTTCCAATTCCTTGTGTGAGAAATTGCTTCCTGGGATCCCTCGCTCTCATCTGAAGGTTTCCCCCTTATTCTGCACCCCTCCACACAGAGGATTTAGTTTCTCTCTCTGGATTCTCATTTAAAATCTTTAGCAGTCAATCAGAGATTGAACTGCCCAGGAGGTGGATGCATAGACAGCAAAGCGAGTCAATTAATCCCACTTGCTCTGATTTCCCCCTTATCCTGTTAATCCTTCCTTTTTCATTATTGCTGCAATTCTCTTTTGGAAGTTATTATTGAATCTTTCCACTGCCCTTCCAAGAAACACCTTCCAGATCACAACTCACTGTTAAAAAACATTCTGTTCCTCCCCCCTTCCTCCACTCCTTTATTCCAGTTCTCTCTCTCCCAATGACTCCACCATTTAATCAAAACCCTGTGATATTTTCAATATCTCTGTTCAATTTTCCTTCAATCTCTCCACTCCAAGGAGAACAATCACATCTTCCTCACTTTCTCACCCCTAAGACCATTCGCACCCTCATCAAATCCGTGATATCCCACCTTGTTGCACGGAGCCCAGGATTAGACACATTCTTCTAGAGAAGGTCTAACCCAATGTTCACCACAACTTGTTCTTGTGCTTAGTGCTGCATCACTCAGGATCCCACTTGCTTTTTGTAAAACAACTTTCTCACTCTTGCCATTGTTAAAGATTTGTGATTGGGCCCCAACCTCTCTCTCTGTTTCTGGGTTTTGATTTGATTTATTATTGTCACATACAATCATAGAACCTACAGAGCCAAAACAGGCCCTTCGGCCCATCGGCCCATCGAGTCTGCACTGAAAACAATCCCACCCAGGCCCTACCTCCATATCCCTACATATTATACTCACTAATCCCTCTAACCTACACATCCCTGGACACTAAGGGGCAATTTCTCAGCAAGGCCAATCAACCTAACCCCTCATATCTTTGGACTGTGGGAGGAAACCCACGCAGACACAAGGAGAATTGTGCAAACTCCACACAGACAGTGACCTGAACCGGGAATCGAACCCAGGATCCTGGAGCTGTGAAGCAGGAGTGCTAACCACTGTGCTACATGTATTAACGTACAGTGAAAAGTATTATTTCTTGCGCACTACACAAAGCATACCGTTCATAGAGAAGAAAGAGTGCAGAATGTAGCGATACAAAATGTAGGATGTACAGAAAGATCAACTTAAAGGGGCAGCGCAGTGGGGCACAGTCGCACTGCTACCTGACAGCACCAGGGACCCAGGTTCAATTCCTGGCTTGGGTCACTGTCTATGTAGAATCTGCACATTCTCCCCATGACTGCATGGGTTTCCTACAAATATCCTGTTTCCTCCCACAGTCCAAAGATATACAGATTATGTTGATTGGCTATGCTGAATGAATTCTCGTATCAGGGGGATTAGCAGGGTAATTTTGTGGGGTTATGGGGAATACGGGCTGGATAGGATTATGGTCAGTGCAGACTTGATGGGCTGAATGGCCTCCTTCTGCACTGTAGGGATTCTTTGATCCTATAAGTTAGGTCCATTCAAAAGTCTGATGGCAGTCAGGAAGAGTGGACCATTTGCAATCCTGGTCCCTGAATAATTGGGTTTTGAGGAGTTTGGAAGGAATCCCGGCTGAGAGACCCACACTCCTTCCAGTCACAGGAGCAGCCGGAGACAACGCTCCCAAAAAGACCCTCACCCCCACATTCCAGATCGAGAATTCCCCAAAATTCCTGGAAGGAAAATTGCGTCACTGACTGATGACATCATCAGTGGACCAACCTTCCGGAGAATCAGGAATGATCTCCATGGGGATGGGATGGGAATGGGGAGGAGGAGAGATGAATGCAGCCCAGCCATTGCTGCTGTGTCCTGGGGTGGGGGTCCAGCCACATTCCCACATCAGGGAATGGAGAAAGCACCAATTGCTGTAACATTCTCAGCATTAACACAGCAGCCCTGATGGGGTGAATTTTAATTTTAAAACAATGGCAGGATCTCACTGGGTTGCTAATTTGATTAATTTCAGAGAGAGGCTGAGTTCTCAGCTCTTTAACGTCCCTTTCACACATCCTCTCTGTGATTTTTCAGTGTTTATTACACAGAGACAGCCCTACATTAAAGAGCAGACTGACTGCCCAGAGCTGGTTAAATCCCCCACAGCTCAGCTCCTTTACATTCAGATTAATAAATGAACACATTGCCAGCGAAACAAAGCGGAGGGAGATTGAGAATCACCTACCTGAGTGAAGCTGTTTTGGAGGTGATAACATGGTGCAAAGATGGGTCTGAGATGATTTACACACAAAACAAGCGGCTCTGGAGATCTCAAAAACAATCCACAAAACACTTGAAGGTGAGCCTAAAGAATCTCATCGAAGCTGGAGTCTGGGATGGGAGAGAAAGCTCGACACAGCGAGAATGTGACTCAGGATGGGCAGAGGACAAGCAGAGCTGCACTCACTGCTCTCCATCAGCCTGTGTGCTTCACCGCCCCCCCGACACACACACACAGCTCAGGCCGCCTCTCATATCATCAAACCCGGCTCAGGATCCACCCCTCAGGGCCGCCCATTGGCTTCCGCTGCTCTCCGCAGCCTGTCCCTGTGACTGGCCCAGACTGCGATCAGTTCAGAACAAAAGCAGCAGGAATCCTGAGCCTGAAAACTCAGCAACTGCCCAGCTACAAATAGCCACAGCACAGCACACACCGGCACAGCAAAAACCCAGCACAGCAAAAACCCAGCACAGCAAAAACCCAGCACAGCAAAAACCCAGCACAGCAAAAACCCAGCACAGCAAAAACCCAGCACAGCAAAAACCCAGCACAGCAAAAACCCAGCACAGCAAAACGTAACCAGCACAGCACACACCGCACAGCAAAACCAGCACAATACAACCCAGCACAGCACACACCGCACAGCAAAAACCAGCACAATACAACCCAGCACAGCACACACCGGCACAATACAACCCAGCACAGCACACACCGGCACAATACACCCAGCACAGCAACACCGGCACAGCCACACCAGCACATACAACCAGCACAGCACACACCGCACAGCAAAAACCCGCACAGCACAAACCCGCACAGCAAAACCAGCACAATACAACCCAGCACACCACAATACAACCCAGCACAGCACCACCAGCACAATACAACCCACAGCACACACCGGCACGCACACACCAGCACAATACAACCCGCACAGCACACACCAGCACAATACAACCCAGCACAGCACACACCGGCACAGCACACACAGCACAATACAAACCAGCACAGCACACACCGGCACAGCACACCAGCACAATACAACCCAGCACAGCACACACCGGCACAGCACACACCAGCACAATACAACCCACAGCACACCACACATACAACCCAGCACAGCACACACCGCACAATCAACCAGCACAGCACACACCAGCACAATACAACCCAGCACAGCACACACCAGCACATACAACCCAGCACAGCACACACCGCACAGCACACAGACATACAACCCGCACACACCACGCCAGCACACACCAGCACAATACACACCAGCACAGCACACACCAGCACAATACAACCCAGCACAGCACACACCGGCACAGCACACACCAGCACAATACAACCCAGCACACCACACACCAGCACAATACAACCCAGCACAGCACACACCGGCACAGCACACACCAGCACAATACAACCCAGCACAGCACACACCAGCACAATACAACCCAGCACAGCACACACTGGCACAGCACACACCAGCACAATACAACCCAGCACAGCACACACCGGCACAGCACACACCAGCACAATACAACCCAGCACACCACACACCAGCACAATACAACCCAGCACAGCACACACCGGCACAGCACACACCAGCACAATACAACCCAGCACAGCACACACCAGCACAATACAACCCAGCACAGCACACACCGGCACAGCCACACCAGCACAATACAACCCAGCACAGGGCACACAAAACCCAGCACAGCACACACCGGCACAGCACACACACACAATACAACCACAAGCCACACCAGCACAATACAACCCAGCACACACACACCGGCACACAACACGCCAGCACACAACCGCACAGCACACACCAGCACAATAACAACCCAGCACAGCACACCACACGCACAGCAACACCAGCACAGCACCACCGGCACAGCACACACCAGCACAAAAAAACCAGCACAGCACACACCGGCACAGCACACACCAGCACAATCAAAACCAGCACAGCACACACAAGCACAGCACACACGCACAATACAACCCAGCACAGCACACACCGGCACGCACACACCGCACATACAACCCAGCACAGCACACACCAGCACAATACAACCCAGCACAGCACACACCGGCACAGCACACACCAGCACAATACACCCAGCACAGCACACACCGGCACAGCACACACCAGCACAATACAACCCAGCACAGCACACACCGGCACAGCACACACCAGCACAATACAACCCAGCACAGCACACACCGGCACAGCACACACCAGCAAAACAACCCAGCACACACACACCAGCACATACAACCCAGCACAGCACACCACTGGTCCAGCACACACCAGCACAATACAACCCAGCACAGCACACACCAGCACAATACAACCCAGCACAGCACACACCGGCACAGCACACACCAGCACAGCACACACCGGCACAGCACACCCAGCCACCAAAAACCAGCACAGCACACACCGGCACAGCAAACCCAGCACAGCAAAAACCAGCACAATACAACCCAGCACAGCAAAAACCAGCACAATACAACCCAGCACAATACAACCCAGCACAGCACACACCAGCACAATACAACCCAGCACAGCACACACCGGCACAGCAAAACCCAGCACAGCAAAACCCAGCACAGCAAAAACCAGCACAGCAAAAACCAGCACAATACAACCCAGCACAGCAAAAACCAGCACAATACAACCCAGCACAGCAAAAACCAGCACAGCAAAAACCAGCAGAATACAATGCAGCACTGCACTCACCAGTACAACATAAACCAGCAGAATACAACCCAGCACAGCAAAAACCAGCACAATACAACCCAGCACAGCAAAAACTCAGCACAGCAAAAACCAGCACAATACAACCCAGCACAACATAAACCAGCACGATACACCCCAGCACAGCACACACTGGCACAGCACACACCGGCACAGCACAACAAAAACCAGTAGAATACAATGCAGCACTGCACACACCAGTACAACATAAACCAGCATATCAAAAACCAACACCGCACACACCGGCACAGCAAAATCCAGCACAACATAAACCAGTACAGCAAAAACCAGCACAGCACAGCCTTTCAAACATCAACACAACACAACCCAGTATAACCAAGCTCAACACAACCCAGCAGAGCAAAAAAAACCTAGCACAATACAAACCAGCAAAAACCAGCAGAGTATAAACCCATCTGATCTTCCAACTAAAATCTAACCCAGCTGTGAGATTTTGATGTAGTTTCAGGGCTGTGGGTTTTGGGAGTTGCACTCAGTGAAAGCACAGAACAGAATTATTATAGCAGGCAACCCACTCAGAAAATCACACACAATTCCAAAGAATCTGACAGTATGAGGAGGCCATTCAGTCCATTGTTCCTGTGCTGGCCAGGGGAGAGGGCTCTGATGCAGGAGGGGGACTGAGGGGTACCTGAGTGGAAGGGGTTGGGCTGGGTCACCCTCATACCTGCATGATGTAGGGGTGTGGGGGTGGGGAGGGAGGTGCCCCCTCTTTGGTGAGGGGCTGATGCCACTCTCCTACAGAAACTCAGCACACATGGAGCAGTTGAACCAGGGACACTCCTTGTCACAATGGATGTCTCGGCGCTCTACACCAACATCCCCCACGACGATGGTATTGCTGCAACTGCTTCAGTACTCAGTGCCAACAACTGTCAGTTTCTGGATGCAATTTTACAACTCATCCGCTTCATCTTGGACCACAATGTCTTCACCTTCAACAATCAGTTTTTCATCCAGACACACGGAACAGCCATGGGGACGAAATTCGCACCTCAGTATGCCAACATCTTCATGCACAGGTTCAAACAAGACTTCTTCACCACACAAGATCTCCAACCAAGGTTATATACTAGATACATTGATGACATCTTTTTCCTTTGGACTCATGGTGAACAATCATTGAAACAACTGTATGATGATATCAACAAGTTCCATCCCACCATCAGACTCACCATGGACTATTCTCCAGAATCAGTTGCATTCTTGGACACACGCATCTCCATCAAGGACGGTCACCTCAGCACCTCACTGTACCGCAAACCGACAGACAACCTCACAATGCTCCACTTCTCCAGCTTCCACCCTAGACACGTTAAAGAAGCCATTCCCTATGGACAAGCCCTCCGTATACACAGAATTTGCGCAGATGAGGAGGATCGTGACAGACACCTCCAGACGCTGAAGGATGCCCTCATGAGAACAGGATATGGTGCTCGACTCATCGATCGACAGTTCCGACGTGCCACAGCGATAAACCGCACTGACCTCCTCAGAAGACGAACACGGGACAAGGTGGACAGAGTACCCTTTGTTGTCCAGTACTTCCCCGGAGCGGAGAAGCTACGACATCTTCTCCGGAGTCTTCAACATGTCATTGATGACGATGAACATCTCGCTAGGGCCATCCCCACCCCCCCACTTCTTGCTTTCAGACAACCGCACAACCTTAAACAGATCATTGTTCGCAGCAAACTACCCAACCTTCAGGAGAACGGTGACCACAATACCACACAACCCTGCCACAACAACCTCTGCAAGACATGCCAGATCATAGACATGGACGACATAATCAAACGTGAGGATACCATTCACCAGGTACACGGTACATACTCTTGCAACTCGGCCAACGTTGTCTACCTAATACGTTGCAAGAAAGGATGTCCCGAAGCATGGTACATTGGGGAGACCATGCAGACACTACGACAGCGGATGAATGAGCATCGCTCAACAATCACCAGGCAAAACAGTTCCCTTCCTGTGGGCGAACACTTCAGCAGTCATGGGCATTCGGCCTCCGACCTGCGGGTAAATGTTCTTCAAGGGGGCCTTCGTGACACACGACAGCGCAGAGTTGCTGAGCAGAGACTGATAGCCAAGTTCCGCACACATGAGGACGGTCTTAACAGGGATCTTGGCTTCATGTCACACTATCTGTAACCCCCGTAACTTGCCTGGATTAGCAAAAAACCTCACTTACTGTGCTGTCTGGAGAAAATACACAATTCTCTAACCAATGCTCAGGATTCCTCACACACATTGTTAGCCACTTTAACACTTGAATAGCAGGTTAGATGTAAGGATTCGCATTCTAATCAGCAATCTGTAACTGTCTGTGTGGATATGAGTGCCTCTGCAGATCAGAACACTGCATTTGCTGACGAAGGCACAACATAGTGTCGAAAGCTCGCAGATTTACTATCAAATAAATTGGTTGGATTTAAAATTGGTGTTGCAAAACTTTACTGAGTTTACCCCAGTCCAACGCCGGCATCTCTACATCATGGCCACTCTCCTGGCCAGGGTGGGGGGTGGGGCGGGGGGGAAACACACCATTTCAGTATGAGGGAGGGAGGGAGAGCCTGTGTCTGAGTACAGGCAGCCTGGGTTCGGGCCAGTGGGGTTAACCAGGGCAGAGATCAGAATAAACCCATCAGCATCATCCAGGTGAGTGAGCGATGGTGCTGGTTATTAACACTCTCATTTTCATACTGGCGAGGGCTCTTAGGGGGCAATTCTACAACTTCAGCCCAGCCATCGATCAGCGATTGGGTGAGAGTGGGTTGGAGTCTGCTCTCTCATCTCCCTGATTTTACCAGCTCCATTCTGCCAGCAATGGACGCAAAGCAGACTTAAATATTTATCACATGTTAACCCCCTTGTCACCCTAATCTCCCAGTGCACAGTGTACACAGTATACTGAGGGATCTTCTGTTATTTCCCCCCACCATCATTCCCACTGCCATGGACATTCTCCTTCCCATCGCCCCTGTCTGGGTTCAAGACTGATTTCAGCAGGAAAATTGTGCTGGCTAGATCGCGAGAACGAGAAACCAGACACAAACCCGATTTTTCACCTCTCTCTTTAACTTACCACTCACTTCATGATCAATCAGCCAGTAAGATCACACCCAGAATTTATATCTTTAGTCTCAAAAATGGAAAGAATGGGAGAATCTCTGCCTTTCTCTTATTTAAGAAGATGGAAGAGATTCCAAAGTGTGATTTTGAAGAGGAATAGGGAGTTCCTGAACCAACATCACTACAAACAGATTGTCCGCTCATTAACATAGTGCTGTCTGTGGGATCCTGCTGTGCACTGTGTGTTGCCACACTTCCCACAGTGGCTGCAATTTGCACTAATTGGCTGTGATGGATGTTGGGTCATTGCTGAGGCTGTGAAAGGTCAAATTGAAATGCCAGTTCTTTCCAAGACATGAAATTATGGTTTCAATCCTCAGGCCTATTGCTGATCCTCTGATATTTCTGGAGATCAGGACTCGAGAGATTCTCCTGGTTCACACCCCCTTCCCACTCCTGAGCAATGTGGTGGAAGCTGATTTTTCCCAGGGCTGAACAATCTGATGTGGTTTTGTCTCTGGAAGACATGCCCTTTGGGAATGAGAGCAGCTCCGTGCGGAGGAGAACATGTAGAAGGAAGAATAAATCTCACAGGCAAATCCAGGGAAATAATTGGTTGATTTGATAATTGGACTACAGAGCCGATGGCAGAGTTCGGGCCAGAACAGAATGAAGAGACTAATTTACTGAAATTGAATTATCCACTTCTATGAAGAAAGGTTGTAATGAATCCAAAACATTATCTCCACAATTACCAGAGCAGGTCAGAGACTGGGAATCCTGTAGTGAGTAACTCACCTCCTGACTCCCCAAAGCCCATCTACCATCTACAAGCACAAGTCAGGAGTGTAATGGAATACTTCCCACTTGCCTGGATGGGTGTAGCTCCAACAACACTCGAGAAGCTCGACACCATCCAGGATAAAGCAGCCCTGCTTGATTGCTACCCCATCCACAAACATCCACTCCCTGATGCTCAGGAGCAGCCGTGTGTACCATCACAATTTGCACTGCTGAAATTCATCAAGACTTTGATTTTCCACAATCCCCAATTCCATTGGACTCCTGATATCAAAAAACTTTCATCAGACATACAGAGAGGACCAGCATCAACTGAGGGTGGGAGAGGGGGAAATCGTCAGCTGGGGGGCAGGGGGCTGGTAATCAGCCCTGCAGCTCCAAAAATTATTCTCTGTCCAAGTGTTTACCTAATTTCTTTTGAAAACCTCAACTGATTCTGTCTCCACCACACTGTCAGGCAGTACATTCCAGATCCTAACTATTCACTGTGTGAATCTGTCTCCACCACACTCTCAGACAGTACATTCCAGATCCTAACCACTCACTGTGTGAATCTGTCTCCACCACACTCTCAGACAGTACATTCCAGATCCTAACCACTCACTGTGTGAATCTGTCTCCACCACACTCTCAGACGGTACATTCCAGATCCTAACCACTCGCTGTGTGAATCTGTCTCCACCACACTCTCAGACGGTACATTCCAGATCCTAACCACTCACTGTGTGAATCTGTCTCCACCACACTCTCAGACAGTACATTCCAGATCCTAACTATTCACTGTGTGAATCTGTCTCCACCACACTCTCAGACAGTACATTCCAGATCCTAACCACTCACTGTGTGAATCTGTCTCCACCACACTCTCAGACAGTACATTCCAGATCCTAACCACTCACTGTGTGAATCTGTCTCCACCACACTCTCAGACGGTACATTCCAGATCCTAACTATTCACTGTGTGAATCTGTCTCCACCACACTCTCAGACAGTACATTCCAGATCCTAACCACTCACTGTGTGAATCTGTCTCCACCACACTCTCAGACAGTACATTCCAGATCCTAACCACTCACTGTGTGAATCTGTCTCCACCACACTCTCAGACAGTACATTCCAGATCCTAACCACTCACTGTGTGAATCTGTCTCCACCACACTCTCAGACAGTACATTCCAGATCCTAACCACTCGCTGTGTGAATCTGTCTCCACCACACTCTCAGACAGTACATTCCAGATCCTAACCACTCACTGTGTGAATCTGTCTCCACCACACTCTCAGACAGTACATTCCAGATCCTAACCACTCACTGTGTGAATCTGTCTCCAGCACACTCTCAGACAGTACATTCCAGATCCTAACCACTCGCTGCGTGAAAGTTTCTTCTCCAGTCGCCTTTGCTTTTTTCCCCATTCCTGATAAGCCACATGCTTTCATTCTCAATCATTCCACCAATGGGAGCAGTTCCTTCCAGTTGACTCCAGCCAGATCCATTATTATTTTGAATCTTCAATCAAATCTCCTCTCAGTATCGACTGTCCAGGGAGAACTCCTGCTGCTTCAGTAAGTGCGGGCTGGAATTCTCCTGCCGTTTACAACCAATGATAACTGCCAGTGAGTATGGAGAACTATGCCCTCATCCTGATCTCCATCCATTGCTGTGGGATTGGAGAATCCCAGCTGTGGGCAAGGTCGGAGAATCCAGCCCCTGGATCCCAGCCCAGAATCTGGTTAAATTTTAATGCATTCTCTGTAAAGTCTTTACATCCTCTACAAAATACAGAAACTGGACACAATATTCCAGCTGAGGCTAGGACAGTGTTTGCTTAAGGAACATCATTAATTTCCTGCTGCTGTTTTCTGGGTGTCTGTTAAAGAAGTTTTATATCGAGAAAACTGTTTAAACCAGTTTCTCAACCTGACCTAAAAGATCTCAGACACAGGGAGCACAATGTGGACAATGAAAAACTTGGGAAAGCTGGAAAGATTGAGGAGGATAATACTGAGAAAGAGCAGGGGTTAAAATGTTTATGATATTGGACTTTATAAATAGAAAAACAAGGAATTTATGTTCTGATTGATGAAGGAATTAAGGGTTACGGGGAGCAGGCGGGTAAATGATACTGAACCACTATCAGGTCAGCCATGATCTTATTGAATGGTGGGGCAGTCTTGAGGGGCTGGATGGCCGACTCCTGCTCCTATTTCTTATGTTCTTATGTTAAATCTTGCCAAATCATTTTGGAACCTCAGCATGAGAACTGGGCCCTGTTTTAGGGCTGGATACTTTTGGGAGAGTGTCAAGGTTTGGAAATGAGGTTTTCTGGATTGGGAACAAGTCTCAGGGGCTTTGGAGAGCCTGGAGAAGATGGGAATATTCTCCTTAGAGTACAGAAGGAAATTTGATAGATTTGTTCATATTAGAAGGGATTTTGATAAGAGAATTAAAAACTGTTACTTCTTGTGCAAGTCAGTACTGACAGAATTAAAATAATTATCACACAAATATGGAAAGATGTGGAAAGATATTTTTGCAAAAAGGATCTGAAAAGTCAATGGAATCAGATTTCACAAACACTTTGAAAAGATAATTGGACGTTTACTGGAATGGACTCATTTGTAAACTTATAGAGAAGAACAGCCAGGGACTAATTAGATTGCTCTTTCAAAGGGCTAGCACAGATACAATGGGCTGAAAGGCCTTCCTCAGTGCTGCCAGTTTCTGTGGTAATGTAAGAATTGGATGTTGTCTGAATTCCCCTCGTGTTATTATTTGAAATGTTACACCGGGGGCTGGAAGTAGTGCAGTCTTTCAATTGTCACAAAGATCATTCCGAGTCTGAATCTCTCTTATTCAACGTGAACTTTGCAATTCCTGGAATAATATCTGGAAATGAAAAGCTGGGATCAGTAAAAATCACCTGAAAAACCCACTGGTTCATTAATACTCCTCGGGAAGGTAAACCTACTGTCCTTACCCCATCCAGGACTGGATGTAACCCCAGTCCTCCGGTCAATATGTTTAACACTTACTGACCCTCTGAAAGATTCCCCAGTGAGACAAACAGCTGCATCAAATCATCTTTTCAACGTACTGAGGGATGGGCAACAAATACTGTCCTTGGCTGCCTTGCAGAGTGATTTCATTAAACAGCTGTGCCTCATGTGCGTTGAGATTGTATTACCCTTGGGCACACAGAGACCGCTGGGATAGAGTCCAGGCTGCCATGGTAACAGGGGAGGGCAGTAACTGCGCCAGGGCTGACAGGAATTTGCTCCGAGATGCAGTTATTTCTGTAATGTGGCCAGGGATAGATAATCGTGTGTTCATTAACTCCATTCAGTTAATGAGCATAACATAAAAATATTCAAAACAATACATTGGTTTATGAAGGAGACACCTTGTGAGTCTCACATCTAAAGGCATTAACTGTTCAACAATCAGCAGCCGGTTCCAGAATTATATAGCCATTGAGGATGTACACAATCCCTGAGAGAGCTGTTCAGTTAATGTTAATCAATCCCCCCAGGTCTGTACAGTTTCCTTCACTGTGAATGTTGGAAAAAATTAGGGACATTGTGATCAAGCTCTTTATTATAGAGAATATTGTGTTCAAAATCATGAAGGGGTTTTGACAAAATAGAGAAGGAGGAACAGTTTCTAGAGGCAGGGGTTCAGAGGTCATGGATTTGAGAATCAGTGGAAGGTCAAGAGGGAAAGATGAGGACAATGTTTCACCAGCGAGTTGCATTGATCAGGAAGCTGTAATGATTCCACTGAGAGCCATGAGCTTGGGTCTTGGAGTATAAGCTCCCTGACTGGACAGGCAATCATGATCTCAAACAGGGAGCTCACACTCCAAGAGGTGACCTTATGGTTCTTAGCGGAGTTTTCCCGGGTGTGGATTGTAAAGCTGGTGGGAGCAGATTGAATAAAAACTTTCAAAAGGGAATTGGGGAAATAGTTCAAGGGGAAACAGACTACAAGACAGTAGGGGGAAAACCAGAGAGCTAATGATTTGTTGGCCAACCATGACCCAATCGTTATCCTGACTTGAAATGTTGGCCCTATTCTTTCTCCACAGATGCTGTCAGATCTGCTGAGATTTTCCAGCATTTTCTGTTTTTGCTTCTGGGGAAATGGTACAGGAGAGGAGTTGAGACCCGCATAGTTCAGCCATGATTGTATTGCATGACAGGGCAGACTTGGAGAGCCTGATGGCCTTCTGCTGCTTCTATTTCTTGTATTCTTGGAAATCCTGCTGTACAGTGTGTCAAATGTCCTGGTTGACTCAGGGAGAAGTGGCCAAGAAAGGAGTATCTGTGTGTCCGGTCTCTCGAGGGGATGCAGGGGATGAAGTCGCCAAGCTTTCACAATCTGAGGATTGGGAGTCTTGGGTTTGATGGAACACATTGTATCTGGTCTTTGAGGTCTGGACTTGGTTGAGGACTCTGACTGTGGGTCTTACATTGTCTTGTCCTTGGTGCTTGTTGGGAGATGGCTGGATGTGTCCACCCCCTCCCACCCCGGGACTGAGACTTTCCTTTGTCAGAGCTCCAGGACGATGATATGGTGGAAATGTCGAGACTTCAGTGAAACTCTGGACGAATCCTGATATTGCTTGATGATCCTTTCACAGCTTTGGCCTTTTGCAGTTTATGGATGAATGTAAAAGATAGGAGCAGGAGTCAGCCGGCTGGTCCCTTGACATCATCGCTGATCCTTTTCATGGACTCAGCTCCACTTACCCTCCCGCTCATCATAACCTTAATCCCTTTACTGTTCAAACATTTATCTATTCTTGCCTTAAAAACATTCAATGAGGGAGCCTCAACTGCTTCACTGGGCAGGGAATTCCAGATTCACAATCCTCTGTGTGAAGAAATTCCCCCTCAACTCAGTCCTAAATCTGCTCCCCTTATTTTGAGGCAATGCCCCCCCCCCCAATTCTAGTTTCACCGACCAGTGGAAACAACTTTCCTGCTTCTATCTTATCGATTCCCTTCATAATCTTATATGTTTCTATAAGATCTCCCCTCATTCTTCTGAATTCCAATGAGTATAGCCCCAGTCTACTCAATCTCTCTTCATAAACCAACCCTCTCAACTCTGGAAATAACCTAGTGAATCTCCTCTGCACCCCCTCCAGTGCCAGTAAATCCTTTCTCAAGTAAGGTTAAATTCTCCCGCAGCTCATCATTAATCCTGCACTTTTCTTCCTTGAGACTCTAATCCTGATTTTGTGATTTTGTTTATTGTCCTGATAAGGTGGATTGTAGATGAACCTGTTGTCACCTATTATCCTGCTACTGTGAAAATCAGGATTGTCTATTTTGTTTACTAGTATTTATCTCCAATGACAAAATGAGAGAGGCCGGAGTTTGGGGATCTCTTTTCTCCCATTGGGGACCAGGCCAGTTGGTTGTGTGACTTGAGGATGGTGCAGTAATTACCCGGTTTGTGTTTTTGTGTGATGTGAACTTTGTGTTTACACCAAGAGAAACACTTTTACTACACTTCACTTTATATTTTAGATGTTTAAAGTCACAGCAGGTGAGAGAGAGTTTGATGCAGTGATGGTCAGTATAACCTTATTATCCCTCACTGTGGAAGTTAGAATTATTGGGATCACATTTTTTGTTTGTAATTTTGCTGTTCTGGGATTTAGGAATCTTTGTTTCTTGAGAAAGTGCAGACAGAACATTCATCCCGGGAAAGACGATGTAATAATCCTTGTTCATCAGTTTAAGGAAGAAACAACAAGGTTTATTGAGAGAGAAAGACCGTTTAGAGTCTCGTAGCCTCATGGCTGCAGCCAGCTCCCCCAGAAGGTTCTAGAACAGCAGCCCCAGCTGACCAGGTAATACCCTTCCTGCTTCCTGATTGGCTCCTTGGACCCTTATTCTGCAGTGTGATCTTAAAGGGACCATCACCAAATCCTTGGTATTTTTTTGCTGTTGGCATCTCTGGTGTTGTGCGCAGAGGAATTATATTGTGGTTGATGCTGGGACATGGCTGATTTATCCTTGGATATTGAACCTTGTTAAGTTGGGTCTTCTATTTTGATTTGGTTACATGGTTGGTGACACTGGTAACTTGATTACTGAGCCTGTGGGATGTGGGTGGGGCAGATTAACTGGTTGCTGGGGTTTCTCTGACGGTGGAAATGCATAAATCACATTGATAGTGAGGCCTAAATGGCATCATTGGAGTGCGTAGAGACAAGGGTAGTTTACAGCATGGGAACAGGCCCTTTAGCCTGCATTGACCATGCTCCCGACTGAACTAAAACTCCCTACCCTTCCAGAGATCATATCCCTCTATTCCCATCCTATTCCTGTATTTGTCAAGATGCCCCTTAAAAGTCACTGCTTCCGCTACCTCCCTCAGCAACGAGTTCCAGGCACCCACTACTCTCTGTATAAAAACATTGCCTCTTGCATCACTTTTAAATCTTGCCCCTCGCACCTTAAACCTGTTTACCCCCCCCCAGTAATTGACTCTTCCATCCTGTGAAAAAGCTTCTGACTCTCCACTCTGTCCACGTCTCTCATAATCTTGTAGACTTTTATCAGGTCTTCCCTCAACCTCCATCGCTCCAGTGAGAACAAACCAAGTTTCTCCAACCTCTCATAACTAATACCCTCCGAACCAGACAACATCCTGGCAAATCTTTTATACACCCTCGCCAAAGCCTCCCCATCCTTGGCCCTTTGTGTGTTCTTGAGCTTCTGGCTCTCTCTCCTGAGACTTGGTTCCTGGGGATTTAGTGTCCGATTGTGGCCTGTCTGGGGGTTGGGGGGGGCTTCAGTTCAGTGTTGGTGGAGTCCTTCTCCCCTCAGGGATTAGGCTGGTTGGAGGAGAAGTACCATTATTCATATCCTAAGATTCCCCTTTCACTGGGTTATCCTTTCATTACTGGGTAATCTTGGAATGTTGAGTTAGATCCTGGTTGGTTGCAGATGTTGGTTGCAAGGGTACACATTCTGTACCCTTATTCATATCTTGAGATTCTCCTTTCCCTGGGTTATCCTTTCATTACTGGGTAGTCCTGGGATGTTGAGTTAGATCCTGGTTGGTTGCAGATACAGTAAGAAGTCTGACAACAACAGGTTTAAGTCCAACTGATTTATTTGATAGTAAACTCACAAGCTTTTGAGGCTATCCTCTTCGTTAGGTGAATGAGGTATTTCAGTCTCGAACAGCACATATAACAGCACAGTTTACAGATTACTGATTAGAATATGAATCTTTACACCTAACCTGCTATTCAAGTCTTAAAGTGGTTAACAATGTGAGTGGTAACCCGGTGCTGTCAGACTTCTTACTGTTGTTGCATATGTGATCCGCTATATTGTGTAATTTTATCTCTGTTATCCTCCTTCAAATGGTCTTATATGGAGACTTCCAGATTGACCATCTTCAAGGTTTGAGCTCCCCTGATGGTGAAGTGTTCTGTTCCTCCCGAAGTGGTGATGTTCTGCTCTTGATGTTCTTCTTGCAAAAATGTAGGTGGAGAAACTGTCTGAAATCTATTGGATAATCCTGATACTTCTCTCTCTGTCCAGGGTTTCCTTTCTTTAGCCGGGTGAACGGGGTGTTGACAGCCTCTGATTGGTCACAGTTAAACTTGGAGAGTTTCACTTGTCTTGCCTTGGGAGGAGGAGGATCTTATTTCTCCCTGAGATACTCAGTTGGTGGGTGTCTTGATAATTCTTCTCCTTATCACTCGGGTTTCCTGGGTTGTTTCCGATGATGGGGAGTCTGGAGAGGCTGTCTTCGTGAGGCTCGGTGAGGTATAAGAATCCATGGCTTTCTGGTTCCTCCTTGTGAGGATGTACATTGGCACATCACATTCTGTACCCTTACTCATATCTTGAGATTCTCCTTTCCCTGGGTTATCCTTTCATTACTGGGTAGTCCTGGGATGTTGAGTTAGATCCTGGTTGCAGATACAGTAAGAAGTCTGACAACAACAGGTTTAAGTCCAACTGATTTATTTGATAGTAAACTCACAAGCTTTCGAGGCTATCCTCTTCATTAGGTGAATGAGGTATTTCAGTCTCGAATAGCACATATAACAGCACAGTTTACAGATTACTGATTAGAATATGAATCTTTACACCTAACCTGCTATTCAAGTCTTAAAGTGGTTAACAATGTGAGTGGTAACCCGGTGCTGTCAGACTTCTTACTGTTGTTGTTCTGACCCTTGTTCAACACTGGCATCTCTATATTGTGGTTGCAGATAATCCCATATGTGATCCGCTATATTGTGTAATTTTATCTGTTACCTTGTGGAGGAGGGAATGCCACATGGGGTCATGTACTCACAGTTCTATCCTGATATAGAGTCTGAGAGGTTTACAGGATGGAAACAGGCCCTTCAGCCCTACTTGTCCATGGTGCCCTCTCTTTTAAAACCCCTAAGCTAATCCCAACTGTCTGCATTTGGCCCATATCCCTCTATACTCATTGTACCCGTGTAACTGTCTAAATGCTTTTTAAAAGATAAAATTGTATCTTCCTCTACTACTACCTCTGGAAGCTTGTTTGAGACACCATCCTCTGGACAGTTTTGTTATCTCTCCTCTCTCATCTTAAATCTATGCCCTCTAGTTTTAGACTCCCCTATCTTTGGGAAAACATATTGACTATCTAGCTGATCTATACTCCTCATTATTTTATAGACCTCTATAAGTTCATATTTTCAACTAATTTATTCCCTCTGGTTACCAAGCCTGCTGTCCCCGGAAACAGCTTCTCTTTATTTATTCAATCTTCATAATTTTGAACACCTCGATCAAAGTTCCTCTTCTCTGCTCAGCTTCTCCAGACCCTGTGCTGGGAATCAGAGAGGTGAGTAGTGCTTTGTGTTCCTGTAATTTGCCCACGGGCATTTCAAGGTGTGAGTATGGGGGCTGGTAGATCCTGCAGGTGATGCTTCTATGGTCAAATAGGCTTTCATCACTCACCGATCAGCCTCAGAACCTGAGGTACAGGCATGGGAGGATGGGAGAGGGTGGAGAAATGAGACAGTATGAACCACAGAGTCTGAGAGATCATATTTTTATTTTTTATGGGATGGAGGTGTCCCTGACTGGCCAGTAATTATTCCCCATTTATAGCTCCCTTCTTGAAGATACATTCACAGTGCTGATAGGGAAAGAGTTCCAAGATTTTGTCCCAGAGATGGCTACAGAGTCACAGAAGAAGGAATAATGGAGGGGAAGAGAGAGAGAGAGAAAGAGAGAAATAAAAGATGAGGGACAGAGAGAAAGAGAGGGCAGGACATAGAGAGAAAAGCAGACAGAGAGCGAGAGATGAAAAGACAGAGTCAGACAGAGACAGGGTCAGACACAGAGCAGACAGGTAAACTCAGACAGAGACAGACAGACAGGCAGAGTGAGATAAAGTCAGAGAGTGAGACAGAGATAGACAAATGGAGACAAAGTCAGACAGACAGAGTCAGATAGAGACAGGCAGACAGAGACAGAGTGTATGAATCATCCTGGTTCTCTCATACATCTCCATAGAAAGAGGATTCGGAATGATTGGGGAGTTGGATCTGTTGGGCACAGTTTCACTCTGACATGCACAGCCCCATGAACAAGTTCTTTGTCTTTGACAATGAGTGTTTCTTTGGCAGCAGCACTCAATGGTAGGGAAGCCAGCGTCATGGCAACGAGCCACACTGACAAACCGCCATTCATCTCACTTGGCTGCTCCTAGACTTTATTCAAATTCAAATCCAAATACAATCTCTTCAGGTATTTCAGTCTAGACCACACATTCCCCTTTCTTATCCAAATCAATCCATTCTTCCCCCTCCCCCCACCGTGCTGCAGAGTTTAACCCTTTCCTGAACCCCTCCCTGTTTACTCTCAGTCTCACTCAGGATAACAAGACAACATCTACAACTTGTCAAGCTCAAAGCTTTATAACAATCAATAACTATTTCATACCAGATTAACACTGAGGCAAACACTCAATACTTCCTTCAGGCTCAGAGATCATACATTGGTCATCACATTGACGTTAGGATCAGAACCCCAACAATTCCCTAGCTCCAAATGCCACATCACCCAATCCAGCCACAATCCCCCCCACCCACCAACACCCATCCTTCCTGTAGCCCCAACCCCGATCAGCAACGATTCACAAACAACTTGCACCAGTGTTGGGGAGATCATTAGGACGGCTTTCACTCAAATCATAGAACATAGAAGATAGAACATTACAGCACAGAACAGGCCCTTCGGCCTTCGATGTTGCGCCGACCAATATAAAAAGCAATGCCCCTCCAAACTAAACCATTCCCTTCTCTTCCATATACTTATCAACTAACCTCTTAAACGCCACCAAACTTGGCGCATCTACAACTGCTGCAGGCAGGGCATTCCACTCCCGAACCACCCTTTGGGTAAAGAACCTACCTCTGATATCCGTCCTATAACTATCACCCCTTAATTTAAAGCTGTGTCCCCTCGTGCTAGCTTTCTCCATCCTAGGAAAAAGGCTATCACTGTCCACCCTATCTAAACCTCTAATCATCTTATATGTTTCGATCAGGTCCCCTCTTAGCCTCCTCCTTTCTAACGAAAACAACCTCAAATCCCTCAGCCTCTCCTCATAAGGCCTGCCCTCCATACCAGGCAACATCCTGGTAAACCTCCTCTGTACCCTCTCCAATGCCTCCACATCTTTCTTATAATGTGGGGACCAGAACTGCACACAATACTCCAAGTGCGGCCGCACTAGAGTTTTGTACAGTTGCAACATGACGTTGCGGCTCCGAAATTCAATCCCTCTACCAATAAAAGCCAAGACTCCATATGCCTTCCTAACAACCTTCTCGACCTGACTGCCTACTTTCAGGGATCTATGCACATACACACCAAGATCCCTCTGTTCATCTAGACTACTAAGAATCCTACCATTTGCCCTATACTCTACACATTTATTATTTCTGCCATAGTGCATTACCTCACACTTTTCCACATTAAACTCCATTTGCCACCTCTCGGCCCAGCTCTGCAACTTGTCCAAGTCCCTCTGCAAACTATAACACCCCTCTTCACTATCTACCACTCCACCGACTTTAGTGTCATCTGCAAATTTACTAATCCATCCTTCAATACCCTCATCCAGATCATTTATAAAAATTACAAACAGCAGGGGCCCCAAAACAGACCCCTGAGGTACACCACTTGTCACCGAACTCCACGATGAATATCTCCCATCAACCACCACCCTCTGTCTTCTATCTGCTAGCCAATTCCTAACCCAATTAGCTAAATCACCCTCTATCCCATACATCTGCATTTTCTGCAGAAGTCTTCCATGGGCCACCTTATCAAACGCCTTACTAAAGTCCATATATACCACATCAACCGCCTTACCCCCATCCACCTCCTTAGTCACTTTTTCAAAAAACTCAATGAGGTTAGTAAGGCACGACCTACCCTTCACAAAACCATGCTGACTATTTCCAATCAATTCATTACTCTCTAAATAAGTATAAATCCTATCCCTAATTATTCTCTCCAATACTTTGCCCACCACAGAAGTAAGACTCACTGGCCTATAATTCCCTGGAAGGTCTCTCTTCCCCTTCTTGAACAACGGGACCACATTCGCTATCCTCCAGTCCTCCGGAACCACACCTGTAACCAACGAAATCATGTTCACAGGAAACCTACACAGTCACGGGGAGAATGTGAAAACTTCACACAGACAGTGACCTGAGCTGAGAATTGAACCCAGCTCCCCGAGGCAGCAGTGCTAACCACTCGGTCAGGTTAACTGACTGATAACTTGATGGTATATTCCTCGCGCTAATTTAAATAATGGTGTAACATTCACGGGTCGAAAATAGTGAGATGGTTCCTGTGGGGAGTGCAGCCAGAACCACATTCACTGCACTGTGGGGGTGGGGGGGGGGGTGGTGCTCAGCTGCACAAGGGAGTGGAGTAAGAGTGGAAAAGCAATATTGAACAGTCTCGATAGTGAGGGCTGTAGATAGGCATTTCTTTGATCACAGACATGACTCCAGGGTGGTGCATTGCCTCCCTGGTTCCAGGGTTAAGGATGTTCCTAAGCAGCAGCAGAGCATTCGGAAAGGGCACCCAGAGGAAACTCAAGCAGACATGGGGAGAAAATGCAGATTCCGCACAGACAGTGACTCAAGCCGGGAATCAAACCTAGGTCCCTGGCACTGTGAGGCAGCACTGTGCCACCATGCCACCCCATAAACAATGGCGCCCGACATGGGGCTCAAACCCATGACCCTGAGATTAAGAGTCTCATCTCTACCAACTGAGCCAGCCAGGCTTAGGTCTGATTAGTTTCACATCATTGTTGATAGGTTTCAACAGGTGTTAATGAGATCATGGTTCATGTTGGTACCAATGAGAAAGGTAGAAAGATGAAATCCTGCAACAGGAGTTTAGGGAACTAGGTAGCAGGCTGAAAACAACACCTCAGTTTGTAATCTCTAGATTTACTCCCAGTGGCAGAGAGTATAACAGGAGGGCAGAACAAATCAACATATGGCTGAAGAGATGGTACAGGAGGGAGGGCTTTAGTTCCTCGGATCCATTTCTGGGAAAGGTACAAGTTGCAACAAAACCAGAATGGCACCAATATCCTCGCAGTGTTATAAAGAGAACAAAGAACACTACAGCACAGGAAACAGGCCCTTCGGCCCTTATCACTGCTGTTGGGGATTTAAACTGATTTGGCCAATGAGAGGGTGGGAGGGGTGTAGAGTGGTGGTGGTGATGGGCTATGACCTGAAGGTCCAACAGGGGGTGATTCACAGTCAAATATAGAAGACAAAACTCAAGGGTTTTGGAAGGCAGGGTGATTACAGACATGGTAAGACACAAGGGAGCAGTATAGCCAGGCTGGATGGCATTTATTTGAATGCAAGGAGTTTGGTGAATAAGGCACAGGGAGTTGATGTTGATAATCACATGGGAGTTTGATATTTCTGTCACAGAGACGTGGTTGAGGGAGGGCAGGACTGGTAGCTCAATATTTGGAGGTATAGAATCTGCAGTGAGAACGTATGTATCTCAGCAAACTCATCAATTCAGGCCTTATGGATGGAACTTAAAAACAAAAATGGGGCGATCATGTTTCTGGGAGTGAATTATAGACCCTCAATCAATCACGGAGAGATAGAAAGACCAAGATGTAGACAAGTCACAGGGACTGTGCTAAATGCACTTTCAGTATCACAGGCTAGCGACACTGCCCCACCCTCCCACCCCCCACCAGTCTGCTGGACTGCTCTGGAAATGGAGCTGTCGAGTGCTGCCCAGTGCAGGTTAACAGAATAAAATCAGCTTACACCAGCCCCCTACCCCCCAAACAAAGCACGGCAAACTGATTAGTTGCTTAGTAACCTAGAGACTGTTAGCACACTTGGAAAAGTGTCCCTGCCAGAACTAGCACCTTCAAGGTAGATGGAAGAGAACAATCTGAAAAAAAACTCTGCTAATGACTGTTCCTCACCTTTAATCACGCTCGTTTTCGCTGGGAATGCTGTCAAATTTTCTGTGGTCAGTTTTTAAAAATTCATTCACAAATGAGAGTGGCTTTAGAGCAGATCAGCCATTCTCTCATTGTCCCAGTGTAGGTGATAGTAAACTATCTGCATTAATAACTTAGAATAAGTGACTAAATGTACAGTAAGCACATTTGCCATGACATAAAAATATCATGTTGAGGAGTTGAAGAGGATAGAGACTAGATTGTGAGTGGTCAAATCATTGACAGATGAGCGTAATGTGGCACAGTTTAGCAGGAAAAATAGAAAAGCAGAACATTATTTAAATGGAGAGAAATTGCAGAACTTTGAGGTACAAGTTCTTTGGAGACTGGGCTGGCTGATACTTTGGCCCTTTCAATATCAAGTTAGATCAGGTAAAGGTGCTGGGCTCATGGTTCAGAGTATCTGCAGCATGTGCTAAAAATTGGGAGGCTCACATTGCCATGGAACAATAAAAACTGGGAATGTGGGAATGCTCTCTCTCCATTGTGGGGAAAATCTGGCTGTCGAATATGAAGTACTCTCGGGGTTGATGTATGTAGCACAGGTCTGGGCTATATCTGATACCCCTCCATCTGTGCCGCAGCTATTTCCCAAGCCATGTTCAAATTCACCTGGAGATTCAAGATGGATGGTGTCTAGAGGGACATCATGCACAAATAGGTAAGGGAGGAACAAAAACATACCCAATATCAGGAGAAGGAGACAAGTGTGCACATTAAACATAGAACACTACAGCACAAACAGGCCCTTCGGCCACAAGTTGTGCCGAACACATCAAAACCTACCCAGCCATAGACCTATCTATAACCCCCAATCCCATTGGATCCCATATACTCATCCAGAAGTCTTTTAAAAGACCCCAGCGAGTTCGCCTCGACCACCACCGACGGCAGCCGATTCCATTCACTCACCACCCTCTGAGTGAAAAACTTTCCCCTAGCATCCCCTCTGTACTTGCTTCCCTGCACCTTAAATCTGTGCCCTCTCATCGCGACCATTTCAGCCCTGGGAAATAGTCTCTGAGAGTCCACCCTATCTATTCCTCTCAACATCTTGTAAACCTCTATCAGGTCGCCTCTCAACCTTCGTCTCTCCAGGGAGAACAGTCCCAGCTCCCTCAACCTGTCTTCATAAGGCATGCCTCCCAATCCAGGCAACATCCTTGTAAATCTCCTCTGCACCCTTTCAATAGCTTCCACGTCCTTCCTATAGTGAGGCGACCAGAACTGCGCACAGTACTCCAAGTGTGGTCTGACAAGGGTCCTATAAAGCTGCAGCATTACCTCCTGACTCCTGAACTCAATCCCTCGATGAATGAAGGCCAGTACACCGTAAGCTTTCTTAACCACATCCTCCACCTGGGAGGCCGATTTGAGAGTCTTATGGACCCGGACCCCAAGATCCCTCTGCTCTTCCACACAGCTAAGACTCCTACCTTTGATAGTGTACTCATTCATCCCGTTGGATCTGCCAAAATGGACCACAACACATTTATCCGCGTTGAAGTCCATCTGCCACTTCTCTGCCCAGTCTTGCATCCTGTCGACGTCCTGCTGCAACTTCTGACATCCCTCCAGACCATCCACAACACCGCCGACCTTCGTGTCATCGGCGAACTTACTCACCCATCCCTCCACTTCCTCATCCAGGTCATTTATGAAAATGACAAACAGCAAGGGTCCTAGAACAGATCCCTGGGGCACTCCACTGGTGACCGACCTCCATGCAGAAAAAGAGCCATCCACAACCACCCTCTGCCTTCTGCAGGCAAGCCAGTTCTGGATCCACAAGGCCAAAGCCCCTTGGATCCCATGCCCTCTCACCTTCTCAAGAAGTCTTGCAATGGGGGACCTTGTCAAATGCCTTGCTGAAGTCCATGTACACCACGTCCACTGCTCTTCCTTTGTCAATGTGTTCAGTCACATTTTCGAAGAACTCAATTAAGCTCGTAAGGCACGACCTGCCTTTTACAAAACCATGCTGACTATTTCTAATCAACCTAAACTTCTCCAAATACATTCTTGAAGAATATTAGAGATTGCCACTAGGACCTGGATAGAATGCAGAATCAGAGTTTTGATTGTTCAGAGGGTTCAATCTCAGTTAGTTTGTACACTGGTATAAAGCTGGAAGAATTGTGCCTCACATTAGTAGGCATTGTACATTGCTGTGGGATATGGGGATGGTGCAGGTGCTCATATGACCCAGACAGTTGTGTTGTTAGAAAGTATAACTCCTGATTGGATCACCCAAACCAGAAAGATAGCATTGAGACTAGGCCAGATTTGTTAATCTCAGGGAAACAATCCACAGATAAAATAAGCCTACCACAACAGCACAACTGTGGAGAACAGCAAAAATCTCACTCTCAACAGATGATGGAGGAAGAAATGAATGGGTTTCCTCATGTTCCTTGGTACAGGAGAATCATATAGGGGGACTACTGGATTCATCATACCACTGTTGGTTTTTTGAAAATGCTTCTCCTTCAAGTGTTTAATAGCCATCGCAATAGTTATTGGAGTTCAGACTGTGAAACTGCAGGCAGACTCCCTGCTTGTCTACAGTGCTGGTTATCTGTAAAAGAACTTGTAAAATTATAATCAATCATTAACAGGAAGATTGAATTAAAATAAAAATGGTCAAATTCCAAGAATATTTGGGAATATTGGGAGTTATTTATGCCATTACTGAACTTTTAAGAAATGTTCTCTATAGCTGTAAGCAGTGTTACTTTAGAAGGGACATCAAACTGAAAAGAAGTGTTTCCCTCCCTGGTTTTGGAAGTTCTGCTGGTTCGCTGAAAGCAAGGCTTCTTGCCTTCTTACAGAACAGAATCTGTTGGTGGCTTGACTAGAGTCTCTCCCTGGTGTTTTGGAAAGCTGTTCCGACTCCTGGCTTGTTTGTGTCTGCCTCAAGAAAACTGTAGCATTCATCCAAAGGACTTAGTTGCAGTGTAATGTGAGCATTAGTCTTTGCTGTGTTCATCCCATGGAAAGGATTTTTTGTATTTATGGCAGGTTTTTATTGATTGGAACGTTTAGATAAGATTTGTTAAGAGTTATACTTTACCATAGTAGTTTGTTTGTAATTGATAAAAGTTTCTGCTAATTTTCTTTCCTTACAAGTTAATTATATTCTTAAATAAACTTTATTTGATAAAAGCTCCCTAGTGAATCGGTTGAATCATACCTGAAGTGAAGCACCTCAAGCTTATCCTAGCTAAATTCAAAGCGCAGAACTTATGATTCAGGCAGGCTCCATAAAACACTTTATCATTCAGGTCTGAAACTTCAGAATGTTGTCAGGGAATGTTTTTTTTACAGCTCAGTTAGATTGTATTTAAGCTACCTTATTATCTGCAACCATTCACACACTTCCAATGGAAAATGGAGTAAAGCTGAAACAAAATACACACACCCATAGATATAAAAGTACTGACTATTCTAACTCTGCTTTTAAAGAGCAAACTCAATAATGGGCAATTTGAAGATGAGCATGTGGAAGATGGAAGTGATGAAGGGAGTATTTCAGCCAGATTGATGCCGGTAGTGTGTGGAGTTGAAAGCACAGTTTCATTCTGTAAACTGGAAGAGTGGCCATCCGTGTGAAGAGTCAACGCTTCAAATGCTTACATTTGCACAGGTTGCAACACAGGAGCCCATTCAGCCTGTCATTCATGTCCACGCCAGCTCTCTGCAAGGATAATTCAGGCCTATGCCCTACTCTGTTTTGCAAATGCTTTCTCCTCAATAATTATCCAATTTCCTTTGGAAAGCCTGATTAAATCTGCCTCACCAAACACTATCAGTTAGTGCATTCCAAGTCTAACCATCTGCTGTGAGAGAGATTGTTCTCTGGTTCTTTTGCAAATCATCGCAAATCACTGCCCTCTGATTTTCACTCTTTCTGCCAACTGAAATAGTTTCTCCATAATGTACTTTACCTCTAATTACCCCTTGCCCTTTTCTCTAAAGCACCTCAGCACCCAAATTTAGCCCTGGAATCATTTTCAAAAATATTTTCAACATCTCTTCAATGCCTTCATATTCTTCCTAAAATGTGGTGCCAAGAGTTAAGCAGAATGCTTCAGTTCTATCACTATAAGTATTAAGGTGTTTTCCAGTGAAATACTTTAGTTGTTGGTGCAATGGGAGGAACATTTGCTCTTAGCAATGGCCACAGGAGATTAGCATTGACTGCAGAGATGTCAGACAAGGCTCACTGAGCAGCACTGAATTGTCTCTGAGGCAAAAGGTTGGAAGTTCAAGCTGCCTGTACGCTCCAGTTACTATCAGTCCAGTACAATACTGAGGAAGCACAGCCCTAGTAGAGGTGCTATCTTTCAGATAAGCCAAGGGCATCATCTGTCTTTCTGGGGGGTGGGGGGAATGTAAAATATCTAGCACTATTCAAAGCGCAGGAGAGAAGGGTCTTATCTAGTCATCATCAGAGTGTTGCATGTAAAATGGCTGCCACGTTTCATTACAAGTGGCTATGTTTCCAAAAAAATTCATTGGATGTAAAAGATTTTGGGATGTCCTGGCGACGTGAAAGGTCCTAGAAAAACACAAGTCCTAGTTCTTAACTCTTTTGCGCTAATTCATTTGAGAGCAGAAAACTTTAAAATTATGTAGACGTAGAGAGAATGTGCAAACTCTACAGTAACCCAAGCCTGGAACTGAAGGCAGGTCCCTGGTCCTGTGAGGCAGCAGTCGCATTGACTAAACATTTATAATTTAGATAACATAGTCACCAATGCAAACAGTAAGATCCCATCAATAATAAATTGTTAAGGTTTAATCCAGGATTGTTACAGTACAGGAGGCCATTTAGCCCATTGTGTTTATGCTACCTCTCTGAACGAGCAACTCACTCATTCTCCTGCCTGTTTGTGTAATGTTGATTAACAAATAAATATGGCCAGGGCAGATTCTACAGTAATTTCTATAGAGTAATTAGATAAATGCTATAAAAAGAAAATGTGCAAGACTGTGGAAAATGATCGATGGTCACAAAATGGAATTTAAACAAGATAAAAATAACAAATAGAAAGAAAAATATGCAAAGAAACAGATCCAAAGATCAACGGTGAGAAATACTGAAACAGGAGTTGGGAAAGGAGCAAATCCAAATACAATTCAGTTAATAAGAAATGGAAATTATTGAAGGTCAGTGTTTTTAGATTAATTTCAAACTAAAAGAAACATTTGTTACTTACAGAGCAGCTGATAGTAAGCAAGGACAGAACAGGATAACTGCTCAGAGACATTAGAACAATTTGGGTTGATTTTCAGTTTGGGACAACCACAATTACACCAAAATCCCAGCAGACAGAAACCACCCTTTCTACTTCATCCTGGAGTTCCAGCAGATTTGCACTGGAACTCCAGACAGAGGTCATGTCAGCATTAACCTAAGGAACATGAGGGGGTCAAAGCGGCAGTTGGGAACATAGCACCAGGACCCTTGAACCTCTAGTTGTGATTTAAAAAGAAAATTCCTGCAAAGCATGGACTTCAACCAACAAAATGCAGCACAGCCGAGACAAAAACAAAACGGTCTTGTTTTTAATTATGGTGAAATCAACAAACTGAAATGCAAACATTTCACTTCCACGTTTCATAACAAATTTGTTTCAAGAGACAGTGATCGAAAAAGATCGCAACAAAGATGGTGCTGGATTGAGAGCAAGGGGATGGTTGGGTGGAAGGAGAGCAGGGAAGAGAGAGACAGAGTGAGATACTAAAAGAGAACAGAGCAAGAAGATAAAGTGAGAGACTTTAAAAAAAAAGCAGAGGACTGGGGAAAGC
Source organism: Sphyrna mokarran (assembly GCA_024679065.1). NCBI lineage: Eukaryota > Metazoa > Chordata > Chondrichthyes > Carcharhiniformes > Carcharhinidae > Sphyrna > Sphyrna mokarran. The sequence goes on along the minus strand of JAGIQG010000003.1, from coordinate 138,082,132 downwards.
GATGATGTGAGCCAGTGAAAGGTAAGAGGGGCATGAGAAAAAAAGCATACAAAATATTCACTCACTACAGCATACACCTTCAGATCATCAAAAAGCCCAAGATACCAATGCTCCTATTCAAAGACCTTGAATAGCAACATTCAGTTAGATGTTTTTTAATAGCCCAAGTGTACTTTAGGAATAGCATCAGCCAGTCCTTAACTGTAACCATTTCCAGGTTCCATCACTTGTCTGCGGAGGACAGACTTCAGGATGTACTCTGTAGTTTGAGACTGCAGTATTCTTAAACAATGTAAACTTGCATTTCTTAAAAATGAAGCAGCAGCATTTCAATCATTCACTTTCTTAAAGTCATACAAGTGGGTTTCTGCAGAGCCTTCCCATTTTCCCAATTCACTCAAAGGCATTGATTTGATCTGGTTTATCATTCAGGAAGGTTTCCAATAATTAATGAGGCCATTAGCAAGGTTGGAAGAAAGGAGACAACCACAACCAAGCCGCATGATATCTTCACAGGTAAGTCATGTGCATACATGGTATACAAGATATTAGAATCACCTCCCAATCGCAGAGAAAACTGAGACAGGGACAAGTTCCTGGAACTCCTCACCTGATAGTCTGTTTGGAATGAGTGCTCCTGCAGTACTACAGTGGTTCAAGAACCTTCAAGGATATTTAGGGCAATGGGCAAGAATTGTTGCCAGCATACATGACACCCACATCCTGAGAATAGAGTTGGCAGGAAGGGTGAAATCTGATTTTGGCACCCAGTTTCACCCAGCATAGACATGGTATCTGTGCGAGTTTATATCGTTCCTCTGCCTACTGGATAAATAGCGGGCAAAGTCAAGTCAAACAGATTTAAATGGATCCACTCACTGAGATAGATTGCAACTGAGCACAAATAATGAAACAGAAGCCAAACCCTCTGGAGTTTAGTGTGTAATATATTAATGGCAAATCAATTCCAATAATCCAATAGAAAAGCAACTCAAAGAAGGAAAAGGTCTTTGGACCAAATTAGATCAGAAAGGAGAAAGCAAAATGCAGAATCAGCCTGCTTTTCAGTATTAACACACACAAAGGTGATGTGAACAGTGTAGTTTCCAATAGCGCAATGAGGTATTGAGCTTCTCTACAGCTGAGAATATGTATGGACAGCAACTGAAAGTTGAGTTTTAAAATACTAATAGAAATGTGAACATATGCAAAATAGTCAAATCTCACCTAGGTGTGAATTTGTCACATGGAGACCCCTCAAAGACAAATTTCTACCATTGGGAGAATGATGTGCTGATCACATTAACATTTTTCATCCTGAAATTATTGCAGTGAAATGTAGCGTTTGTATTGAAGATGGTTATGTGATTATCTAATGGAAACGTGCTTGAATGTTGGACACTAGAATAAAAGGGATGAAGAAATATTCTCTCTGCCCCTGATGATACTGATCTCTGACTGGGTTTGGTGCCATTGGCACTACTTGCCTTTTGGCACAAGCGCAAAGTTTTACCAGTGTGCCTAAGCCAAACTAAATCTACTCTAGCTCAGTACAAACACACATACTAGCGGGAGTCATCTTGCTTTCTGCTCCTTGGTTCAGGCTCCCCCAAGGTACAATGAAACTTTTTAATTTTGTGGTACCTGAAGGTGGGTGGGTGGTGAGGTTTAAAGTGGCTTTTCACACCCAGCAACACACTGAATAACTCTGAATGGTAGAAGTTAAACAAAACTGAAATGTGAATCAAACTTGTACTTGATATAGTTGCACTGGGATACTGACCACAGCACCGAACGGTTTTCATGAACAGATTTTCAACTCCGACAGCTTTGGATCCAGTACATACTGATTGAAGAGTCAGTACGTATGTCCAGCTCAACTACACTGGCTCTGTTGCTGTGATTTACTATCTATGGAGTTTAGCTTCTGTTTGTTACTTGCTAACTCATGCTGGTATTATGAGGATGCCAGTTCGGGCAGAGTTAAACCTGTATAGTCTGTACTTTCAAGGCTGTGGTTGTTCTGAGGTACAGCTTCTGCATCATTAACATTACAAGACTGCAACTTGCAATACTGTGGTTGACTTGATCAATCTCCTTGAGTAAATATGCTACATCAGGTTAACTTAAAAAATTCTATCAGTTAACCTATGACTTTGAAAATTCACTCTCTTGCCCCAGATACTGACTGATCTGAGTTCCAACATTTCTTAATTTTTAATTTCAGATTTCCAACATCTGTAAAAATTTGTTTTTGTGCCAGATTTAAGAGTATCTCAGGAATTTTTGATGCGTCCCCCTCCAATAATTCTGGTAGCTACTTTAGCATTGGGTTACTAGCAAACAATTCATAGCAAAATAATTTGAGCTTGTGGAGAAGCTTATTGTTACCAACAAAAATACTCTAATCCTGAAGCCTCCAACAATGAGGCAAAATGGTTCAATGTGATCTACCCGTACCCGTCTCACCCATCCAGGGCTTGTCTCATAGGCTAAGGCTAGCCTTCCAAAATAATCTATAGATAATGTAGTAGACTGAATGATGTGTGTGGGGTACATCCCTCAATGACCAGAGGTATTGTTTGAGGAATGTATGGGTTTAATGGGTATACGTGCAGCAGTAGAGATCAGAAACTGAGCAGCTATTGAAATCGCCATCTTTATCAGCTGTAAATATTCCACTTCATAATCTTCTGATCCTGGTCTTCAGCAGACAGTAAGATATAACAGCAGCAGCATTCAGTCAGGTATATTCAGCACCTTCAGATTTCAACCAGTTGGATTTCCGGGTACTTGTTGTGAATCATTGAGGTGGTGGCTATGAGAGATGCACGGTCATTTTTGGGGGTAACTGCACTCCAAGAAATCCCTAAATGATTCCATTTAAAATTTGTTAAGACAGAGTAGTGCCGGGAGATAGAGGACAGTCAGTCTGTTGTGAGGACACATGCACACAGGCAATCTGACAGTCCGTGCCACTGACAGAAGACATTGCCAATACCAAACACACCACTGAGTTAGGGACCAGAGTAATGTTAATGAAGTTTACCGAGAAGGGTATGGAAATGACCTCTCATTCAAAACATATCAGCTCAGAGTAGAGAGGCCCAAAAAAACCCCCACTCTATTTTATCCTCATCCAGCAAATCATTTAATTGATACATTCTCTCAACTCCAACATCGTCCACTTAAGAGATATGACTCCTTCGAGCCCATTCTCCTTATTCACACTACAATATCAGCCAGTCAATCCAGTACTCAAAGCAGATACTGCTGAACACTACAGAACTTGTGACAAAGCTCCTTACCATCACCTTCATTTGCAAAGAAACAAAAACGTATTTCCATTTGTATTTTTTTTTTGGAAAAGATTCAGGAGATGTTACACAAATCCAAGGACTTCTTTTATATAAAGCAGATTTGGAGAGAGATCTATTTTAAAAAATGAGGAGGTACAACAATTGCAAACAGGCAGCCCCGGTGTTATTGCCACAATCATGAGTACATCCAGGTGCTCATTGATCCATAACACTCACAACAGCAACAGAATCAAATACATTTGTTCACATCACCTTTAAAAGCCCATTTCAGCAGCAAAGTTACTCCCAGAATGGCATTAATGATAGAAAAACACCAACACGTCATTCCCAGCCATCTCATTCCTAGTGACTACAACTCAAGGACCCAGTAGAGAGAGGAGAGGGGAGGGGAGGAAGGTGTGGTGTGGAGGGAGGTGGGAAATAAATTAATTTTCTGATTTGAGGGGTTGTACATATACAATTTTTGTCCAAAGTGCCAGGTTTCTTGCTGCGACATGCAGTTTAATCACAGTCCCCATGATCAGACCAATCATCAGTCTACTTCTTCCACGTTTCCATAGGCTGGGGCGCAGTGATCCGCAGGACGTGTGAACAAGTTAGACACCGAATCCGCACTCAGCTGGGGAGCTTCTTCGGGCTCCAGATCTGCTCCCCGTGCTGCCTGACTAGAAGCCTGCAAATATATCAATCCCAAAATTTAGGACAAAAAAAGGTACAAAAGTGCTGCTCAACTCAAAATCGGCTGTAAAAGTACAATAAAAATTTATTATATTTCTCTTTTTAAAATACTGATCATCATATTTAAATCTCAAGTGTCAGTGAGATCAAATGAACCTTCAAGTATTCAAAATTGCAAATGAGGTTTAAATTTTCAAGTTTTACACATTTAAAACACAAGAACATTGCAAACGTACAATCTGCTGGGAGGGGAGGGCCCTTTGTAACTTCCACCTCTGTACAATAACAAAATACGTTAAGAATCTTTACACAGTAACATTTCAGATACAATGTTGGAATCTTTATAAAAAAACAACAGGGTATGAATGGACAAAGGATTTTTAATCCTAATAATATTAGATTTTGTAACATTCTGCAAAGATACAGTCAACACATTTCAGTTTGTGAAGGATAACAAGGATTGCATGGATAATGCTGGCTCAATTTGCAAAAACACAGTTGACATAATTAATGCATCCTCTTGTTCTTTCACTTTTCAGTGCCTTCATTTTAAAATTTCCCTGGTCTCGAGAGAAAGAGAGAGTGAGGAAGAGATAGAGATAGCGACGCTGCTCTCTGAATCTCTGCCTGTATTGCCTCGAAGGCAGTGTTAGAGTTAGCTTTATCTGGACTACTCCTCCCTTCCTTTGGAAAATTAAACCATGCTGGTTACTTCAACTAGACAGGTGAAATCCAGATTGCAGGTGTACCCGAGCCCTGGTCTCTCTGCAGCAGAAATAAGCCAGTTCGCTGACATTTCAAAAAACCTGCATTGCTTGAGTGCTTATTTTTGGGGTTAATTGGAAATTCTTAATAAATAAATAACTCAATTAAAGAAACATTAAGATCAAACAACAGCAAGAGGTCCAAGACTACTAATATTAAACTTTTATTTTTCATTTGTAAGAACCAATATGGAATTAGATTTAAGGAACAGTAAAAAGTTATTGTTACTCCAACCTTCCCTTAGGAAAAATTCCTGGATGGAACATGCAATGTCTGCAATTTATTCACATTTGCTTTAAAAAAATAATTTGTCGACGAATAGGACAGCAGTATGCCGTGGAATATGGAGTACACAAAAAAGCCCCAGGCACTTACAGGGCAAGTATATATATATATATTATATTTCTCTCTATTTTCAAAAAAGAAATGGTTACACCAAAAGGGGAAAACAGACACATTGAGAAGTAATGAAGGATTAGTTTTGCGGATTTGTTGGGCAGCTGTGTGTACGAACAGTGTCATCCTCTATCGCTGTGATCTACATGCCCTAAATGATCAGTGGGTACAGGACATTTACAAAGAGAGCTAGTATTGCAGCTAAAGTGCTGAGAACAAAGTATCGGATGCAGTCTTGGTCTGAGTAGTCTGTGAGCTGAGTTCCTGAGAAATCCTCGTTGATGCGAGACTGCAGTGGCCTAAGTCCCTGATTATGCCTGCCTGGTGTGCGTGGTGCCTCTTCCCCAGTCTCTTCTGCCTCCAACTCCTGCCATATTAGAGAAGCCTGCGATTCGTGGAAACTCCTGTCAGCCTCTCACAAAAGAACAGTGTAACACAGGCCTTTTCTAACTCAAAGCTCCCGATTAAACATAAAACTACCTTCAGAACCAGTAAGCAAGGGATGTGCAAGAGGTCTGGGGCAATAACAGACAAGAACAGCAACAAAGTGATGGGTTGAGGTTGAATACTTATACTTTAGGAAAAATTGGAAAAGCATGCGCTCATGTTGAAGTGCAAATGATCGGCAAACTACGAGGTATGATATGTGAACATGATGAGGTGAACACAATTCTTGTGTGAGTGCACATCTGCATGTGCACACGCAAGAGAGTATGTGCATATCTGTATATGTGTGCGTGCATGAATGTGTGCACATCTGTACATACACGTGAGACTGTGTATGCACATCTGCGTGTGAGAGAGCATATGTGTGAGAATGAGTGAGTGCGCACTAGTGTGATGGTTGGTGGATGGTGTTAAAAACTGTCCAGAAAAATTAACATTCGAACCAAATGACCGGGAAGAGTTTTGTGAATAAAGGTAATATTTTGTACTCTGCCTGAGAGTTAGTAATGAGCTGTGCAGTACAGAAGGTTCCACTTTAATCTGTGCTCAGAAAACAGCTCTAGGCCAGAGAGGCAATTGGTGGAATTTTCAACAAATCTGGTCTTTAGAGAGCACTCACACACAACCTGAAATACCGGACATGCACTGAATTACTTTGAAAGAGCAATCTCTGTTCTGCAGGTTAAAAATTCTGAATCAGCATTTCAGAATCAGGTGGGTGCTACATTGTCACCGACACAGGATTAGCCTCAGAACAGATGTCTTTCACAGTCGATGTAGGCACAGGTTAGAGAGTGGTGTAGTTTTGGCAGAAAGTAGGTGAAACTGAAAAATAGTGGTTTTCTGAATATTAATTTTAATATAGGCCATATTAAATGAGTGGGACAATTTACAGGATACTCAATGTAAGCTGTTACCCCAGAACATTTTGCACATTCCAATTTGCAACTGACTAAATGCTCGGACTAAATTTAGGACAAGCATACTTGAGAACAGGCTCGTCTAATGAACCAAGTGAATAAGGTGTCACAGGCTGATGCTGCAAGTTTACTTTTAACTGGAGAGAGAGAATAGATCTTATATTGAGTCTGGATTATTCTGTCAGAGCTGATGAAGGGACATCCAGACTCAAAACATTAGTTCTATTCTCTCCCCACAGATGCTGTCAGACCTGCTGAGATTTTCCAGCATTTTCTGTTTTTATTTCGGAGTTTAGCACTCGCAGTAATCTGCTTTTCCTTTACTTTGAGCTAGTTGTGTTTAGTCTTTTCCCACACTCTATCACACCAAATCAGAAGAGTTCAAAGAGCAGCACTACTCTCAAGTTAGCTTGTTTTAAATTACCAGAAGACACTGCATCAAAACAGAGAAAAACAGAACTTTGTAAATACAATAGGATTAAACATATTCAATTATCACTGTAATTCAGTCAACATGAACTATATACACAATATTAAAATATTAAGCACATGCTTAAAGTCATTGAAAGGTTTTTTATTTGCCTGATAATCTCAAGAGATAAACTAAGAGATGATGTCAGATGGGATATCATTGTGGTTAGCCAGCAGCTGCTTTCCTCTGGTAATGCACGACATGAGGAAACAGCATGTGCACACAGGTAGACAAGCCCTAGGCTGTGGCACTGAGGGGGAAACGGTGAGCTCGAGCAACAAAGGTATGCTGCTAGAAACTGCGTGTGTTTGAATACCAGGGTGGAACAGCATGGGGCTTGAATCAGACAACCTCTTACTGCTGAATAAGTAACACTCACCATCTGGGGAAAAGAGTGTCTTGCACCAAGGTGCTGGAATGGAGCTAATGCCCAATTCATCAGTAAGTATATGGGATTGGGAGAGAATAGGAGAATAGATATTATGGAGCAGGCACTACTGACTGCCAATGATAGCCGCAGTTCCAGTGAGACTGTTTGTAGTAAAATAATATATATTATTTATATATATAAATAAAACAAAGAACAGTTATAAGGAGAGGCTGAATAGACTGGGACTTTTTTCTCTGGCGCATAGGAGGCTGAGGGGTCACTTATAGAAGTCTATAAAATAATGAGGGGCAGATTCAAAGTAAATAGTCAATATCTTTTCCCAAAGATAGGAGTCTAAAACTAGAGGGCATAGGTTTAAGGTGAGAGGGGAGAGATACAAAGGTGTCCAGAAGGGCAAATTTTTTTCACACACAAGGTGAGTATCTGGAACAAACTGCCAGAGGTAGTTTTGTCTTTTAAAAAGCATTTAGATAGTTACATGGGTACGATGGGTACAGAGGGATATGGGCTAAATGTAGGCCACTGGGATTAGCTTAGGAATTCTTAGAAAAAGAGTCACATGGACAAATTGGGCTGAAAGGACTGTTTCCATGCTGTAAACCTCTATGACTCTATAGCATAGGAACATGTGCTATATTTGGCCCTCCAAGCCTCCACTGATCACATTTATCTAGCTAAATTAACCATTTATATCCCTCTATTCCCCGTTTTCTTCATATGCCTATCGAGATAAGTCTTAAATATTGCTAACACAACTGCCTCAACCACCTCACTTGGCAGTGCATTCCAGGCCCCCACTGTGTAAAAATCTTCCTCTGTACATCTCCATTGAACTGTACTCCCCTTACCTTGAACTTATGCCCCTTGTAATTGTTATTTCTGCCCTCAGAAAAAGCTTTCAGATTACAATTTCATTGAAGTTACTGAGAAATCAGTAGCTGTAAGAGCAGGTTAGGGGTTAGGAACTTTGCGGCAAGTAACTCACCTCCTGACTCCCAAATACCTGCGCATCATCCAGAAGGCAGAAGTGTGATGGATTACAATCCATTTGCCTGGATGGGTGCAGCTCCAACAACACCCAAGAAACTTTATATCATTTAAGACAAAGCAGCCCCGCTTGATTGCTACCCTTTCCACAAACAACCAATCCCTCCACCACTTTACCCAAAGTGGTCTTTACCCAAAGGGTGGTTCGGGAGTGGAATGCCCTGCCTGCAGCAGTTGTAGATGTGCCAAGTTTGGTGGCGTTTAAGAGGTTAGTTGATAAGTATATGGAAGAGAAGGGAATGCTTTAGTTTGGAGGGGCATTGCTTTTTATATTGGTCGGCGCAACATCGAAGGCCGAAGGGCCTGTTCTGTGCTGTAATGTTCTATGTTCTATGTTCTACTGGTGAACAGCTGCAGACGTGTGTACCATCTACAAAATGCATCGCAGGAATTCACCAAGGTTCCTTAGGAAGTACCTTCCAAACTCATGACTGCTACCATCCAGCAGGATGAGAGCAGCAGAGACCTGGAAACACCACCAGTTAAAGTTTCCTCTCCAAGTCACTCACCATCCTGACTTGGAAATATATCGTTGTTCCTTCACTGTCACTGGATCAAAATCCTGAAACTCCCTCCCTAACAGCACTGTGGGTGGACCTACATCACATGGATTGCAGTGGCTCAAGGTGGCAACTCATTACACCTGCTCAAGGGGCAATTAGGGATGGGTAAAAATGTTGGTCTAGCCAGAGACACGTATATTCTGTAAGAGAATAGAGAGAGGCTGGAGCATCTTGGAGCACCGCAATTTCCTGAAGCATTTACAAATCATCCAAGGTCATGCAGAATAAAATCCTCTCTCAGCCTGAGATTACGCAGAGGATCATTCACCTCTACAAAATGGAGGCAGAGTGTGGTTTGAAAACAGTCACTATGCTGCCTGCAAACACCTGGAGATTGACTCAGGCTACATTAGAGTGAGGGGAGAGAGTTGCATTGTTACTGGGGACTCAGCCAGTGCGAGGGAAAGGAAGGTTGAGGCAGCTTAAATCTTAGTAGCTTCTTCAGAAATCTAATAAAGTGTAACTATGTTCTTTTTCCTTTTTCCCTTCACATATTATCCTGTTAAGTTGCAACATGTCGTGGTTTAATTTCAGCTTCCTCGATTCTATATATAGCCACCCTCATCCCAAGCTCTGACATACTTTAGATGCTGGAGCAGCAAAACCAGGGATATGAATGAAACTGGATGAACGAGACCGGATGTTGTTGAGGCGGTTCTGGTCACCTCACTATAAGGAGGAGGTGGAAGGATTGGAAAGAGTACAGAGGAGATTTACCAGGATACTGCCTGGGGTGAAGGGTAGGTCTTATGAGGAAAGGTTGAGGGAGCTGGGGCTTTTCTCTTTGGAGCAGAGGAGGAAAAGAGGTGACTTAATAGAGGTTAATAAGATGATGAGAGGGATAGAGTGGACGTTCAGAGACTATTTCCTCATTTGTATGTAATTGTTACTAAGGGGCATCACTATAAGATTCATGGTGGGAGACATAGGAGGGACGTCCAAAGTAGATTCTTCACTCAGAGTGGTTGGGGTGTGGAATACACTGCCTGCTGTGATAGTGGAGTCGGACACTTTAGGAACTTTCAAGCAGTTATTAGATAGGAACATGAAGCAAACCAGAATGATAACGAGTGGGATAGCTTGATCTTGGGATTGTACACTGCTTGGCACAACATCAAGGGCTGAAAGGCCTGTACTATGCTGTAACGTTCTATGAAACAGATCAACTAAAAGGCAGCAGCAGCAGGAGGTGGGGTGAGGTTATGTAAAAAAAAGGTCACCTTTGAGCACAAAGTATGAAGTTTTCAGGAAAAAGCAATATTATTTTTAAATAGCGATAATTTTTTTTAAACAGCAGACACAGAAAGGAGACAATTGCAGGCAGAGTAATTTTAAAGAGCTTTCAGTAAACAAATTAGCAGGCTGCATGCACATCCCCATTTACACATGGATGAGAATCAACAGAGACCTGAAAAAGGAGACAATATCACTGTTTCAGTAATAAAAGCAAACTGGGGTTAATACTGTAAGCAGCGAGTGTGGAATCTGCTGTCTGGCTATGGAGTATTCTGTTGGGAGCTTTGCAGATTCAGACTGTCAAGGTCTCACTAAACCTTGGGGGCAGGCTGCGCTAGAAAGATGCACTGTCCTCCCCAAAGTCCACTGCCAATCCAGTCCACAATTAAACAACAAAGTTGAAATTATCAGGGAGTCGATGGGAATGTACAACACAAAAGACAAACCAATCACCCACGATCTGGCTGCACAGCAGCGCAGACACGATGGGTGAATTGCCCCATTTAGCGTTTGTGTAAAAGCAAAATAGCGCATATGCTGCAAATCTGAAATAAAACCAGAAAATGCTGGAAATAGTCAGCAGTTCTGGCAGAGAAACAGAGATAACCGTTCCAGATAGCGATCTTTCATCTGATGTTGTTCCAATGGGAGATCATCAAGCTCAAATGTTCTCTTTCTCTCTCCACAGAAGCTGCCTGAGCTGCTGCATATTTCCAGCATTTTCTGATATTCATAGAATTATAGAAACCATACAGTGCAGAAAGAGGCCATTTGGCTCATTGAGTCTGCACTGGCCCACAATCCCATCAAGGCTCTACTCCCGTATCCCTCCATATTTATCCGCTAATCCCTCTAACCTATGCATCTCAGGACATGAAGGGGCAATTTTAGCATGGCCAATCAACCTAACCTGCACATCTTTGGACTGTGGAAGGAATCCACCTGCCTTTTTAAACATCTGCTCTAACTATCCTGCTATCTTCAGCACTTTGAAATCCTGTTTCTCCAGACTTCTCAAAATCCTCCCATTTGTCTCCTCCCTGTCCTATTTGCATTATGCTTCTCCAGACTGAATTTCATATGACACAGTTCTAGCCACCTGAAGCCCCCACTAGTCTATTAATGCTTTCTGAAATCTTTTGCTTTAATGCAGGTACAATTGGTCAGTGTAAAAATCCCTTCAGGGATAGGACATGTTAACCAGCCTGGTTGTGGAACTACATAACTCTGGTCCCACACTCTTAATGCCCTTGGTGTAACAAAGGGGAAATACTGTCTTCCAGTGACACCCATTTTCCAGGAACAAATAAAATGCACCCTTATGCTCACCACTGCAATCAAAACTCTTTACAATCTATTATTTCAACTCAGTTTCTCAACAACTCCATTCTTGCTCCCGTCTTGCCTATCGTCAACAACCTAAAACCTGCAAATGGTGTCACTGAAGCCCAAAGTCTTCAACACTCCTGCACCTGCCCCCCCACCCCCCAACATCCCACCCAGCGCCCCACCCAACCCGTGGTCTCCTGCCTCTTCACCCGTTCCAAAACAATTCTTTCCATTCAGTTGAAGTTAGAAATGGTCCTAGAAGCAGAGCAACACAAGAATTCATATTTCAGCAGAACAATTTCAGAGTAGCAAGAAGACAGTGAGTCAACTGAGCCAAATTTCATTTGAAAAAGTTTAATTTAAATTTGTAATTGCAACTGTTCAAAGGCAAGGTCATTTCAAGGCTTTATCTTGGGATATTCATTCAAGATGGCAGAGAGAGAAGCATGACAATGAACCATTTTGTCATTCAAATTGTACTAAAGCAGATTTGTAGACAATGTCACTTTAATTTCTGCATTGTCAGACACTTAACTTTATTAACCATGCCAAAGTTGCAAAACTGGCTTTGGTTTTAGGTTAATCTGGTTTATACTTTCCAGCTCCCACTGGAATATAAAACATAACTGTTTTGTTAGTGTTGTGCAAGGCGTTGGCAAGGCCACACTTGGCATACCATTTTGGCCTCCTAGGCAGGCCAGTTGGAGAATTCAACCCAACACCAAAGTAAGTACATGAAAGGGAACTGTGTTGATTTGTTACCTGATTGAATGTCAGACAACATGCTAAACTGACCCTTAAACAGAAAAGGGTATTTCAAAGTGGTAACAGAACACTAACTCAGATGAAGAAATAACAAACCAACATTCAAGCTTGCTGGTGAGAGTTCTGTTACACAACAAGCGGCATAGGTGGAAACAGAATGGTGCAATAACAGATCGAATGGACAGAACTATGGCAAAGGAGTTCAGTCCACTTATGAACGAAGAAAAAAATATCAAACGTTCTCCAAATTATGAGGAGCTAAAAACTGTGTACAAGTGAAGAGATCGAGATCTAAGTACAGAAATAACTTAAAAAAAATTAAGACAAATGGAACATTGATCTTTATCTCAAAGAAATAGAAAGTGACAGAAATTATGCTAAAGGTTGGATAAACTCTAGTTGACCCTGTTGGTGTAACTGTGTTCAATTTTAGATACCATGCCTTAGAAAAGGTCATTTCTAAAAAGTTGCTTTCTCCATGGCCAGAGCAGATTTGCGAAACAATCAGTGTCGTCTTCTTCTACAGTAGAAATTGATTGTTTGAAATTTGATATTCTTGTGTTTGTCCTGATGAGGACAAAACAAAGAGCTTTAGGAATGTCTCTTTTTTTTTAGAATAATCCGTTTACATCTCCCATTCCTTTCAGCACTGATTAATGCCCTGTTAATCTCCTCAGTTCAGAACTATAACTCTCGCCTGAATGTTGACTCCATCAGGTGTTAGTAATGGCACCAAGTCTAAGACACTAGCAAAAATGCTGGAGAGATGAAACTTTGCCAAACTGTGCTGGGTTTGCAGATTGGGATAACTAGAGTGACTACACTAGATTTGCCTGATACCAGGCCGAGAATAAAAGAACAACTTTAATAATCGCTCAGTGATTTTTGCTAGACAGCAGTGGGAGGTTGTGCGTGGAGCCTGAAGAGATTGGTGAGGCACTGAATAAATATTTCTCTTTGGTATTCACACAGAGTGCTGGAAATGTAGCTATGGAGAACACTGAGGTATAGGGTTGCAAATTGGGAAGTATTGTAGTAGATAGGGAGGATGTGCTAGAAATTCTCGAGGGTTTGAAGTTGGATAAGTCCCCTGGGCCGGACGGGATTTACCCTAGGATTCTCTGGGATGCAAGAGAGGAGATTGCAGAGCCTCTGGCTCTGATCTTCAGGTCCTCGTTGGTTACGGGTGTGGTTCCGGAGGACTGGAAGATAGCGAATGTGGTCCCATTGTTTAAGAAGGGGAAGAAAGACCTTCCAGGGAATTATAGGCCAGTGAGTCTTACTTCTGTTGTGGGCAAGGTATTGGAGAGAATTATTAGGGATAGGATTGATAGTTATTTAGAGAGAAATGAATTGATTGGGGATAGTCAGCATGGTTTCGTGTAGGGTAGGTCATGCCTTACTAACCTCATTGAGTTTTTTGAGAAAGTGACCAGAGAGGTGGATGGGGGTAAGGCGGTTGATGTAGTATATATGGACTTTAGTAAGGCGTTTGATAAGGTGGCCCGTGGAAGACTTCTACAGAAAATGCAGATGTGTGAAATAGAGGGTGATTTAGCTAATTGGATTAGGAATTGGCTGGCAGATAGAAGACAGAGGGTGGTGTTGATGGGAGATATTCATCGTGGAGTTCGGTGACAAGTGGTGTGCCTCAGGGGTCTGTTTTGGGGCCCCTGCTGTTTGTAATTTTTATAAATGATCTGGATGAGGATATTGAGGGATGGATCAGTAAATTGCAGATGACACTAAAGTCGGTGGAGTGGTAGATAGTGAAGAGGGGTGTTATAGTTTACAGAGTGACTTGGACAAGTTGCAGAGCTGGGCCGAGAGGTGGCAAATGGAGTTTAATGTGGAAAAGTGTGAGGTAATGCACTTTGGCAGGAACACTAAATGTGTAGAGTATAGGGCTAATGGTAGGGCTCTTAATAGTGTTGAGGTACAGAAGGATCTTGGTGTATGTGTCAATAGATCCCTGAAAGTAGGCAGTCAAGTGGATAAAGTTGTTAAGAAGGCATATGGAGTCTTGGCTTTTATTGGTAGGGGGATTGAATTGAGGAGCCGCAGCATCATGTTGCAACTGTACAAAACTCTAGTGCGGCCGCACTTGGAGTATTGTGTGCAGTTCTGGTCCCCACATTATAAGAAAGATGTGGAGGCATTGGAGAGGGTACAGAGGAGGTTTACCAGGATGTTGCCTGTATGGAGGGCAGGTCCTATGAAGAGAGGTTGAAGGATTTGAGGTTGTTTTCTTTAGAAAGGAGGCGGCTAAGGGGGGATCTTATTGAAACATATAAGATAATTAGAGGTTTGGATAGGGTGGACAGTGATAGCCTTTTTCCTAGGATGGAGAAAGCTAGCACGAGGGGACACAGCTTTACATTAAGGGGTATGAGTTATAGGACGGATATCAGAGGTAGGTTCTTTACTCAAAGAGTGATTAGGAGTGGAATGCCCTGCCTGCAGCTGTTGTAGATGCGCCAAGTTTGGTGGCGTTTAAGAGGTTAATTGATAAGTATATGGAAGAGAAGGGAATGTTTAGTTTGGAGGGGCATTGCTTTTTATTTTGGTCGGCACAACATCGAAGGCCGAAGGGCCTGTTCTGTGCTGTAATGTTCTATGTTCTATGAAAATGCGTTCATGAATGCACTGAATGAATAGGGGGCATTAGGTTAGCAGGGGTGCTCCAAGCGATGGACTGGATTCAAGTAGCAGTCCACAAACAGTTCAATCCACCAATGGGAATTTTTGTTACAAAGCAGCATGCCTTCCTGGGCCATGAATCCATGTCCAGGAAGACAGGGCAAAATACAAAGGAGAAGTATTTTCAGGACAAAATCAGCAGGAAATGTAGCACATGCCCCTTTGGGAGCTCAGTGCATTTGAAACTGCTTCAGTGATGTAGTCACGAAACTAGTTGAGCTGGCAATTTCAGAAGCACAGCAAGTCACCACAAACAAGAATTGCTGGATGGTGTTTCATGTCATTTGAACTCGTCACCTCAAGCACCTTGGCCAACTCCAGAAAAAAGACATTTCTTATGCCACATCTTTTGGAGATGGGGGAAGCATTTGTGCTGAGGCTTGCACAGAACATCAACTGGCAACTCAACAGAAATGGCAATCAGATATCTGCACATTCCTGAACATGCAGGGAGGAAGAGAACAGTGACTGCACCAAGAGCTTTGGTAACTTTTCTAGCAGTGTAGCGATAACTGCAAACAATACATCGTTTTTCTCTCTGTTACGAAAGGCTGAAGAGCTAGGGACGAGAATCTCCCCCCTCACTACAAACCTGGGAGGCTGTTCCTTCTGCATCAGCTGTACACTCTGTTCCACGTGTTGCTGCTCTCGTCCGCGAAGGCCTTACCACTGGCGAGTTGCGGCGACGGTAAAACAGTACATATGCATGTCGTGCGACTACCTGGCTTTCGTCAACTGTTGTGACAGTGCTGTCATCAAAGAGACGCCAACCTGCAAAAGAAAATGGTAGTTACCACAGAGGAAGAGCCAAGCAAAAACTGGTACTTGAAGACATTATGAACTGAGGAACACAGTGGATGATTGGTGGAAGGGGGCAACAAGAATCCTTTACCTTGTACTAAAGTGATTATTTTACAGACAAGAACATGAAATTATGCTTTTTGTAAACATGCTTTCCTCATATAATTAGTAAGGCAAGAAAAATAATGACTACATTTTTATTATTTTAAAGTTTTCTATTTTCATCTGCCCTTTAAATGCCTGCTAGAGAGAGCCAAGTTTCAGAGATCAGAAAACCTCACTCCCTGCACCATTCTTTAAGTCATTTCCAGGGTAAATGGAAAAAGGGACTTCTTCACATGCAGCATCTGCAGGCTGGCAGCATTAACTAAGAATGGAACTCAGACTGATTTTACTGGAATGGTGAGAGACTATGAAGTGCAGACAATGCGAGTCTAAATACACAAATCACTAAAATCTAGCAGACAGGTACAAAAAGCAATCAGAAAAGGTTAATGAAACACTGGCCTTTCAAAGGGCATGAATCCAAACAGGAGGAAGTGCTGCTCCAGTAGTTAAGATCTTTGGTTAGATGTCATTTGGAACAGTGTTCAGCTTCAGCACTGTAAGCTCACTAGAAAGATGCTGGGGTTTCAGCCATTAGCAGCTTTTCCCCTGGTTTCTGTGGCTATTACTTATCTTTCATTCCCTCACCCTGCAGTATAAACATCTCCCACTTTCTTTGCTTTTTAGCTTTGACAAAGGGTCACCTGAACTCAAAGCATCAGCTCTTTTCTCTCCTTACAGATGCTGCCAGACCTGATGAGATTTTCCAGCATTTTCTCTTTTGGTTTCAGATTCCAACATCCACAGTAATTTGTTTTTATTTAGGCTAGGGGTTTCGATGATTAAAATGCAAGGACTCGTTCAACTTATATCCCTTTGAATATAAACCAAGGGAGAAAGACGGGGATTGCAATGTTTAAAAAGAGGTGTTTAAAGAGAAACTATTGCCTCTGGTAGCGGGAGGTCAGGACAAGGAGGTGGAGGTGTGGAAGACCAGGTTAAAATTAGAACCATGCCGTTCAAGGCTGATGTTAGGAAGCTATTCTTCATGGAAGAGATTGTAGAACTCTGGATCTCGCTTCCCTCTGTAGATGCTGGGACCAATTAAGAGTATTAATGATAGGCACCAACAGATTTTTGCTTTTAAGAGTATTGAAGGATGAAGCATGTAGATAGAAAACTGAATTTAAGATACAGGTTTGCCATAAACAAGTAGAATGGGAACAGGGCTGAAGGGCTGACAGCCTCCTCCTGTTCCTCTCTAATGGGCACAAATACCTGAATGACCTCTTCCTGTTTCTATGTCCCTCACTGACCCAAAAACTGCAAAGAAAATGGTAGTTCTCCAATTGGAAAGTCTGTCTCCAGGCCAGTTCTCTCAGTACAGGGTTTGGAGTCTGCTGGTCTGTATATCCTATTACGTGATTGATCAATGTCTTTCAAAGAACAAAAGTCAAGTGAGGAAGCTGCCCTTTCTTTGAAAGTTTCTGGAAGCAAAATCCCTTAATAAATATTCTATCAGCCAGGGAGTCAAAAATATCTGACTGGTCTCTGGAAGGTGTAGACAGCTAACAGCAACTGAAGTAACTCACACTTTAGCTTCTTGCAACGTGATTCTTTATCCACATTTGAGAGACTAACCTTTAAACATTTAATAAAAATCTCAACTTCAAGTTTCTATGCAACCTATTTTAAAATAAAGTCACTCTTGGAACGTAGATGTCAAAGGCTTGGCTAAAAGTTCCTGCCCTCCCCTAATTGCCCAAAGATGGTGCTTCATCTTAAACTGCTGTTACTGATTTTGATACAAATAAGTGGCTACTTCAGAAGTAGTTAAGAGTCAACCAGTTGGTATAGGACTGGATTCAAACAGACACAAAGCAAGGACGGCAGAATTCATAAAAGAAATTAGTGATACCACTATAATTTCACAACAATTTGACACTCCAAGACTTAATGCCAGCTTTTTATTTCTGGATTTTTAAAAGCAAATTATAATTCTCAAAACAGCCTTAATGGAATTTAAATTTATATTTTCTGAGTTATGTTTTTCTGAGTTCTGAGTTGGTTCAATGGGGGACCGTGGTAGTGTCACCAGACTAGTAATACAGAGGTTAATAATGCTGTGGCGATGAGTTTGAATTCCACCACAGCAACTGGTGGAATTTAAATTCAATTAATAAAATCTGGAAGTGAAAGCTAAGCATCAGTGAACCAGCTGAATTTTAATAACACTTAATGATAGTAATGGCCAGTATTACTACAACAGTAGAGTGGCACAGTGTTTAGCACTGCTGCCTCACAGCGCCAGGGACCTGGATTCAATTTCAACTTCAGGTGGCTGTGTGGAGTTTGAATGTTCCCCCACATGTCTGCATGAATTTCCTCCAGTTGCTCCAGTTTCCTCCCACTTCAACAACGTACAGTTAGGTTGATTGGCCACAGTAAATTGTCCCTTAGTTTCAAAGGGATTAGCAGTATAAATAGGTGGTATGAAGGGGATAGGGCCTGGGTGGGATTGTGGTCGGTGCAGACTCAATTGGCTAAGTGCCTTCCTTCTGCACTGTAACATTCTATGATCTATGGAATATAAAGATAGTCATGAGTTATTAATTGAATTTAAATTCCACTAACTGCTATGGTGGGATTTGAACCTGTGACCCCAGAGCATGAGTTTGGGCATCTGGATTACTGGTCCATTGATATTATCATGACATTATTTCTCCACAACTGAGAAAGCTGATCCTGAAAACATCACCTGTCATTAAAACCCATCTAGTTAACTAATGCCCAATAGGGAATGACATCTGCCATTCTTACCTGGTCTGGCCTACATGTGGCTTCTGGGTGACTCTTAACTGCGCTCTGGAATGGCCAAGTCATACAGTTTAAGGGAAACCAGGGCAACAAATGCTGGCCTTGACAGAGACACTCACATTCCATGAAAGAATAGTTTTTAAAAAAATGCAATTGAAAGGTGGGGATAACAATGACAGTCAATTGCTGCTCTCGCATTGACCCAACAACCTGGACGGGAAGAAAACAGGAGCCTGTGGTTCGAGCAGCATGCCTGCTGAATACTAACTCACCCACATCACTGCGCTGGCTGTTTTTGTCATTGGGCAGACGTGCGTAGGCTGTGTAGTGTCCCCCAATCATCCCACCATAGTGATTGATTACTGCATATAAATCGTAGACAGGGGGCTGTCGAATATCCTTCACACCAATGCAGAATTTGCTCAGGTCCAGATTTCTTTTAAGGGAAAAAGCAATGAACAAAGCATTTAATGAAAAAGTCTCATTCTTGAGTAATCCCGTTTCTCTGATTTTCATGGAAACATTCAAAATCGAGATTTCCTTCAAACGCTTTCAGGACAGGCACAGCATGGATTGGATATAGAATAAAGCTTCCTCTACATCATCTCTATCAATCACTGCCAGGAGAGGTACAAAAGAAATGAGATATAAAGTTCCCTTTGCACTATCCCATATCAAAATTCAAGGGCCATGACAAGGCAGACACAAAGACTGTTAATCTGAAATCTAAAACACAGGGACACAGTCACAGGATGAAAGGCTGAGATGAAGAGAAATTGAATTGCGAATCTTTGGAATTCTCTACCCCAAAGGGTTGTGGATGCTTTAGCTGGGAAAGATACATTTTTACCTCACAGGGAATTAAGGGATCAAAGAGAATAGGAAAATGAAATGGAAGTCAAAGGATCAGCCATGATGGCACTGAATGGCAGAGCAGACACAAGGGCTTAATGGCTTACCCTGGTTTCTGTTTATGTAACCAAATTATTAAACACCCGTGAGATAGGTAGAGAGAGTGAATTCCTCAATCAAGCTCACCCCAACTGCATTAATATGACAACTTTCAGTAAGAAGGCTTGTTGCGAAGAGGGTACAAGGAGGCTACAAAGGAATATGGTTAAGTGAATGGACAAACATTTGTCAGATTGAACATAATGTGGGAAAATGTAAAATTGCCTACTTTAGCAGGAAGAATAAAAAGGAAGATTATTTATTAGTGTCACGAGTCAGCTTATATTAACAATGCAATGAAGTTATTGTGAAAATCCCTAGTTGCCATACTCCAGTGCCTGACATTGAGGAAGAATTTAGCATGGCCAATGCACCTAACTTGCACATTTTTTTGACTGTGGGAAGAAACCAGAGCACCTGAGGGAAACCCACACAGACATGTGGAGAATATGCAAACTCCATACAGACAGTGACCCAAGTCCGGAATTGAACCCTTGTCCCTGCATTGTGATGCAACAGTGTTAACTTCTGTGTTACTCCGTTAGGTTATCTAAATGGGGAGAGTTTGCAGAGCTCAGAGACCTAGCTGCCCTAGTGCATGGATCACAAAAGACTATTACGCAGATCCAGCAAGTAACTTGAAAAGCTAATAGAACACTTTTATTTACTGCAAGTGGTACTGAGTAGAAAACTTGTCCAGGACATTGGTGAGTCCACATCTGGAATGGTCTACAGTACTGATCTCATTATTTAAGAGGCAAATATGTTAATTGAGAGAAAATTTAGCAGACAAATACTTGGAATGGAAAGGTTGATATGAGGAAAGGTTGGAGGTTAGTTTTGTATCTACGAGAGTTTAGAAGAGGAAAAGGCAACTTAATCATATCCTTTAACAACCTGATGGGTACTGACTAGTGGCCGTGGTGAGGACGTTTCTTTTTATGGGAGAATTTACAAATAAGAGGTTACCCATTTAAGACAGAGATGAGAAGAATTTTATTTTGAGGGTAGAGTGTTTTTGGAACACTCTTCCGCAAAAGGCAGTAGAAATAGTGGCTTTGAATATTTTTAAAGCAGAGCTAGACAGTTTCTCGATAAATAATGGGGTGAAGGGTTATTGGGGGTCAGCAGAAAGTTGCCATCAGACCATCATGGTATTGAATGGCAGAACAGGCTCAAAAGGCTGAGTGGCCTACTCTTGCTCTTAATTCCTACATTCCCACCAGTTATCATACAGCCCTGACTGGAATTGACCTTTGTAACTACAATCCCTCTCTCCCCCATCTAAAGCTCAACAGGTTGAATGACCTGTTTCTGTGCTGTATGGTTTTACAAGGTGATAAATTAGAACACAAATTCAAGCAGGTGACCCTGTACCTAATACAACAAAATAAACTGCAGTGAGGTTTTAGTCTGCGCTGCATACCTGATGGGAAACTCCACCATATCATTGATCTTGTCTCTCCAGATGAAGTTCCGGAAGGAGAAGCGTTTCAGTTGAATGATGAGGACATTCGGAAGCCACCACAGCATCAACTGTTTGGATGCCTCTCTATGCTGCTTACATTTAGGGCAATACCTGCAATGGGTCAGAAGCAGTGGTCAGTTGCAAATCCACATGCACAAAATAAATCAGTGCTGGAGACAGAGGAGATCTTGTTGTCCAATCCAGCTCTTGCATTTATCTCAGGTCAGCTCAATAAAAACAAGTGAAGCAACTCTGAATACTGAAATCAAACACTACTTCAGGAATTAATTCTCAAGATGTGGGTGTTCCTGACAAAGCTCATTGCCTACTGACTCTCATTTAACCCTTTAGGTGGTGAGCACCCAGCACCTTCCAGTATTTTAGGAATAACCCACAGCATGCTACAGCCAATGACAAGCCTTCCTGAAAAGAGAGCACATGGCAGCCAATTAAAAACCGTGCCACCTCACAAGCAGCAAGGGTATAAATGAACAGATAATTTGTTTTAGGGATATTGGTTGAGGAATAAATATTGGTCAGCACTCTACAGAGAATTCCCCTGCTCTTTGGAATAGCAGCCAGGGGATCCTTTATGTCCAACTGAGTGGACAGACTAATGCCTAATCCTCTGACAGTGTAGCATTCCCTCGGCATTGCCACTGGATTACGTTTTCAAATTCCAGAATAAGATTTGAAACCACAACTTACCGACTTGGAGGCAAGAGTCCTAACCCACAGTTAAGATTCACTTTGGACAGGAAAGGGAGAGAAGATAAAATCTTACCAAGCTTCCTCAGGTGCCAGCACCTCAGGTTTGGTGAAGAGATTCAGGCACTGCTCCAGTGTAAAGCAGCCTGCTCTGGCTGCTTCGTTGGCTGAACTGGGATCTTCAACATATTCCAGCTCCTTGGATTCCACAAGCACGTACTCCTTCTGTCGCTCATTATTTTTCCAGACCATTGCCAAAGAGACACCATCCGGAAGCTCCAACGGAGCATCACCTGTGCAGGAGAGAAGCCAGAATGACCCAAAGACATCAAATGATTATAAACCAAGCACCTGAAAGATTACTGTACATAGTCCTGCAAAGACAGGCACCCTGATGGAAACATCATCAATAAATCAGAGTGGCTCGATATGAAACGTTTGCAATACGAAATTCACCGTTCAACCTAAAGCTGGTTTAGCAATGTCCCCTTGCTCCCCTTCAAAGTTACTACTCTGAGGGAAAGTTCAGGCCTTGGTTTAAAATCTCACTCAAAGAGATGGCCTCTCCAACAGTGCAAAATGCCTTTAGCGCAGCCCCCTCGGCACTAACCCTCTGACAGTGTGCTGCTCCCTCAGTATTGACCCTCCAATACACTGCATCATCAGTACTGGCACTCTGACATAATGCACTCTCAGCACTGACCCTCTGACTCAGTGCACCCTCAGTACTGGCACTCTGACAGTGCAATGTTCCCATAGTACTTCAGAGTTACAAATGACATCCACTGTGATTGCGACAAAAGTAAAATAAAAATCATTTCTTGTTGCGCCTGAATCTTTGATGCATTTGAATATATCAAGACCCTCCAATACATCTTCACTATGCAGATACTTGCCAGCACACAACTCCAGTTAGTAACTTGGAATAAAATCTGAAGTCAATGGTCCCTGCTGTCTAAAATAAAAGGAAAATACTGTGGATGCTGAAATGAAAACTTATCTAGACTTATAACATAAAGAACTTTCTTTCCAGTTCTTTCCACACATCTGACGAAGGAACAGCATTTCTGAAAGCTTGTGAGTTTACTATCAAATAAACTGGTTGGACTTTAACCTGGTGTCCTGAGACTTTTTACTGTATTTATCCCAATCCAATGCTGGCATCCCCACATCATCTCTTCTCTCCCCACAGATGCTGTCAGACCTGCTGATATTTTCCAGCATTTTTTGTATTTGTCTCCCTGCCGCCTGGCTGTAAATGGGGACAAGGGTCGGGGATGGTGGTGATGCTTTACTTATTCTTTGCCTTCTCACAGTTTCCCAACATATAAATTCTGATGAAATAGGGAGAGTTTACTCAATTGTTTCATGTTCTTAGCCAGACACAGAACACTTCAGCTAACAGATGGCAGCATCCTTTGAGTGAGTGTACACGCTGCAGGCTTGCCTTGTGGAACAGTTGCATTGTAGAGCTCTTCTGAAGCTGTTTCCTGGTTCTGGCAGTGATTGCTGCAGCAGGTGTCACTGACCGTTTGGACAGCCTACCTTACTTGTTTGTATTTTTTCAACAAGGGGCCGAAAATAAGCCCCGCTTGTGATCAGTTACATAATGTTCCTGATAACAAGTAATTGTGCAAATATCCTGTCCACCACTATTTCCCCCTTCTCACCATACCAGATAACGTTTTGAAAGGAGTACGCTGTTTCAGCAAGACCCAGGTGCTGTGTAATCTGTGCAGAAGGATTTCAAACTATATTAATCTAAAGATACTCACTGGCCAATATCCCTCAAAATAGCTGCAACTGCCCTACATTTAAAAACAGGCAACATTGTTTTGCAACCTGGCTTTGAGTAGTAGCTGACAATATTGCACAAAAGCTAAAATAAACTATGCCTAACTGCCTCACTGCGAAATTCAGACATGGTCATAGCGTCACCTCACCTTTGTCTTCCATTTTCTGCTCTTTGTTTGAGCAGTCAATGATCTTGATGTAAAACTGCGGTGTGTGGAAATGCACAGACTCAGCAGGCTGCTGGTAACCAGGAACTGCCGCTATGGGTGGGAGGAGGGGGGGGTGAAAAGAACACTGCAAATGATTAAAGTGTGCAAAAGCCATTAACTGTATAATTATTTGCCTTATAAAGTCCTTTAGTTATCAAAGTAGCCAGTCCTATAAAATCACCTCAGTTTCAAACACATCAGATAAAATCGACCACATCAAATATCGTTTTGAAGCTCAAGGAAAAACCTTATAGTCAAAGTAAAAGATGCTGCAAGTGAGGATTACTGTTGTGATTGTGGAGTTAGGAGGATGGCCAAAGTTTCCAAGGGTGTGAGCGGCACCTTTTATTTACAAATCTATTTTCATTAGTTGGTTATAGAGATCAAAAGTAACTTGATAAAATGTGCTAATCTGAGAGCTGTACACACAGATAAATGCAGCATAAGATTTGTGAAAAACAATACGAAAAGATGAAGTATTTTGGTAATTGTAGAGTATTAGAGAGGTGTTAAAGACAAACAACAACTGGGATTGAATTAGTGGAGGACTTTCATTGGGTCCAGATGAAAAGTCATTGACCTGGAACACTAACTCTGTTCCTCTCTCTATTTGTGTTGGCAGTTTTCAGCATTTTGATTTATATCAGCAATACAGTGCCGGAAGTGAACGCACTTTTGTCACCTTCAATACTCCAATTTCAACATAACCAGATACAGGGTACAGGTCAGCACTTAAGGTTTACATGGTTCACATTGCATTTAAATACTGCAATGAAAAAATGCAGAATAAGGTAACTGATCAAATGAGGAATTGGTCTAGCTGAACTTGCCCCAGACTGATAACCAGACATTTTTCAGCATCC
Source organism: Sphyrna mokarran (assembly GCA_024679065.1). Lineage (NCBI taxonomy): Eukaryota > Metazoa > Chordata > Chondrichthyes > Carcharhiniformes > Carcharhinidae > Sphyrna > Sphyrna mokarran. Next base: position 138,057,447 of record JAGIQG010000003.1, on the reverse strand, counting down.
CCTCAGAGGCTTCAAGTTCATATGGGGAATTCCACAGCCAAGAACAACAAACTCAGCACAGTACAAAATTCTACTATAACAGGGGTGGGTATGAAATTGGTGTGTTGCAGGAATGTAATAAGTTGAATGCCACAACAAATTTCAGATAATCATAATCATTTTGGCTTCTGTTGAAAGGATATAGGGTGGAAACATTGATGCTCTCCCTCTTTCTTCAAAGATGGTTTCAAACTGGTTGAGTATTTTGTTTTTTATTCCACTAATTTGTAGAATCACAGAATTTGTACAGCACAGGACATGACCATTTGGCCCATCGAATCTGCACTGACCATAATCCCATCCAGGCCCTATGCCCATAATCCCACATATTTACCATGCCAATTCCCTGACATTAGGGTCAATTTAGCATGGCCAATCAACCTAACCCGCACATCTTGGAGTGTGGGAGGAAACAGGAATACCTGGAGGAAATCCAATTAAGACTTTGCTTTATATTCCCATGGTAAAAATCACTAAGACGACCTCTGCACCAGATTCAGGGAGGAGCAACATTGTAAAAACTGACCACCTCCACTGCAGAGATAAGTAGTGTTTCATGAACAGCCTTTCCTCGCGCTCTTGTATCTTACCCTGAAGGTGGAACCGTGTTTGGACAGACAAGAGGTCCCAATTATTTTTATCTGAGACGTGTGTAGAATTCTGCTTTACCAAGAGGGAAAAGACTCATCACCTTCAGGCTTAGGAGCTTTTTCGTATGAGGTTTCCTTCTCACTTCCAGTGTCCTCCTGTGACAGTGGTCTCAATTCTGAGAATCCGGAGTCGTAGCTGTGAATGGAATCTTTGTCTCTGCCTGGCATACTCATCCCCTTCGAGAAAGCAGAGGCCAACAGGGGCTCAGAAACAGAGCTGCTTAAATGGGTGCGGTGCACGGGCTTGAAGTCTCTTTCCTGGATCTCCGAGGGCATCTTTCCATTGCCAGTCTCAGAGCTGGTAACGTTTCCAGGGTTGGGCTGTACATTTTCCATCTTACAAGGAGGTGGGTCTGTTGAGATTCGACCTGGCTGAAATGGGGGCTGGAACACGTTGACTGAATACCTGTCACAGAATACAAGAATATTAATCTCACCATGTGCAATAGGGACACTTGTAATCACACCTACTGTGATCAGGCAGTCCACCATGTTTCTGCTGGCTCTTTCAAGAAAGTGGACAATAAGCTTCATTCTGCTGTTTTCCCCTTAACCCTGCAAGTTTCATAGAACATAGAACATTACAGCGCAGAACAGGCCCTTCGGCCTTCGATGTTGCGCCGACCAATTAAGAAAAAGCAATGACCCTCTAGCCTAAACCATTCCCTTTTCGTCCATAAACTTATCTACTAACCTCTTAAACACCACCAAATTTGGCGCATCTACAACTGCATCAGGCAGGGCATTCCATACCCTTACCACTCTCTGGGTAAAGAACCTACCTCTGACGTCCGTCCTATAACTATCACCCCTTAATTTAAAGCTACGTCCCCTCGTGCTAGCTTTCTCCATCCTAGGAAAAAGGCTATCACTGTCCACCCTATCTAAACCTCTAATCGTCTTATATGTTTCAGTAAGGTCTCCTCTTAGCCGCCTTCTTTCTAACGAAAACAACCTCAAATCCCTCAGTCTCTCTTCATAGGTGCTTGATAGCTAGCACCAATACAATGGGCTGAATGGTTTATTTGTGCTGTTAAATTCTGACTTTGGAACTCTGGTGGAAGTGGGATCACTGAATATTTTTAAGGCGGAGGTAGATAGATTCTTATTAGGGAAAGGAATCAAAGATTATTGGGGGTGGCTTGTGGAACACAGCATACAGATCAGCATGATCTTATTGAATAATGGTGCAGCTTCAAGGAGCTGAATGGCCTACTTCGGCTCCTGTTTAGTTTGTTTGAAGCTGTAGGCGTAAGCCCCATGTTGTTGGAGTACTTCAGACAGATCAGAATGTGCATATATATCTGCTTGTGTGAGTTTATCGGATGCAGAGTGGGGGTGGATTATAGCCAAATTGCTGGGGGCAATTGGAGGTGGAGGTGGTCACTTACTAATCTGACTCTGCCAGCTGGGTGGTTATATACCAATTAGGGCAATGTCAGAACAGCATGTCCATTACATTTGTCTTCAAACTGAGTAACTCCCAGAAAGGTGTGTTTCAGGAGAGAAGCTGGATGCAATGCAGCTCCTTCCAGCCTGCTTCATCGAGATGGTGAGGATAAGCACAGATCTTTAATCCTGGTCAGTACACTCTGCTCTTCAACATCACACTTATTTGCTTCCAGCCCAGGGACACCAAGTCCAATGGCAGCACAGCAATCCACTCCTCTACTGATGATGATCAGCTAACTCAGCACAGACCGTACAAAGCTCACAGGACATTTAAATTCACACCACAAAGTCCAGACGTTGGTGGAACAATGAAATCAGCAGCCTGCCACATGACCAGTGGGTCAAAAAAAATCCCAGTCATTAAAAGCCTTCTTGTATTGTCACTATCCAAATGATTCACAAAACTTCTCAGCAATGTTGAGATAATGTGAAAGGCATGCGAGTGTGTTAAAACTTTTGTTTCCTGGGTCAGTGGGAGTATGAGGCAGTTGTTACTTGAAGCCAGTGTTGTGTTAATCTATACAGTTCATTTACATTTTTAAAAGCACAGTACCTGGAATATCCCTCCAGCAGCTGGGAGAGTCTGGAGTAGGTGAGTCGTGATTCAGGAACACTGATTATGAAGGGGCAGCCAATGTTTTCTGCTCTGCACTGGTTTTTATGATCTGACCAATGGTTCATTTGACAAGTCCTGGAAGTATGGTGGGATGGGGAAGAGAGAGAGAGAAAAAAAAATTCTAAGCAGCTTCTAAACCACAAGTCCTATGTTATCAAACGGCCAATTCTCACTGCCAGCGCATTAAACTCTTTGACACAAAGCTTTCCATTCCAAATTAACAGACAGTCATGCTGCCAAAGCTTTTTGTTACATGGCTCAACTACACACGGAGCTATTCTTTGCAAGCAAAAGGAATATGGTCAAACGTTATGCCTTTTTTGAATTGCACAGCAGCACCAGGTTCCTGGCTGCTTTCTCCATAGCAACACCTCAGCCAATCAACCAGCTTTGCCAACTAATCAGTAGGCTTATCTCCTGCTATATAAATTATGATCATTTGATGTTTAGTATTCTTGTATTTGTCTTCATGTGGAATACAAAAAGCTTTGGCAACAGTCCATCAATATTCAAGTTCTGCACGACCAAACGACTCAAAAAAAACTCTTTGCAATGTTTAAAATAACTTTTCTTCCAAGGAGCCCTAATTTGGTTGAGAGATTGATAGTATTTTGTCATGGGACCAATCAGCTCACACTTTGACTCAGTAGGCTATCCGTGGGGGTTTCAGTGGTGTAGTGGTTATATTACTGAACCAGCATCCCAGAGACCAGGATTATCTGCACAGTGAATAGGAATTCAATTCCCACTGCACAGTTTCAGAATTTGAATTCTGTTTTAAAACGAAAATCTGGAAATAACTTTCAAAAGGTAATTGGATTTTTTTTTTAAAGAGATGGGCTTAATTAAATAAGAACTTTTCCATCGAATCGGCACTAGCAAAATGGGTCAAATGATCTCCTGTGCCAGGTATGAACCGTTAGTTTCCATAAAATTGACCAAGAAGTTGTTATTCTGATCAATAAAAGCCCAACTGGTTCACCAATGTCCTTTAGTGAAGGAAACGTGCTATGCTTCGCTCCTAGTCTGACTCCATTCCCACAACTTTTACCGATTTACTCATTTAAGTATCCTCAATTCAATCTAGCAAGTTGCACTAAACTTATATAGAGCAACTAGATTTGGGCAATAAATGCTAGCCTTGCTGGCAGTGTTCACAGGGAAAGAATGGGAAAGAGGTTCATGCTATTTTAAGCACAATCCAGTTTTGCTTTGTGAGAGTCCTCATCACTGGGGTCAAATGATCGTTATTGTACCAAAGAAGGAGCAAACACGAAAATGAGAAAGAAAATCCCTGGCCACATTTGGTATTTATATCAGTATGGTGTGGATTTGAAGAGTTGACTCACTGGTTGCAGTAGGCGACGCGGTAGCAACTGGTGCAACGCCGCAGCTTTTCATCGGGCTGCTGTGGTTTCTGACAGGCAGCACACTTGTTGATCGGGATGTTCGGGATTAACAGCCGCTATAGACAGAGAGAGACAGCAAGTCAGACATGTATACCAGCTGGGTCAGACACACAGTGCACAATTAAATGTCACAAGTAACAAGAACAGCAACTGAGGACAGCTAATGCATTCAAAGGTCATTATTTGGTGAGATTAAAAAATGTATCATATTCTGCAATCATTCAGATTGAGAATGGTCACAAGAGCACACAAAAATCAGCCTGGTTAACAGTCTTTAACAAAGCTTCAACAATGGGAACTGAATCTGTTCCATAGTTAGTACAACTCAGCTCAATAAATTATTTTAACTAGGAAAATCAGTTGGGGTTTCACTAACAATTTAAAATCATCATGGCTGTTTTTACTGATACCAGGTTTTTATATAAAACTGAGTTCTCAAAATGCCATGGTGGGATTTGAACTCTCATTCTCCTGGTTACCAGTTTAAGCTTCTGGATCACTAGTCCAATAACAACCATGACCATAGCCAACTGATGTACAAGTGCTTAGATGGCACCCTCCGACTGGTGCCCATGAAACCCAGGGATGGAGTGCAATGTCTGACAAAGTGTAAACCTGCAGGAATTTACAGACATTTCATGTCCAGCCAGTATTAAAGGCATAGCCAAACAGCAAGAAGTGAAGAAAGTACCTGTTGCACATTCAGTTCAAGCACCTTCTCCTTTGCAAGGTCTTTAGTCAGCACCTCAAAGCAGAAGAGTGTATCACTGGGTGTCACTGTATCCAAGGACTGAGATGATATAAATATCCGATGGAATCTATTTCTTACAACCTAGAGGGGGGAAAATAATCGAAAAATTCAAATAAAAATCAGAGATCAGAAATCAGTATACAACCCAAAGCTTTTCACAAATGCAACCCTAATTAAGTGAGGATTAGTAGGTCACAGGACACGTGAAGCATCTTATTGAGGCCAGGCCACTATTCAACGTCCACAATGTCGAAGTTGGAGTCACTGGACTTATGGGGATCAGTACGAGCGCTGTAATAATTTACCAAGCCCTAGGAACAATTTTGGGCAGCATGGTGACAAGCACTGCTGCTTCACAGCGCCAGGGACCCGGCTTTAATTTGCGGCTCGGGTCACTGTCGGTGCAGAGTCTGCACGTACCTCGTGGGTTTCCTGCAGGTGCTCCAGTTTTGTCCAAGCTGAATTCTCCCTCAGTGTACCCGAACAGGTGCCAGGGCGTGACGACTAGGGGATTTTCAAAGTAACTTCATTGCAGTGTTAATGCAAGCCTACTTGTGACACTAATACATTTTAAAACTGGCTGTGGTACTTCTTAGATAGTTTCACTTTGTTCTCTGAGGGCTGGAGACCTTGAAGCCAAGGTCTGCAACCTCATCTGCCTGCAAAATGCATTTCTCCTTTTAAGTGGATGCCTACTGCTTTAAATCCTTTTAGGATCTCCACACTGTCCCCCATCAAACACTCCCAGGACAGGTACAGCGCGGGGTTAGATATAGAGTATAAAGCTCTCTCTACACTGATCCCATTAAACACTCCCAATACAGGAAGTACAGAGGGCTAGATACAGAGTAAAGCTCTCTTTCCACTATCCCATGACAGGTAAAGCACAGGGTTAGATCGAAGAACAAAGAAAATTACAGCATAGGAACAGGCCCTTCAGCCCTCCAAGCCTGCACCAACCACACTGTCCAACTGAACTAAAATCCCCTGTCCTTACAGGGATCATATCCCTCTATTCCCATCCTATTAATGGATGTCAAGATGTGCTGTAAAAGTCACTATCATATCTGCTTCCACTACCTCCTCTGGCAGCAAGTTCCAGGCACCATCACTCACTGTATAAAAAACATGCCTCGTATGCCTCCTTTAAACCTTGCCCTTCGCACCTTAAATCTGTGCCCCCTAGTAACTGACTCTTCCATCTTGAAAAAATGCTTCTGACTATCCACTCTGTCCACGTACCTGAATTATGTAGATTTCTATCAGGTTGCCCTTCAACCTCCATCATTCCAGTGAGAAGAAACCAACCTCTCCTCATAGCTAATGCCCTCCATACCAAGCAACACCCTGGTCAATCTTTTCTGTACCCTCTCCAAAGTCTCCACATCCTTCTGGTAATGTGGTGACCAGAATTGAACACTATATTCCAACTAAGGTTCTACTAACCTGCAAGATGACTTCCTAATTTTTAAACTCAATGCTCTGGCTGATGAAGGCAGACATGCTGTATGCCTTCTTGACTACCTTCTCCACCTGCACTGTCACTTTGTGATGTGTATACCTGTACACCCAGATCCTCTGTCCATCAGGACTCAAGGGTTCTGCCATTTACTGTATATTTCCTATCTTTCTTACCTGCCTTCCAAAATTCATTACCTCACATTTGTCCCAATTAAACTCCATCTGCCATCTCTCCGCCCAAGTCTCCAACTGATCTATATCCTGCTGTATCCTCTGATGGTCCTCATCGCTATCAGCAAATCCTACTTGTGTGTCATCTGCAAACTTACTAATCAAATCAGTTACATTTTCCTCTAAGTTATTTATATATATTACAACAGCAAAGGTTCCAGCACTGATCCCTGGGAACACCACTTGTCACAGCTCCCTATTCAGAAACGCACCTTTTTATTGCTTCTCTCTGTCTTCAATGATCGAGCCAGTTCTGTATCCATCTTGCCAGCTCACCTCTGATCCCATTGGCTTCACCTTCTGCACCAGTCTGCCATGAGGAACCTTGTCAAAGGCCTTACTGAAGTCCATGTGGACAACATTCACTGTCCTTCCCTCAATCATCTTCGTCACTTCCTCAAAAAGCTCAATCAAGTTAGTGAGACACGACCTCCCCTTCACAAAACCATGTTGCCTCTCGTCAATAAATTCACTTATTCCCAAGTGGGAGTAAATCCTGTCTCGAAGAATCATCTCCAATAATTTCCCTACCACTGATGTAAGGCTCACTAGCCTGTAATTACCTGGATTATTCTTGCTAGCCTTTTTAAACAAAGGAACAACAATGGCTATTTGCCAATCCTCTGGGATCTCCCAATTCTCTCAAGGCTCCAGCAATTTCCTCCTTTGCTTTTTTCAGTATTCTGGGGTATATCCCGTCAGCCTTGGGGACTTGTCTAGTTTAATGTTTCTCAAGAACCCCAATACCTCCTCTTTTTTAACCTCAGCATGCAAAAGAGATACAGACTAAATCTCCCTCAACATTGTCCCCGTCAAACAGTCCCAGGACAGGTACAGCATGGGGTTAGATACAGAGTAAAGCTCCCTCTACACTGTCCCCATCAAACACTCCCAGGACAGGTACATCACGGGGTTAGATACAGAGTAAAGCTCCCTCTACACTGTCCCCATCAAACACTCCCAGGACAGGTACAGCACGGGGTTAGATACAGAGTAAAGCTCCCTCAACACTGTCCCCATCAAACAGTCCCAGGACAGGTACAGCACGGGGTTAGATACAGAGTAAAGCTCGCTCTACACTGTCCCCCCATCAAACACTCCCAGGACAGGTACAGCACGGGGTTAGATACAGAGTAAAGCTTGCTCTACACTGTCTCCCATCAAACACTCCCAGGACAGATACAACGTGGGGTTTGATACAGAGTAAATTTCCTTCTATTGCTCCCAATGTGCCTCAAATATGACCTTCGATGGTAACCATTGCTCCCTTTTATCTTATTAGTGAGATGGTAAATGCAGTGCTGTGTTAACATCCCTTGCTCGCTAGCAAGAGGACATTACTTAAATGAATTCCATTTAGACTTTTATCCCATTTCTCAAACTCTGTTTTGACATATTTTACTAAGTTTCATTTCATCATTTTCTGCTGCTCATTCCCACTTCCTCCTGACTGCCAAATCTAACCATCAGTTTTTCAACTCAAGCTTTTAAGTCTTCAAAGAAAATGAAAATAATTTTTCAATGGGCCTCTCTGATATTTTAGTCACAGGTGTGTCCTGGACATTACTGTCATTTCTGGAGGCTCCAGGACAATCTCAGTAGGTTGACAACTATATACTCAAGGCTATAATTGCAGTTTGGTAAAAACCAGCCTCAAATCCATGCCCCAACCAGCTGTCCTGCCTGATATTTCGAAGCCATGCCACCTGTTACGTTGAGAGACTAACCTCAGTCAGCCGCAGTGCATCAGCTTTCACCTTCATATTCCGGGAGATAGCATCGAGGACATCACCAGCGCTAGCATTCTCCTTACTGACACTCACTAAGATCTGGCAGCAGCAAGAAGAAAGGGAAAATCCATTCAACAACAACTTATATTATTTAGTGTTCTTTAAAATGCTCTATGGTGCTTCACAGGAGCATTACAGAAACAGCAACAAATTGGGTTGGAAAGAGAAAAATGACAAGGTTAAACTAATGTCTGCACATTGTATTCAACATGAATTAAATGAATTATTAACACAAACTGAGGTTAATAGATATGATATTATAGCTATTATACAGACACTAGAAAATCAAAACTGAATGTGTCCATTGCTCTTGTCCTTCTAGACGATAGTTGTTGTGGGTTTGGAAGGAGCCCTGGTGAGTTTCTACAGTGCATCTTGTAGATGGTGTTCAATGCTGCTATTGAGAGTCAGTGATGGAGTCTGAATGTTTGTGGGAAATGGTGTCAATCAAGCAGACTGCTTGTGTATTGGATGATTTTGGGCTTTGAGTGTTATTGGAGCTGCACCTATCCAGACAAGTAGTCAGTATTCCATCACACTTCTGAATTGTGCTTTGTAGATGGTGGACAGGTTTTGGAGATTCAGAAATGAGTTACTTACTTAGCCTCTGACCTCCTTCTGTATCCACACTATCTATATGGCCAATTCAGTTCACTTCCTGGTCAACAGTAAACCCCAGGATGTTGATTACAGGGGATTTAGCAATGATAATGTCATTGAATGTCAAGGAAAGATGGGCAGATTCCTTCTTGTTGGAGGTAGTCATTACCCGACACTCAAATGGGACAAACATTACTTTCTACTTGTCAGCGCAAGCTGGATACTGTCCAGTTCATGCTGGACGTGGATTGTTGCAGTATCTGAGTCAGTCACAGATGGTGCAATCAGAGAACATTCCCACTTCTGATCTTATGACAGCGAAAAGGTCATTGAGGAAGCAGCTGCTCCTAGGACCAAGGGCAGTGAAAAGCAATCACACTGCTGTGGGGTTGGAGTTGCATCCAAGCCAGAGCAGATAAGGAGAGCAGATGGCCTTTCCTAAAGGACATTAGTGAACATCCTTCTTCATGACAATAGTTTCAGGATCATTGTTATGGAGAACACAGCACAAGACAATTTAGGAAACGTCTCAAAATGGAACACAGGTTTATAAAAAATATGACCTCAGTATCATAACAATGGAGGTCTGGAAATTGGGTTTGGCAATCTCTTTTGGAGGAAAGTCAGCATTCGCCACGTTACCAAGAGTTGATAATCCTTACTGTTGTTTTGTCCAGAACTACTCCCATTAACAAACAGAACCTACAAACTGCTACTTATTTTGCTATTATTTGGGAAACTTGCTCTGCATTTACTGAATGCCATACTTCTCTGATTACAAGTGATGACAATGAAACTGTAAAGTGCTCTGAGACATTCTAGGTATATGAACAGTATTACATGATGATGCAAAGGTGGAAGATGCGTGGTTAGTAACCATAATAACAGTTTAATTCTGACAACTTAGAACATAGAACATTACAGCACAAACAGGGTCCTTCGGCCCACAAGTTGCGCCGATCATACCCATATATTCTAGGCCACAGAACTATCTGTAACTCCCAATCCCATTTAATCCCATATACTCATCCAGAAATCTTTTAAAAGACACCAGGAAGTTTGCCTCCATCACCACTGATGGCAGTTGATTCCACTCACTCACCACCCTCAGTGAAAAACTCACCCCGAACATCTCCTCTGAAATTGCTGCTCAGCACCTTAAACCTGCGTCCACTTGGAGCGACCATTTCAGCCCGGGGAAATAGCCTCCGAGAATCCACCCTATCTATTCCTCTCAACATTTTATAAACCTCTATCAGGTCGCCTCTCAACCTTCGTCTCTTCAGGGAGAAGAGACTTAGCTCCCTCAACCAATCTTCATAGGGCATGCCTCCCAATCCAGGCAACATCCTTGTAAATCTCCCCTGCATCCTCTCAACAGCTTCCACATCCTTCCTACAGTGAGGCCGCCAGAACTGAGCACAGTACTCCAAGTGGGGTCTGACAAGGGTCTTATAAAGTTGCAGCATTACCTCCCGACTCCTAAACTCAATCCCTCTATTAATGAAGGCCAGTACACCATACGCCTTCTTGACCACATCCTCTACCTGCGAGGCCGATTTAAGAGTCCTATGGACTCGGACCCCAAGATCCTTCTGCTCTCAACACTGTTAAGACTCCTATCCTTGATATTGTACTCCTTCATCTCATTGTTCCTGCCAAAATGGACCACTACACATTTATCTGTGTTGAAGTCCACCTGCTACTTCTCTGCCCATTCCTGTATCCTATCTATGTCTTGCTGCAACTTCTGACATCCCTCCAGACTATCCACAACACCACCAACCTTCGTATCGTCGGCAAACTTACTAACCCATCCTTCTACTTCCTCATTCAGGTCATTTATGAAAATAACAAACAGCAAGAGTCCGAGAACAGATCCCGGGGGCACTCCACTGGTAACTGATTCTCCATGGAGAAAAAGACCCATCCACAATCACTCTCTGCCTTCTGCAGGCAAACACAGTAAGAGGTCTGACAACACCAGTTTTAAATCCAACCGATTTATTTGATACTAAACTCGCAAGCTTTCGGTTTTATAGTCTTCGTTAGACGAATGAGGTGTTCTGGTCTGCAATAGCACACATATCAGCACAGACAGTTTACAGATTGCTGATTAGAATCCGAATCTTTACACCTAACCTGCTATTCAAGTCTTAAAGTGGCTAACAATGTGAGTGGAAGGAGCACTGAGCTCAGGTTAGAGAGATGTGTATTGTCTCCAGATAGCACAGTAAGTGAGGTATTTTGCTAACCTAGGCAAGTCATGGAGGTTACAGATAGTGTGACATGAAGCCAACAGGATCTTGGCTTCAGGTCACACTATCTGTAACCCCCATGACTTGCCTGTGTTAGCAAAAAACCTCACTTACTGTGCTATCTGGAGACAATACACATCTCTCTAACCTGTGCTCAGTGCTCCTTCTACTCACATTGTTAGCCACTTTAAGACTTGAATAGCAGGTTAGGTATAAAGATTCGGATTCTAATCAGCAATCTGTAAACTGTCTGTGCTGATATGTGTGCTATTGCAGACCAGAACACCTCATTCACCTGATGAAGGCTATAAAGCTGAAAGCTTGCAAGTTTACTATCAAATAAATCGATTGAATTTAAAACTGGTGTTGTCAGACCTCTTACTGTGCTTACCCCAGTCCAACGCCTCATCTCTACATCATGACTACTATCGATTCTGCAGGCAAGCCAGTTCCGGATCCACAAGGCCAAAGCCCCTTGAATCCCATGCCCTCTTACCTTCTCAAGGAGTCTTGCGTGGGGGACCTTATCAAATGCCTTGCTGAAATCCATGTAAACCACATCCACCGCTCTTCCTTTGTCAATGTGTTCACTCACATTTTCAAAGAACTCCAATAGGCTTGTAAGGCATGACCTGTCCTTGACAAAGCCTTATTGACTATTTCTGATCAAGCTAAACTTCTATAAATGCTCATAAATCCTGTTCCTCAGGATCCTCTCCATCAACTCACAAACCACTGAGGTCAGACTCACCGATTGGTAATTTCCCAGGCTATCCCTGTTCCCTTTCTTGAAAATAGGAACTACATCCGCAATCCTCCAGTCTCTGGAACTTCTTCCATCTCCATTGACAACGCAAAGATCATCACCACCAGAGGCTCTGCAATCTCTTTCCTCACCTCCCACAATAACCTGGGGATACATCTCATCCGGTCCTGGCGACTTATCTATTTTGATAGAATTTAAAAGTTCCAACACATCCTCTTTCTTAACATCCACATACTCAATCTTTTCAGTCTGCTGCAAACCTGCAGTACAACCTCCCAGATCACTTTCCACCGTGAATACCGAGGCAAAGTGCTCATTAAGCACCTCTGCCATTTCTTCCAGTTCCACACAAACTTTTCCATCTTCAGCTTTTAAAGGTCCAATCCCTTCACTTCTCAAACTTTTACCCTTCACATATTTATAGAACACCTTGGGATTCTCCTTAATCTTACCCGCCAAAGCCTTCTCATGACCCCTTCTGGCTCTCCTAATTTGCTTTTCAAGCTCCTTTCTACAAGCTTATACTCCTCTAGATCCTTAACATCTCTCAGTTCTCCAAACCTTTTGTACACCTTTCTTTTCTTCCTGACTAGGTTCACCACAACCTTTGTGCACCATGGTTCTGTGACTTACCAAAACCTCCTTGTCTCACCCAGCTGTTGTCATGCAGAGTGCCAGACAAACATTCCTTGAAAATCCGCTACCCTCCTTCAGTACTTTTCCCCAAGAACAGCTCCTTCGAGTTTACTTGTCCAATTTTCTGCCTAATGATTTCATATTTCTCCCTACTCCAGACAAACACCTTCCTAGCCTGCCTGATCCTATCTCTTTCCAATGCTATCGTGAAGGAGATAGAATTATGATCACCATCCCCGAGATGATCTCCCACCAAGAGATCTGATACCTGTCCTGGCTCATTAGCCAGCACAAGTACAGCCTCTCCTCTCGCAGGCTTATCCACGTACTATGTCAGGAAACCCTCCTGAACACACCTAACAAACTCTTCCCCACCCAAACCCCTTACCCTGGGGACATTCCATTCGACATTTGGGAAATTAAAGTCTCCCATCATGAAAACTGTTATTTCTACATCTGTCTAGGATCTGTTTCCCTATCTGCACCTCAACTTCCCTGTCGCTATTCGGCACCCTATAGAAAACACCCAGCAAAGTTATCGACCTCTTGCTGTTCCTAACTTCCACTCAGAGACTCCGTAGACAGTCCTCCACTGCATCCACCTTCCCTACAGCCATGACACTATCCCTAATCAACAGTGCCACTCTGCCACCTCTTTTGCCTCCCTCCCTGAAGCATCTAAATCCTGGCATCTGAAGTACCCAGTCCTGTCCCTGAGACATCCAAGTCTCTGTAATGGCCACCACATCACATTTCCAAGCAGCAATCCAGGCCCTGAGCTCATCCACTTTATTCACTACATTCCTGGCGTTAAAATAAGACACACCTCAGACCCTTGGTCTAGGCGCTTCCTTTCTCTATCACCTGTCTAACCTCCCTCTCATACTGTCTACAGTCCTTCTGTACTTGGGAGCTAACCTCCTCGCTCTCAATCACCTCATCTCGATTTCCTCCCCCCAACCTTCCTAGTTTAAAGTCTCCCCAGTAGCCCTAATCAACTTTCCCGCCAAGATATTGGTCTCCCTAGGATTCAAGTGCCACCCGTCTTTATTGTACAGTCACACCTGCCCCTAAAGAGGTCCCAATGATTCAGGAACCAGAATCCCTGCCCCCTGCTCCAGTCCCTCAGCCATGCATTCACCCTCCACCTCATTCTATTTCTGCTCTCTCTCTCCTGCAACGCAGGCAGCAATCCTGGGATTACTACCTTTACGTTCCTCTTAGCTGTCTACCTAAGTCCCTATAATCCCTTTTCATGACCCCTTCCGTCTTCCTGCCTACGTCAGTGGTACCTATATGGACCACAACCTCCAGCTCCTCACCCTCCCCTTTCAGGATGTCTGGGACGTGTCTAGAGACATCCCGGATCCCAGCTCCAGGGAGGCAAACCACCATCCGCGACTCCCGTCTGTTTCCACAAAAAACACCTGTCTGTCCCCCTCACTTTGGAATCCCCTATTAATACTGCCTTTCTTCTCTTTTCCTTACTTTTATGAGGTACTGGGTTGGGCTCAGCTCCAGAGAACCAGCCACTGCTGCCTCCCCCACGTGAGCTGTCCCCCCCCAGCAGTACTCAGACTCGAATACTTATTATGAAGGGGGACATCCACCGGGGTGCTCTCCATCACATGAGCTTTCCCCTCGCTAACAAGTTACCCACTTGCCTTCCTCCCGTTGCCCCGGCGTGACCACTTGCCGGTAGCTCCTGTCAATTGCCTCCTCGTGTTCCAATTTATGTTGAAGGAAAAAAGAACTACTACCCAGGCCTCTTTGCAAACTCCTTCCGGTTTACAGTTTAAAAAAAACTCAGTTAGTTTAAAAGATAAAACAAAAATGTTTTAACTTAATGTTAAATTTTTTTAACTTAATGTTAAAACTCGTCTCTTTTGCAGAGAAAATACAGCCGACATTTTCTTTATTACTTAAATTTCCAACATACAGAATGATTTTCATTACTCCTTTCTCAAAGGGACTGGGTGAGTATGCTGAATGGCAGATACTACTCCTGCTCAGGTTTGTCAAGCCCCTTACGTAGCAATAGCAGCAGCTAATAGAAACTAGAAACCCTTACCTTTACTGGTTTCTTATGAGGTTCCTTGGCAAAAAAGTAAACAGTCAGCACCTTCTGTTTCTGCGGTAGGGGGACGGAAAGATAGAGGAAAGGATCGAACGTGATCGACACCTGGAAAACAGAATTTTCAACTGAGATAGTGACAACATGAAGCATTCCAGTAAGTGTCAGGGTAAAACAGAAAGAGGGTGAGATGCAGGGTGGCAAAGAGAACAGAGAGTGATAGAAAAGAGAGGGGAAAAAGTAAAAGTGGAAACAGGCCATACGCTTTCAGATTCCAGCATCCGCAATATTTTGCTTTGATCATAGTTTTCTGATGTTCGGTTAACAGGCCCTTCTCTGCTGAAACCGTATTTGAATTCATGCAAGAGGCTGAGGCCTCGTGTGGAGGGAAGTCTTACCAATAATTGAATCGAATTAGGAACCGCTCGAGTCATAGCAACAAGACTCCAGCAACATTGTGTTCAAGACATGCCATGGAAAAACAGCCATGGTCAACACTGCTGATATTTGCAGATTAAATGCTTCTTGATCAGGTATAGGCTGCAAAGCAAAGCTCTCTTTCCCCAACTCCCACTGCACCGCTAAGATATTCTCAACTCTCTCACGTGCACCCTGAGAGGCCCTCTCAGCAGGACCGAGTTGGATCACAGATGGCATCAGTTTCATTTTTTTTAAAGACTGACCTGAGCCCACTTTATTTGTGATGCTAACAGTCAGCAAACAGGAAACTTCCAACTCTCAGTCTGATTTGAATTTGGATCATTTGAAACCATCGAGGCAAAAAGCAGCACCTCCTTTCCGTGACTACCCCTGCATTCTCTGCTCTTCTCTGCAGTTATTTCAACACTTGACCCCATAATCCAAGCTGACACACTGCCTTCTGAGGAAGTGCCGCAGAACCTGCCCTTTAGCATGAGCTGTTAAATCAAGCTCCTCTCTGTTCTCCAGATGTAAGACTAATTGAAGTGGACCAGGAGACATGGTATTGATTTATTCTTGTTTTTGCACATGTCAATGCCTCATCCCTCCACACTTCAAATCTCCTCCACTGCCACAAATCCTCAGATCTCGGAGTTGCTCCAATTCTGACCTCTTGAGCTTCGCTCATTTAAATCAAACTCACCACTGGTGGCCATGCCTTCAGCAAGGTCTGGCGTTCCCTTCCTAAACCTCTCTCACACTCTTTAAAACCAGTTTTGACCAAGCTTTTAGTCACTTGGCCTAATATTCTGGGGGTAGAAGTTGCACTTTGTTTTATGATGCTACTGTGAAGTGTTTTTTTTAACATTAAAGGTTTTACATAAATAGTTGTTCTTTAAATCTTTACCTAGGTTTAAAGCAGTAATTTTTGCAGAATGTTGCCACCTACTGTTATATAAGGAATAAACAAGTCTCCACATTCCCCGTTCATTGGATAAAGATGCAGCTTCTAACAGCAGCACATATTCTGACACATTCCCCTAATTCAATTTCCTAGACTTCATACTGAATCTTTTAATCAAATATTTTATAAACTATTAAAATAACCATTCCAAACTTGTTGGAACTTATTACAGCATTTCAGAGTTAGATACAAGACTGCACTTCCAAGTTCTCAATAACTTGAGTGGTGAATCATACCACTGCACAGATTTACAGAATAGTGACCATTCCTAGTTTCCAAGATATAGGAATTTGTAAATTGCTGCATCAGACAGGATGCTGCCCACCTAGCACCACGTGAGACTCCAAAAGAGATTCAGTAACACCCTTCACAGGTTCAGAGTGACCAAAGCACCCTACGATAAATGAGTATATTCTATAGTAGTGTCATTGCTGTTATATAGGAAACATGGCAGCCAGGATACACATGGAAGGTCCTAGAAGCAGTGAGTTAATCATGGGACATCTGTTTTCAATGACACAAGAACACAAGCAATAGGGAGAGCCATATGGCCTCCTAATCTTGCACGATCATGGCTGATTTGGGTTACAATTCCATTCTCCCATCCGCTTCTCATATTCTCAGACACAAACAATCTGTTTATCTCAGCGTCCGTGTTGTAAATTAATTATATTCAATGATGGAGCATCCATCAAACTCCTTCAGCTGGAGAATTCCAAAGATTCATAACCCTTTGAGTGAAACAGTTTCTCCTCATCTCAGTCCTAAACGCTCTGTCCCTCATCCTGAGACTGCCCCCATGTTGTAGATTCTCCAACTTGTGGGGACAATCTCAGCACCAACCCTGAATTTTGTAGGTTTCACTTAGATTGTCTCTTATTCTGCTGAACACCACAGAATACAAGTCCAATTTACTTAGCTGCTCATCATAGGACAATAAGACCATGTGACAAAGAAGATATAATCCTCAACTCTACCTTCCCACCTTAACCCCATAACTCAGGATTCCTTCACTGATTAAAAATCTATTCACCTCAACATTGAACATACTTCACAGCAGTCTCTCTAAAGCCCTCTACAGTAAGGAATTCCACAGATTCACTGCCGAGAACCTGACCCTTGCAGTACTCCACTATTCACTGCCCCATTTATTGATCAGCTTTATAAGACTCTTGTCAGACCCCACTTGGAGTATGCTCAGTTCTGGTCACCTCACTATAGGAAGGATGTAGAGGCTATTGAGAGGGTTCAGAGGAGATTTACAAGGATGCTGCCTGGATTGGGAGGCAGGCCTTAGAAGATAGGTTGAGGGAGCTGGGACTCTTCTCACTGGAGAGACGTAGGTTGAGAGGCGACTTGATAGAGGTTTATAAAACGTTGAGAGGAATAGATAGGGTGGACTCTCAGAGACTATTTCCCCAAGCTGAAATGGTCACTATGAGAGGACACAGATTTAAGGTGTAGGGAAGCAAATACAAAGGAGATGTTAGGGGTAAGTTTTTCACTCAGAGGGTGGTGAATCTTTTGCTGAAGATTCTGGATTGTTTCTGTAAATGGTTCCCACTGTTCATTCATAAGCATATCTTTCAATCTATTTCCTAATGTGAGCCAGCTCTCTCTACAAATCTATGCAATTGGCTTTGTTTCGGATTCCTGACTTTCAAAATTAACATGGGTCTCAATGATATGATCACTATTTCCTAGAGGATCTTTTTACCTCAGCGAAGCAGAATTAATCTGTAATATTACACAATTCTAGATCTAAGATAAGTTTATCCCTGGTCAGTTCCACAACATATTGCTCCAAGAAACTGTCATGAAAATATTCTACAAACTCATCTTCGAGACCACTCTTGCCAACTTGATTGTCCCAGTCTATTTGAAGATTCAAGTCCTGTATAATTGTTACATTGTTTTTGTTACAAGATCCAATAATTTGTTTAATTGTTTGCCCAACTCCTTCACTAGTGTGAGGGGCCCTATAAATAACTCCCACCAGTTTTTTCTGACACTTGGAGTTCCTAATTTTCATTCTAATTCATCTTTATGACTGTCCAGATCCTCTCTCATTAATGTCATTATGTCAACTTTTACTATCAGGACTAGCCTTCCTCCTTTGCTGTTCTGTCTTTCTGAAATATTTTGCATCCTGGAATATTTATTTCTTATCCTTGATTAGCTTGTAACCACCTCTGTAATGCCGATTAAATATAAATGATTTATCTCTATTTCTGCCACTAGTTCAACAATCTTATTGCAAATGTTGCACACATTCAATTAAAAGTTAAAATTTATTTATTAGCCAAAGTAAGCTGACATTAACACTGCAATGAAATTACTGTGAAAATCCCCTAGTTTCCACAGTCCGATGCCTGTTCGGGTACACAGAGGGAGAATTTAGCATGGTCTATGCATCTAACTAGCACCTGTTTCAGATTATGGGAGGAAGTTGGAGCATCCAGAGGAAACCCACGCAGACACATGGAGAACTTACAGACTCTGCACAGTGACCCAAGCCGGGAATTGAATCCAGGTCCCTGGCACTGTGAGGCAGCAGTGCTAACCACTGTGCCACCATGCCACACAAAAACCTTTGCTTTCAACTTTTTGCTTCTATTTCTTGTAATATTCTAATTTGCTGATGTACAAATGTTGTTTAAATTTTGCTGCTTCCTGACCCACTGTTTGTCTTTACCCACATACCCTCATGCCCAACCTCTCTGGATTTTTAATCTCCTTTGGCCAAGCTCTCTGCTCTGTTAATGTCCTGCCTACAACCTTATTTATACAACTGCTTAGAACACTGGTCTCCACCTAGTTCAAGTGGAGACCATTCCAATGGAATAGCTTACTCTTCCTGAGTATTGATACCAGTGCCCTACGAATTGAAACACCTTCATCCCAATTTGAATTCAATAAAAAAAATCGGAAATTAAGAATGTACTGAGACCATGAAGCCAATGTCATTTGTCAGAAAAACCCATCTGGTTCATGAATGTCCTTTAAGGAAGGAAATCTGCTATTTACCTGGTCTGGTCTACGTGTGACTCCAGAGCCATAGCAATATGATTAACTCTCAAATGCTCCCAGACAAGTAGAGATGGACAATAATGCTGGTCAACCAGTGACACCCATGTCCCATGAATCAATTAAAAAACACATTTATTTGAACCAGACATTTACTTTTTATCTGCTTGATCCTATGTCAATCTGTGCTTACTCAAGTAACAATTACCTTTGATGCTCTGTATTTTAGTCTGATCTCCAATTCCTCAAATTCTCTCAGCAGAACATTATTCCTCATTCTACATGTGATGTTGGTCCCCATGCGGACATGACACTGGATCCTCTTCCTCGAATTTAAACTTCTTCTCCAGCAGCAAGAGGGTGCCTTTAACTCTGGCAGCAGGCAGGCAGCACTTAAATCCCAGGGGGACCAATATCGGGCGGGAAGGCTGGCTAGGGCTTCTGAAGGGACTTTAAACTAGAAAGGTTGGGGGGAGGGAGAAAAGATAAGGTGACTGGGAGCGAGGGAGTTAGCTCCCAAGTAGAGAAGGATTATGGACAGTATGAGGGGGAGGTTAGACGGGTGATAGAGAAGGGAAGCGCCCAGACTGAGGGTCTGAGGTGTGTCTTATTTTAATGCTAGGAGTGTAGTGAATAAAGTGGATGAGCTCAGGGCCTGGATTGCTGCTTGGGAATGTGATGTGGTGGCTATTACAGAGACTTGGATGTCTCAGGGACAGGACTGGGTACTTCAGGTGCCAGAATTCAGATGCTTCAGGAAGGACAGGGAGGGAGGTAGAAGAGGTGGGGGAGTGGCATTGTTGATCAGGTAAGAGTCTGGCAACACCAATTTTAAATACAACCGATTTATTTGACAGTAAATCTGCTAGCTTTCGGCATTTGTGCCTTCGTCAGGCGAATGAGGTGTTCCGGTCTCCAAAAGCACACATATCAGCACAGACAGTTTATAGATTGCTGATTAGAATGCAAATCCTTACACCTAACCGGTAATTAGGGACAGTGTCACAGCTGTAGAGAAGGAGGATGCCATGGACGGACTGTCTACGGAGTCTCTGTGGGTGGACGTTGGGAACAGCAAGGGGTCAAAAATTTTGCTGGGTGTTTTTTTATAGGCCGCCCAATAGTGATAGGGATGTTCAGGTGCAGATAGGGAAACAGATCCTAGAGAGATGTAGAAATAACAGAGTTGTCGTGATGGGAGACTTTAATTTCCCAAACATTGACTGGAATGTCCCCAGGGTAAGGGGTTCGGATGGTGAGGAGTTTGTTAGGTGTGTTCGGGAGGGTTTCCTGACACAGCACATGGATAAGCCTACGAGAGGAGAGGCTGTACGTGACCTGGTGCTGGCTAATGAACAGGATAGGTGTCGGATCTCTCGGTAGGAAAGCATCTCGGGAATGGTGACCATAATTTTATCTCCTTTACGATAGCATTGGAAAGAGATAGGATCAGGCAGGATAGAAGGTGTTTATCTGGAGCAGGGGGAAATATGAAATCATTAGGCAGGAAATTGGAAGAGTAAACTGGAAGGAGGTGTTCTTGGGGAAAAGTACTGAAGAAGGTGGCGGATTTTCAAGGAATGTTTGTCTGGAGCTCTGCACGACAATGTTCCGGTGAGACAAGGAGGTTTTGGTAGGTCAAAAGAACCGTTGTGCACAAAGATTGTGATGAACCTAGTTAGGAAGAAAAGAAAGTTGTACAATAGGTTCAGGGAGTTAGAGGATGTTAAGGATCGAGAGGCGTATAAGACTTGTAGAAGGGAGCTTAAAAAGGAAATTAGAAGAGCCCCAGAAGGGGTCATGAGAAGGCTGTGGTGGGTAGGATTAAGGAGAATCCCAAGGCATTCTACAAATATGTGAAAAGTAAAAGGATGAGAAGAGAAGGGATAGGATCTATAAAAGGTGAAGGGGGAAAAGTCTGTGTGAAACCAGAAGAAATGGCAGAGGTGCTTAATAAGTACTTTGCCTCAGTATTCACAGTGGAAAGTGATCTGGGGGATTGTACTACAAGAATGCGGCAAACTGAAAAGATTGAGTATGTGGACATTAAGAAAGAGGATGTGTTGGAACTGTTAAATTCCATCAAGGTAGATAAGTCGCCGGGTCCAGATGGGATGTATCCCAGGTTACTGTGGGAGGTGAGGGAAGTGATTGCAGAGCCCCTGGCGATGATCTTTGTGTCGTCGATGGAGATGGGAGAGGTTCTGGAAGAGGTGCCTATTTTCAACCTGGGATACATCCCATCTGGACCCGGCGACTCATCTACCTTGATGGAATTTAACAGTTCCAACACCTCCTCTTTCTTAATGTCCACATACTCAATCTTTTCAGTTTGCCGCATTCTTGTAGTACAATCCCCCAGATCACTCTCCACTGTGAATACTGAGGCAAAGTACTTATTAAGCACCTCTGCCATTTCTTCTGGTTTCACACAGACTTTTCCCCCTTCACCTTTTATAGATCCTATCCCTTCTCTTCTCATCCTTTTACTTTTCACATATTTGTAGAATGCAGTATAATATCAAGGGTAGGAGTCTTGGCAGTCTTGAGGAGCAGAAGGAACTTGGGGTCCGGGACAGGGATAGCCCGGGCAATTACCGACCAGTGAGTCTGACCTCAGTGGTCAGTAAATTGATGGAGAGGATTCCGAGAGATAGGATTTATGAGCATTTAGAGAAGTTCAATATGATCAGAAAGAGTCAACACGGCTTTGTTAAGGGCAGATCGTGCTTTATGAGCCTAGTTGAGTTCTTCGAAAATGTGACTGAACACATTGATGAAGGAAGAGCAGTGGACGTGGTTTACATGGATTTCGGCAAGGTGTTTGATAAGGTCCCCCATGCAAGACTTCTTGAGAAGATGAGAGGGCATGGGATCCAAGGGGCTTTGGCCTTGTGGATCCAGAACTGGCTTGCCTGCAGAAGGCAGAGACTGGTTGTGGATGGGTCTTTCTCTACACGGAGATCGGTCACCCGTGGAGTGCCCCAAGGATCTGTTCTAGGACCCTTGCTGTTTGTCATTTTCATAAATGACCTGGATGAGGAAGTGGAGGGATGGGTTAGTAAGCTCTCCGATGATATGAAGGTTGGTGGTGTTGTGGATAGTCTGGAAGGATGTCAGAAGTTGCAGCAAGACATAGATAGGATGCAAGACGGGGAGGAGAAGTGGCAAATGGACTTCAACATGGATAAATGTGTGGTGGTCCATTTTGGCAGGACCAATGGGATGAAGCAGTATAATATCAAGGGTAGGAGTCTTGGCAGTCTTGAGGAGCAGAAGGAACTTGGGGTCTGGGTCCATAGGACTCTTAAATCTGCCCCGCAAGTGGAGGATGTGGTCAAGAAGGCACATGGAGTACTGGCCTTCATTGATAGAGGGATTGAGTTTAGGAGTCGGGAGGTAATGCTGCAACTTTATAAGACCCTTGTCAGACCTCACTTGGAGTATTGTGTGCAGTTCTGGTCGTCTCACTATAGGAAGGATGTGGAAGTTATTGAGAGGGTGCAGAGGAGATTTACAAGGATGTTTCCTGGATTGGGGGGCATGCCTTATGAAGATAGATTGAGAGAGCTAGGTCTCTTCTCCCTGGAGAGATGAAGGTTGAGAGGCGACCTAATAGAGGTTTATAATATGTTGACAGGAATAGGCAGGGTGGATTCTCGGAGGCTATTTCCCAGGGCTGAAATGGTCACTATGAGAGGACACACGTTTAAGGTGCTGGGGGGCAAGTACAGTGGAGATGTCAGGGGTAAGTTTTTCCACTGAGGGTGGTGAGTGAATGGAATCGGCTGCCGTCAGTGGTGGTAGAGGCGAACTCGCTGGGGTCTTTTAAGAGACTTCTGGATGAGTACATGGGATTTAGTGGGATTGGGAGTTACAGATAGTTCTATGGCCTGGTAGGTATGGGTATGATGGGCACAACTTGTGGGCCGAAGGGCCTGTTTGTGCTGTAGTGTTCTATGCAACAGAACTTTTGGAGCTCCCAGTCACAGCTGCTGAGAACAGTCGCAATCCCCGTTTCTCCTACTGCCACATCCCTTTTCATTCTCCTGCCCTCCCCTACTCGAAGGGCATTCTTCATTATGGTGCCACTCTGCAGACCTCCTCCTCACCCCATAGGTAGTAAGTGCCCTGTGCCTGTCGGACAAAGTTAGTGACTGAGGCTCCTCTACAGCTAATGTTGATTCCCCCATATCTGCCTGAGTCTCGGTCACACCTTTCTACTCCTGGCCATTGACCAACTATAAAGTTGTCCCTAACCCAAGGAGTGTGACATCCTCCTGGGGGGAAGTGTCCAGATAAGACACTCTCTCCCTGATGATCCTGAACATCCACAGCTTAGACTCAGCTTAGAAACCCTGAGTCGAAGTTGCTGAAGCCGCAGACACTTCCTGCAGATACGGCTGTCCAGGATTGCAGTGCGTTCCACAGATTCCCACGTGCTGCAGTCACAGCACACCACCACCTGCCTTTTCTGTTCACCCTCAATATTAGTCAAGTAATTAAAAACACTTAAAGTATAGGAAAGTTGCACTAACATAGCTTGGTGACAAGGAAGGGAACTCAGACCAAAGTAGAAAGCCTCTTTGCCTGTCTATACTGAATTCCCACCTGAAGCAAATTAAGTGGTTGGGGTGGGATCTGTGCCTCACTCAGGTATAGTCTCCTGTCCCATGCATCCCTTTCTCTATTGGTTGTTAAATAAACACTGGATCAGGACAGTACACAGCATTCCTCTGATCTTAACACACAGACAGAATAGGCTGTTCAATTGTGAGCCTATTCCATTACTGATCTGGATCATGGATTTTTGTTTCAAAACCCCTAATATCCTTTCCTGACGAAGGTCTCTCAGTATTAGCGTTATCATTTTTCTTTGAACCCATGTCCTTCCCCTCCCTCGCAACCTGAACAGTTTCTTGGGAGAACACATTTTAGATTTCCACTCTGTGAAATGCTTCCTTACATCACTCCCAAATGACTGAACTTTGCTTTTCAGGTTCTGCCCCCTTTGCTCTGGGTCCTTCACGAGAGGAGATGGTTTCATTTCATTAACTCCTTTCTTCTCTTTAATAGCACCACCTGATCTTTTCCATCCAGCAGACAGGGCTTTGCTTTTAAATCTCATCTCAAAGACAGCATAGCCTTCACCCTCAGGCTACAGCTAGTCATCTGGGAGCTCCACCAGCCCACTCCCAGAATACTACTCACCCAGCTTGTCTCTCACCTTGTAACACATGGGACACACCAGCTTAGACTTATACTGGCCCTGGAACAGATCCACGATAAAGGAATCATTTCGCATCTTGTGACGTTCCCAGGCTTCCTCTGCTACGACCTGTGCAACATAAGTTAATCAATCAAGGAAACAATCAAGGAATACAAACTACTTAAAAGATCTTCCATCTCTAACTTTTCCCAATTCTGAGGAAAAGTCACGACCTGAAACTCTTTCCCTTGACAGGCACTGCCAGTATGTCATGTACCTCCAGTGTTTTAACCGTGTTAGGGGCCAGATTAGAAACTCCAAGGTATATTGTGAAGTTAACCCAGACCATACTTTTATTTTTGATTCTGGCATAGGGGTGAATGAGATATTTCACTCCAGGTACAATGCAATTGGCCCTTCAGGAAACCTTTATCAAAATAACCTTTAGCTAAGAACATAGAATATAAAAAGAATTAACATAACATTTGCCAATTAAAATAATTAGACATGACAAATCATAATTCTTAATAATTATCAATCTTTATTGTTCCAATTTAAAGCAATATCCCCATAGATATATACCCTTCTTCAGAATTAGTGAGCACAAAAACTAGTATACTCACTTTGCTATATTTCCAACCTTTTAACACTTCTGGAGAAAGATCCAGACAGCAGTTTTCAAAAAAGGATACACCCTCAAATATCAACTCAGAAGGAAACACCCTCATACAGCAGAATCTCAAAGGAACAGACTTATCTCCTGATAAATTCCAGTTCCCACCTTCAAAGAGGAGAAAAGAAAGGCATTGCCCTCTAGCAACTCCAAGCAGCATCTAAAAAGCAATTCTGTGTAAAGCTCATTCCACCTCAGTTATATGGCCCTACCTGTCAATCAATCTAATCAGGCCCTACTCTGCAAAATCCCACAGAAATGCACTAACAGAACAGCATTACTCCACATTAAAACAAATATTGCAGCAATTGAGATCAATTATGCTGCTACAGTGAAAATAGAAGATGTCAGTTATAGACAGAATAGCACCAATAAAATGGAACGGACTGCAAAAAGCATCCTGAACAGAAACATAACTAAAATATATTTCTTAAAAGCACAGAATTGACACACTTGCTTATCAAATACATTTCTTGGATTAATACCACTACAGAGTTAGATCAAATCATTACTATTTAACCTGACATCACGAGGTTATCTCCATTTTTTTAAGGAAAGATTTTTAAACTGGTCGGCTGACAATAAATTTTGTAATATGAACTGAAATAGAACAAAACTGAAAGGCCAAATCCAAGATAAAGGTGAAGAATGAACAAATCGCCATGGGTGGGGCGGAGGGTAGTGTGAATCAATAGACATTTTCAGTAATTCAGAGGTCCATCCGAACTGTCACTGTCTAAGGAAAGGATATTAAAATACGAAGTGCTGGATATTGAAATAATGGCTGCCACAGACAGATCCAGCTTACAGGTGGGTTACGTAAGAAAGGGGAAAAAGGAGAGGGGTTATAGTCCAAAGACTTCCCCAGTGGCAGTCCCCCAAAATATCGAGTGCGGAGGGGTAAAAAGGTAAGGCATGAGGACCAGAGTACCTCAAAGGGGAGGAAAGGGGGCTAGAAGGGAGATAGTGGTGGGGGATGGGAGGGTTAAAGAAATAGATAGGCGCTTCTGTGGTCCAAGGCGGGACCAGGATGGTAGTTTGCCACCCTGGAGCAGGGGTGCAAGATGTGTCTGACAGGGTAGAGGGCATTTTGAAGAGTGAGGGCACCCAGGCGGATGTGATTATTCACATAGAAGAGAAGGATGTAGGAAGGAAGAGCAGCGAGGATATACAAAGGCAGTTTAGGGAGTTGGGGGGGGTAGGCTGAACAGCAGGGCTCCAGGGTGGCGATCTCAAGGATGTTACCAGGGCCAGGAGAAATGAGATCCTACAGCTCAATGCGTGGCTGAAAAATTGGTGTAGGACAGAGGGTTTCATATTTCTGGATAACTGGGAAGTATTTGTGAAAGAAGGGGACCTGTATGGAAGGGATGGGGAACACTTAAATGGGAAGGGCATGAATACCTTAGCTGGGAGGTTAGCTGAGTGTTTCGGCAGGATTTAAACTAACAAAGAGGGGGGGAAGGGGATGAGACCGATAGCTCGGCAGGGAGCAAGATGGGAGATAGAGTAAGCTTGGATGAGAGGAAATACACCAGGGAGAAGGAGGTTCCAAGTGGGCTTGGAGGTCTGGAGTGTGTCTGTTTCAATGCGAGAAGCATAACAAGAAAAACAGATGAACTTAGGGCTTTAATGTTTGCAAGGAACTTGAATGTGGTTGCAGTGACGGAGATGTGGTTAAAAGGAGAGCATTGGCAACTGAATATTCCTGGGTATAAGTGTTTCAGGCGTGACAGAGGAGGGTCCAGAAGAGGTGGGGGAGTGGCGTTCTTAGTTAAGGAGGACATCACAGCGGTGCAGACGGAGGACAATATAGAGGAGTTAGGAGTTGAGTCGCTGTGGGTGGAGTTGAGAATAGGAAGGGGGCAATTACTATGCCAGAGGTTATTATAGGCCACCCAATAGCCCGCGGGCAGTGGAAGAAGGCATATGTAAAGACATTTTGGATAGGTACAGAAAAAAAGAGTTGTTACAGTGGGAAATTTTAATCTCCCTGGAGTGGATTGGAAGGTACCTAGAGCTGGGGGTTCAGACGGGGAGGAATTTGTAAAGTATGTACTGGAAGGATCATCAAAGCACTGTGTAGCTAGTCCGATGAGAGAAGGGGCTATATTGGATTTAGTTCTGAATAATGAGCCAGGGCAGGTAGTTGAGGTTGTAGTAGGGGAACATGTGGCTAACAGTGACAATTCTGTCTACTTTAGGATTGATGTAGAGATGCCGGCGTTGGACTGGGGTAAACACAGTAAGAAGTGTGCAACACCAGTTTTAAATTCAACCGATTTATTTGATAGTAAACTCGCAAGCTTTCGGCTTTATAGCCTTTGTCAGGTGAATGATTCACCTGACAAAGGCTATAAAGCCGAAAGCTTGCGAGTTTACTATCAAATAAGTCGGTTGGATTTAAAACTGGTGTTGCAGACTTCTTACTGTACTTTAGGATACAAATGGAAAAGGATGCTTGTTGCCCTAGGGGCAGGGTGCTGAATTGGGGGAAGGCTAACTACAGTCGGATTGGGCAGGAACTTATGGAAACTGATTGGGAATGGTTGTTCGAGGGTAAGTCCACATTCGGCATGTGGGACTCTTTCAAGGGAATACTGAAAATGTTGCAAGATAGATATGTGCCGGCTAAGGAGAAGGATGGGAAAGATAGGATTAGAGAGCCGTGGATTACTAGGGATATTGAGGACTTGGTTAGGAAGAGAGGCAAATGTTAGGTCAAAGCAGCTGGGAACGGAGAGAGCGTTGGAGGAATATAGAGAGAGTAGGAGGGAGCTCAAACAGGGAGTTAGAAGGGCAAAAAGGGGGCATGAAATGATTTTGGTGGATAGGATTAAGGAAAATCCAAAGGCTTTTTACTCCTATGTTAGGAATAAAAGGATGGTTGGAGGGAAAAAAAAAATTGGACCTCTTAGGGACAGAGGAAGGGAACTGTGCCTAGAGTTTGAGGGAATGGGGAAGATCCTGAATGAATACTTTGCATCGGTATTCACGAAGGGGCTTGTTGACCGGTCCTGTCTCTGAGGGAGCTGTGGACCAGTTGAGGGAAATAATCCATACCGAGGGAGGAAGTGTTACAGCTTCTAGGTAGCATTAAAACTGATAAATCTCCGGGGCCTGATGGCATTTATCCCAAGTTGCTTAGGGAGGCACGAGGTGAAATTGCTGGGTCTCTGACGCAAATCTTTCTCTCTTCTTTGGACACAGGTGAGGTCCCAGAGGACTGGAGGATAGAAAACTGCTGTTTAAAAAGGGTATTAGGGATAACCCTGGGAATTATAGGCTAGTGAGTTTGACATCAGTGGTAGGGAAGCCGTTGGAGGGAATTCTTAGAGATAGAATGTACAGGCATTTAGATCGTTGTGATCTGATTAGGAATACGCAGCATGGCTTTGTTAAGGGGAGATCATGCCTTATGAATCTGGTAGAATTTTTTGAGGAGATGAAAATGGTCGATGAAGGGCGAGCCGTTGATGTCGTCTATATGGATTGTCAAAAGGCATTTGACAAAATCCCTCATGGGAGGTTAGTTGAAAAGGTCAAGGCTAATGGGATACAAAGACAGGTAGCTAGATGGATAAGTAACTGGCTTGGTAATAGGAGACAGAGAGTAATAGCGGAAGGGTGTTTTTTTAGCTGGAGGTTGGTCACTAGTGGTGTGCCGCAGGGCTCGGTACTGGGACCTCTTCTATTTGTAATATATATAAATGACTTGGAAGAGGGAGTAAGTGGAGTGATCAGCAAGTTTGCAGACGATACAAAGATGGCTGGGCTTGCGGATAGTGAGGAGCATTGTCAGGTGATGCAGCAGGACATAGATAGGCTGGTAGCTTGGACAGACAGATGGCAGATGGAATTCAATCCTGATAAATGCGAGGTGATGCATTTTGGGTGAAAGAATGTAGGGGGTAGATATATGATAAAGGGTAGACCTATTAAGAGTATAGAAACGCAGAGGGACCTGGGGGTGTACAAGTCTCTGAAGGTGGCAGAGCAGGTGGAAAAAGTTGTGAAGAAAGCACATGGTATGTTAGCCTTTATAGGAAGGGGTATACAGTACAAGAGCTGGCCTTTAATGTTGCAGTTGTATAAAACATTGGTTAGACCTCATTTGGAATAATGCATCCAGTTCTGGTCGCCTTACTACCGGAAGGACGTGGAGACTTTGGAGAGAGTGCAGAGGAGGTTTACCAGGATGCTGCCTGGTATGGAAGGTCTGAGTTATAGAACATAGAACATTACAGCACAGAACAGGCCCTTCGGCCTTTGATGTTGCGCCGACCAATATAAAAAGCAATGTCTCTCCAAACTAAACCATTCCCTTCTCTTCCATATACTTATCAACTAACCTCTTAAACGCCACCAAACTTGGCGCATCTACAACTGCTGCAGGCAGGGCATTCCACTCCCGAACCACCCTTTGGGTAAAGAACCTACCTCTGATATCCGTCCTATAACTATCACCCCTTAATTTAAAGCTGTGTCCCCTCGTGCTAGCTTTCTCCATCCTAGGAAAAAGGCTATCACTGTCCACCCTATCTAAACCTCTAATCATCTTATATGTTTCGATCAGGTCCCCTCTTAGCCTCCTCCTTTCTAACGAAAACAACCTCAAATCCCTCAGCCTCTCCTCATAAGACCTGCCCTCCATACCAGGCAACATCCTGGTAAACCTCCTCTGTACCCTCTCCAATGCCTCCACATCTTTCTTATAATGTGGGGACCAGAACTGCACACAATACTCCAAGTGCGACCGCACTAGAGTTTTGTACAGTTGCAACATGACGTTGCGGCTCCGAAATTCAATCCCCCTACCAATAAAAGCTAAGACTCCATATGCCTTCTTAACAACCTTCTCGACTTGACTGCCTACTTTCAGGGATCTATGCACATACACACCAAGATCCCTCTGTTCATCAAGACTACTAAGAATCCTACCATTAGCCCTATACTCTACACATTTATTATTTCTGCCATAGTGCATTACCTCACACTTTTCCACATTAAACTCCATTTGCCACCTCTCGGCCCAGCTCTGCAACTTGTCCAAGTCCCTCTGCAAACTATAACACCCCTCTTCACTATCTACCACTCCACCGACTTTAGTGTCATCTGCAAATTTACTAATCCATCCTTCAATACCCTCATCCAGATCATTTATAAAAATTACAAACAGCAGGGGCCCCAAAACAGACCCCTGAGGTACACCACTTGTCACCGAACTCCAAGATGAATATCTCCCATCTACCACCACCCTCTGTCTTCTATCTGCTAGCCAATTCCTAACCCAATTAGCTAAATCACCCTCTATCCCATACATCTGCATTTTCTGCAGAAGTCTTCCATGGGCCACCTTATCAAACGCCTTACTAAAGTCCATATATACCACATCAACCGCCTTACCCCCATCCACCTCTTAGTCACTTTTTCAAAAAACTCAATGAGGTTAGTAAGGCACGACCTACCCTTCACAAAACCATGCTGACTATCTCCAATCAATTCATTACTCTCTAAATAACTATAAATCCTATCCCTAATTATTCTCTCCAACACTTTGCCCACCACAGAAGTAAGACTCACTGGCCTATAATTCCCTGGAAGGTCTCTCTTCCCCTTCTTGAACAACGGGACCACATTCGCTATCCTCCAGTCCTCCAGAACCACACCCGTAACCAACGACGACCTGAAGATCAGAGCCAGAGGCTCTTCAATCTCCTCTCTTGCCTCCCAGAGAATCCTAGGGTAAATCCCGTCCGGCCCAGGGGACTTATCCAACTTCAAACCCTCGAGAATATCTAGCACATCCTCCCTATCTACTGTGATACTTTCCAGTTTGCTACCCTGTACCTCAGTGTTCTCCATAACTACATTTACATCACCCTGCGTGAATACCAAAGAGAAATATTTATTCAGTACCTCTCCAATCTCCTCAGGCTCCACGCACAACTTCCCACTGCTGTCTATGACTGGCCCTATGACTCTCCTCTATGAGGAGAGGTTAGGCAAATTGGGGCTGTTTTCCTTCGAAAGACGTAGACTTAGAGGAGATCTAATAGAGGTGTACAAGATTATGAAGGGTATAGATAGAGTAAACAGGGTTAAGCTTTTTCCTAGGATGGACTCAAATAGCACGAGGGGTCACAGGCTTAGGGTGAGGGGGGTAAGGTATAATTTGGATGCTAGAGGGAGTTTTTTTCACACAGAGGGTGGTGGGGGTATGGAACGCACTGCCAAGTAAAGTGGTGAAGGCAGGCACTCGAGTTATTTAAGAGATACTTAGATGGGCATATGAACAGAATGGGAATGGAGGGATATAGAAAACTGATTTAAAATAGGGATCATGAGCCTTGGGAGTTCCCAGGGAAGTGTGTAAATAGATGATGATATTGATGTACTTGTTTTTATCCTACAGGTGCTTTGGTCCACCTTGTTGTCTAACAAGGGGCATACACGCGATGGGTCGTGAGAGGACTGCTCTTGGATTTTTGAGAGTATCCTAGTGCTTCATGTCGTTAGTGTACGCTTGAGCTGGACTATTTGATGGGCAACACGACAGCTCAGTGACTATTGCTGTGCTGTGCAGATACATGGATTTGGGCCTGTGTCTGTGGGAGTTTGTGCATTCTCCCTGTGCTTGCATGGGTTTTCTCCGGGTGCCCCAGTTTCCTCCCACACCCCAAAGATGTGCTCTTAGGCTGATTGCCAAAACAAATTCTCTGTAAATTGTCTCAAATTTGGTTCCAATGCATAGATCTATAAACATAGACAGGGATCATGGGTAGAAGTGGGAACGTCGAGGTGGCGGCGCGGGCTCGTTGGGCCGAAGGGCCTGTTTCCTGTGCCGTTCTGTTCTTTGTTCTTCACCTGTTTCTGAAGCCGACACCACTAGAGATCTACCAGTAAACAGAGGTGTCCTAATTGCAACATCATCTATACATGGCACATGGTAGCAGTGCTGCTTCATATCGCCAGAAACCCGGATTCGATTCCTGACTTGGGTCACTGTCAGTGTGGAGTTTGCACATTCTCCATGGGTTTCCTCTGCGTGCTCTGGTTTTCTCCCACAATCCAAATGACGTTATGATTAGGTGCATTGGCCATGCTAAATTCTCCCCCTCTGTTCCAGAACAGGCAGAGGAATGTGGTGACTAAGGGATTTTCACAGTAACTCCATTGCAGTGTTAATGTAAGCCTACTTACGACACTAATAAATACACTTAAAAAACTTTGTAAAAAAACTGACCACGTCAACAAAATCAGCATACCCAAATCAGCTGCAACATTCACAACCTATGCCTCAAGAACAATCAATTCTTTGAACGTGTTTTTAAATTGGCACTGTAACTTGTGTATTTGGGGAATGACAATCAGGAACATTCAATGAATGAATATAACTTTATTGTTGCTCTGTCTCATACCAACTGCTTCTCTGTTTCCATTCAACCTTGCATTGCATCACTACCTGGCACACTATTATAGCAGGGTTCTATGGTGAGCCAAAAGGGGCAAACTTATCACACTTTCCTTATTGCTGATGGCGGGCGGGCGTGAGCGCGGGCGGGCGAGCGAGCGATACCATGTTGGTTTAGTGGTTAGTAAATTTACTTTTTGACTCAAGAAAACCCGCTTGAATAGTTCCTTGGTGCTTATAGCTTAGTTAAATACATTTTGATTCAGAAAACACTTCCACCCCTGTGAAACTCTTCACATTGACCAAGCAAGAAGGCTAAATAGAGGGGAATCACTTCAACCTTTCTCACCTGGTCATAACACTGCTCAGTGGATTATTTGTACAGCAATGTAGACGGAGTAGAAGAGTGATGCAAACTGAACTGCTTTGAGAAAGTATACTTGTATGCAATGCATGAGATAATACCCAGCAGTGTGTTAACAAGACCAGGAGCTTAAAGTCTATCCAATAACTAGAGATAATTTGGTGAATGTGCTGTACACTCTGTACCATTAATGCAATCTGTACAACTAACAAAGAACAAAGAACAACACAGCACGGGAAACAGGCCCTTCGGCCCAACGAGCCCGTGCCGCCATCCTAACGTCTTAATGACATATAGAGACCAATATAGGGACAATTTGTTATCCAATCAGCCTAAGAGCACATTTTTGGGATGTGGGAGGAAACCGGAGCACCCGGAGAAAACCCACGCAACCACGGGGAGAACGCGCAAACTCCCGCAGACACAGGCCCAAATCCATGTGTCTGCATAGCAACAGCGATAGTCTGAGCTATCATGTTGCCCATTTGATGGTCCAGTTTAAGCATACACTAACGACGTGAAGCACTAGGCCACTCCTGAAGTAACCTCCAGGAGCAGCCCTCGCACGACCTGCCGAATGCATGCACCTTGTTGGTCAACAAGGTGGACCGAATAGCCTGAGGAAACAATTAAAGTATTTAAACAGTCCTCATATATCCCTCTATCTGCGGACCGCTCATGTGGCTGTCCAAGAGACCCTTAAACAACCCTAGCGTGCCTGCTCCCACCACCTTACTCGGTAGTGCATTCCACACCCCCACTAGCCTTTGTGTGAAAAAATGCCCTCTAATATTAGTCTTATACATAGCCCCCCTCACCCTAAGGCCATGACCCCTCGTTCTATCCGAATCTAATGGTGGAAAAAGCTTACCACCATTTACTCTACCTATACCCCCTCATAATTTTATATACCTCTAACAGATCCCCTCTCAACCGACGTCTTTCAAGGGAAAACAACCCCAGTACGTTCAACCTTTCCTCGTAAGACAGCCCTTCCGTACCAGGCAGCATCCTGGTAAATCTCCTCTGCACTCCCTCCAGGGACTCCACATCCTTCCGGTAGTACGGTGACCAGAACTGGACGCAGTTCTCCAAGTGAGGCCTAACCAACGTTCTATACACTTGCAACATCAAACTCCTACTCTTGTATTCTATACCCCTTCCTATGAAGGCTAACATACCATACGCTTTCTTTATCACCTTTTCCACCTGTACTGACACCTTCAGAGACTTGTGAACCTGCACCCCCAGGTCTCTCTGCGTCTCTATACTCCGGATAGTTTTACCTTTTATCCTATAACTCCCCTCTACAGTATTCCGGCCAAAATGCATCACCTCGCATTTATCCGGATTAAATTCCATTTGCCATCTATCTGCCCAATCTACCAGCCTATCAATGTCCTGTTGTATTGCCTGGCACTGCTCCTCAGTCCCCGCCAATCCAAGTATCTTAGTGTCATCAGCAAATTTGCTGATCACACCACCTACCCCCTCTTCCAAGTCATTTATATAAATCACAAATAGAAGAGGTCCTAGTACTGAGCCCTGTGGCACACCACTAGTGACTGACCTCCAGTTGGAGGTCAACTGTGGCCAAAACTGTAAAAGTTATCCTGAACTTAACCAATGGCTAACTAAAGGTAGTCCTGATGTAGACATGCCAGGGTTGGACTGGGGTAAATACAGTAAGAAGTCTGACAACACCGTTTTAAATCCAACTGATTTATTTATGAGTTTACTATCAAATAAATCGGTTGGATTTAAAACTGATGTTGTCAGACTTCTTACTAACTAAAGGTAGAACATTACATTTAAAAAAACTGTGCTTTGCATCACCGAGTGACGCAAACCCACTACTTACTATTGGGACATCTATGCAGCAGTAAGACGACAGCAGGAGTTACAGATCTGAGAGTTACCCTGTGGCGTGACGTACCTCATCTGGGCGCCCGTCAGAATCCACCGTCTCCGTGTATGGTTTATTCTGTATTCTGTTGAGGTCCTCATGGAGGCCATCCAATAGAAATGCCATAAATTCCTGAGCATCGTGCTGTGCGTAACCAGTGAACTGGCTGGCTTTACTTGCCACTATTGCCTATTAGGAAAGAAAGGCATGAAGTAGCAAAGTACAGAAACAACTAAACTGTTTGCATTTAAGTCACAAGGGACAGATTTAGAAACTCATTTCAAAAAAAGTTCAAAGTTAGGTTCCTTTTATTCTCCAGTAATTTCCTCCTCTTCTAAAAGTGGGACGATGCCTGAAGACACCCTTCTCTGGTAGCATACAGGATCCAAGGGAATCACATTCCAGTGGGGCACAGTAGGCTGTTTCTAATGACAGGTCATCGAACTGAAATGTTTGCTGCGGTTTTGCATTCGCAGTGACAGTGACACAGGAGTGAAATATCACGAGACGCAATCTTGCTGGCAAGATCTCCCAGGATGGTTGGAAATTTCACTTCAACAAGATAACAGAATTAAAAAGTCCATATGTCTCTGCCCTTGCCTGCCCCTCCCTCCCAACATTGGAATTCCCTCATGAGGGAGGTTTACAGATTTTTTGCAGAATGTGAAGCTGTCAGGGATGCACAGGTAAACAGTCCCCAGAAGAGAGGGATGTACCTGAGCATTACCCTAGCCCCTCCATCTGAAAATCTCACCACAGATGCTGCAGAGTACACATTAACATGACAAACAGTTTTGCCAGGTGGATGCTAATTAGCACACTGAAGGCTTCTGTATTTCCGGATTTTATTTCTACAACTCCAGTGTCCGAGATCCGTGCCTTTGAATAGGTTGAGGATACACATTTCCTGAGGAATGCAAACTGCAAGTATTCCACGCACAGCTTTTTTGCTTTGCTTCAACATTCAGAGCAATTTATTCAACAGGCCTGTATCCTATCCCAGATATATTCACCCACCTTTGCAGACCCTCCATTTGCTCCCACTTGATTTTAAAATCTTTGCTGCCATACTGAAATCCCTCCATGACCTTGTCCACCTACCACACTGCAATCTTATCCAACTGCAGGGCCTGAACCTAGACTACTACACATCCTGTCTAGCTCCAGTTTACAGTCAGTGAACATACAAACATCAGGGTTACGAGCAGTAGGCCACTTGGCCAATTGAGCCTGCTCCACCATTCAGCAAGGTGGTGATCACAAAACTACTGATTTTGTAAAAACCCATCTGGGTCACTAATGTCCTTTAGGGAAGGAAATCTGCTGTTCTTACATGGCTTGACCTACATATGATTCCAGAGCCAGAGCACTGTAGGTGATTCTTTTTTGGCTCAGCAAGCCACTCAGTTCAAAGGGAAACAGGCAAGGACAACAAATGCTGGCAAAGTATACAACGAAGTATAAAGAAAAAAAGTAGGTTTAAAGGATTGAACGGTCACCTTCTGGTTCAAACATGCTCTCACAGTTTTAGCTGTGGCCAGTTTGTCCATTTGGAAAGCCAGCAAAGGGTTTTGTTTTCACTCACCTTCAACTTGGATGGCTGGTAAGCGTGATGTGTTCCTTTCCATAGAGCCCGCAGTAGAACAGCAAAACCAATGGCCAGGCGGCCACCAGTCCCCAGAGGATTGTTGTAATTTAATTCAGACTCAAAAGATCGATCTGGTCCAATATAAAGACAGAGGAGATGCTCAGGGCTTTAACTTGCAGAGAGGGTTTAATCACTCTCAAAAAGTCAAGTAAATAAATCCTCATCTATAAGTACATAGTTTCAAAGACTCTGAATACCATGAATTACTCAGACACAATGGGTTATATAGACAAATACAGCAGTTAATTTTCAGCACCATCAGCCCATGAAGTGCATCAAGTTAGTTAATGAGCTAACTGGCTTTAAACATAGAACTATACAGCACAGTGCAGGCCCTTTTGCTATGTCCAAACCCAAGATCAAACTACCCCACTCCCTATCATTCTGGTGTGCTCCATGTGCCTATCCAATAACTGCTTGAAAGTCCCTAAAGTGTCCGACTCCACTATTACAGCAGGCAGTCTATTCCACACCCTAACCACTGAGTAAAGAATCTAACTTGGACATCCTCCTATAGTTCCCACCATGGAACTTATAGTTATGCTCCCTAGTAACAGCTACATCCATCTGAGAGAGAAAAAAATCACTGAACATCCACTCTATCTATCCCCCTCATCATCTTATAAACTTCTATTAAGTCGCCTCTCATCCTCCTCCATCTTAAAAGAGAAAAGCCCCAGCTCCCTCTCCCTTTCCTCATAAAGCCTACCCTCCAAACCAGACAGCATCCTGAGGGTAAATCTCCTCTGCACTCTCTCCAATGCTTCCACATCCTTCTTATAGTGAGGTTATCAGAACTGCACACAATATTCCATATGTGGTCTCACCAAGGTCCTGAATAGTTGCAGCATAGCCGCATGACTCAAACTCAAACCCTCTGTTAATAAACGCTAACATACTATAAGCCTTCTTCACAGCTCTATCCACTTGAGTGGCAACCTTCAGAGATCTGTGGATGTGAACCCCAAGATCTCTGTTCCTCCACATTCTTCAGAACCCTGCCATTGACCCTGTAATCTGCATTCAAGTTGGTCCTTGCACTTATCAGGGTTAAACTTTATCTGCCACTTTTCTGCCCAGGTCTACATCCTATCAATGTCTCTTTGCAGCCTATAAGAGTCTCCACTTCATCTACTACTTGCTGTCATCAGCAAATTTACTAACCTTCAGCCCCTTCCTCCAAGTCATTGATAATTTTATTGGGTGGCTGAAAGAAGTTGCTTTAATTTAGCACCTTGCATAATCTTGGTACATCTTAAAGCCTTTAACATCAATGAAGCATTTCTGAAAGTGTTGCAAAGTAGGAATGGGGCAGCAAATTTGCACACAGCAAGATTACAAAAACAGCAATGTGGTCATGAGCACGTTTTACTGATGCTGGTTAAGGAATAAATATTGACTGAAGCCATTGGGAAGAATTCCCCTGCTCTTTAGCAAAATATTACCCAGAGATCACTCTCATCCACCTGAAAAATTATCCAGGTTTAACCTCTCATCTGAAAGAGGACTCCTCTCTCAGTGTTGCCATTGGGAGCATCAGCCTGGATTATGGGGCTTGTTTCTGATGTGGGGCTTTAACCCTTGATGTTCTGATACAACCAAACACATTTGCCACACTATATACCCAAGGTGTGACTGGTAATGTTTCCCTTTGAAGCAGAAATCGACCTCTTTGAACTCACCGTGGAAATAATCTCGGAGTTCTCGGGTGTTGGACAGTGACTGGATAACACTGTTCATGAAGCAAGTGTTGCCCAGGTTGACCAACCCTGTGAACCCCGGCAGGCAGACCTTCTTTTCCTCTTCCTCCTCCTCCTCTTCTGTGTGCTCAGGATTGGTCATGCTGTGAGTCATCGGGGTCACCATACAGGTGGGCTTAGGCTTCAGCACAAAACACAAGGTGAAAGTTCAATCGATTCCTTTACACAATCAGGTCACAGGAATAGGCCATTCAACCCAATTAGTCCATGCTGGCTGTTTACAATCCACATGAACCTCCTCACACCCTAACCCTATCAGCATATCTTTACACTTCTTTCTCCATTTATCTAGTTTTTGTGTAAAATGCATCTCACTTCAACTATTGAGGTAGCAAATCCACATTTTAATTAACACATCTTACATTTTTAAGGCTTATGTTTTTTCAGGCTCTGATGTAATTAGTCCCTCCTCCACCCTATCACTGATCTTACTCCCTGTTCATCTCTTCCTACACTTCCCTTGCTCTATACCTAGTAACCTGTTAAAACACTTATTTCTCCCAATTCTGACTAATAATCAATGATGTGAAACATCTTTGACAGCCTCCCAGTTTGCTGGAGTGCTCAGCTCTACCCTCTGGATATAACTGCCTGGAATGGAAACATAAGCGCTCAGTGAAATTACCAACTGCTTCACTGTCACGCATAGCGAAGAAAATCCGCTACTTTTACCTGGCTGAGACCTGCATGTGACCCGAGTCCCAAACCATGGTTTTTGAAAATTTATTCATGGGATGTGGGTGCCAGTAGCTAGATCAGCACTTATTGCCCATCCCTAATTGTCCTTGAGAAGGTGGTGATGAGCTCCCTTCTCAAATCATTGCAGTTCATGTGGTGTAGGTACACTCACACTGCTGTTAGGGAGGGAGTTGAGCCAGTGACAGTGAAGAAATGGTGATGATGTTGAGCTGCTTGAATTAAGAAGAGGTCGTTGATGAAGCAGCTGAAAGAGGGGGCCTGGGCCATTACCCTGAGGAATTCCTGCAGTGATGTCCTGGAGCTGAAATGATTGACCTCCAACCAAAAAAGCCATTTTCGTTGTGCCAAGTATGACTTCAATTTGCTGAGTCTTTTCTCCGATTCTATTGAATCTAGCTTTGCTCGAGCTCCTTGATGCCACACTCGATTGAATGCGGTCTTGATGTCAAGGGCAGTCACTCTCACCTCACCTCTGGCATTCAGCTCTTATATCTGAATCTATCTACATCTTATATCTACATCTGAACCAAGTCTGTAATAAGATCAGAAGCTGAGTGGGCTTTGCAGGATCCAAATGGATTGATTCTTAACTACTCTCTAATGGCCTAGCAAACCCCTTATTTGCATTAAACATGGACAGAAGCAGTTCAACTTCTCAAGACAAATAACACAAGCCAAAAAAACTGGTCTTTCTATTGAATAAAAGTTTGATTGCACTTTTACGAGTCTGATCTTTGAACATACATCACTCTAAACAACATTACTCACCGATGTTACCAGTGTGTCCTGCTTAATCTGGACGTTTTCAGGTGCTGACCTGATTGCCACTGACTCGAGGCTGGCCTCCTCTGTGCGCAGTTTCTCTTTCTCATTTGAACGTGGTTCCTCCTTGGGAGGAAGTGCATGCTGGCTGCTTCCAGGCTGTGCTTTATCCAGAGAAGGTGGGCCTGCAGGCACAGCTACTTTGGCACCCCCCACTGCACCTTAAACAGGGGAGCACAAGGCTTGTGTTTAGAAGGTCCAGTGAAAACACACACAGGCTTAAGTATCTTTTTAAAGCAACAACAGCTATAGAATTTTGAATTCCTACTTTTCACTCCCCGGGATAATTTCAGAGTAAGCATTCCCAGGACAGGTATACAGCATGGGGTTAGATACAGAGTAAAGCTCTCTCTACACCGTCCCCATCAAACACTCCCAGGACAGGTACAGCACGGGGTTAGATACAGAGTAAAGCTCCCTGTACACCGTCCCCATCAAACATTCCCAGGACAGGTATACAACATGGGGTTAGATACAGAGTAAAGCTCCCTCTACACCATTCCCATCAAACACTCCCACGACAGGTATAGCACAGTGTTAGATACAGAGTAAAGCTCCCTCTACACTGTCCCTCCATCAAACACTCTCAGGACAGGTATAGCACCGGGGTAGGTACAGAGTAAAGCTCCCTCTAATTAATTAAAGCATAATTACATGTCTAAATCTCAAAATCGGAAGCATATTCTGTACAACACCCCACTCAGTATTTTTGATTTCCCAATCATTCTCT
This sequence comes from Sphyrna mokarran, assembly GCA_024679065.1. NCBI lineage: Eukaryota > Metazoa > Chordata > Chondrichthyes > Carcharhiniformes > Carcharhinidae > Sphyrna > Sphyrna mokarran. The sequence goes on along the minus strand of JAGIQG010000003.1, from coordinate 138,017,078 downwards.
GCCCCCAGTGAAATCTCCCTATTTATATTTTTTTTGTTGCAAATATATACTTACTTCAGAAAATATCTGGAAGATCATTAAAAACATTTCAAAATGGCCATTACAGGAAGAGCAGTGATATTCAAGTTTTCTGCACAGATCCAGTTGTGCCTCTAAGGTAATAAAAAATCACTGGGTCATGAGGGACATGAGGGACTTGTGCTGTGATTCCTCAATCTCATTTCACATGTAATCCTTATCCTAAGTCTGAGTTAGTTCAGTCCAGATCCTCAAACTGGAAGGCTAGCAGACTAATCTGCTGTGCCATCCAGTCACAATGATTTTGACAAAGCACAGCAAGGAGACTTTTTAGATTGGTAGACCATAGGAGCGATGTGATATTGTGGAATATACTGATCAGGCTGTGTAGCTGCTACTTGCAGTGACTCTTTCTAGGGGACCTGCGCTCATAGTATCCCAGACTGGTCTGCCTTGTACCATCCTCACACACCTGCTGTCGCACGTCTGCAACTGCTCTGTTGTGTCTGTCATGCAACCATGCCCAGGTGAACCTCTCTTTCAGCTCCTCGCTACTTTATCCTCTTGGAGAGATTGCTTCAGCTTTGATGAAATGGCCAAATTACTGACACTTTCTTTTCTGGATGTCACTTTTTCCAAATTCTTTTCATTTTTTTTTCAAGAAATTTGTTGTCTTCTACTCTGTAGAAGGAATTTTTAGCATACACCTCAACATCCATATTTCAAAATCTCCATGTTCTTCCACAGATTTTATTGTCCATGTTTTTGAAGATAGAAAATGGATAGAATGGAGTTTTTTTCTTTGTTACAAACTTGAACTTTGTTGTTAACACATCCTTCATATTTACATCATTCCTTCCGGATATTTCAACCTTTGTTCTGAGTTCTGCATCACATCGTCCATCTTTTATCCGTTCTAAAGGGACAAACGTACTTATTTGCTGCAGTGTGACACCATCGACTTTAATTTTCCCTCTCAAAGCTTTGTGTTACGGATGTTTAGTATAGAAATATAGAAACTAAAAGCAGGAATAAGCCATTCTGCCCTTCGAGCCTGCTCTGCCATTCATTTTGATCATCAAATTCAATATCCTGATCCCCCGCTTCTCCCCATATCCCTTGAGCCCTTTTGCCCCAAGAGCTATATCTAATTTCTTCTTGAAATCAGAATGTTTTGGCCTCAACTACATTCTGTGGAAGTGAATTCCACACATTCACCACCTTCTGGGTGAAGAAATATCTTCTTACCTCAATTCTTATCTTCAAACTATGACATCTCGTTCCAACTCCCCCACTATCGAGAACATTCTTTTTGAATCTACCCTGTCTAACCTGTTAGAATTTTATAAGTTTCTATGAGTCCCCCTTTTGCTCTTCTAAACTCCAATGAATATAATCCTGACCAACATACTCTCTCCTCATATGATAAAACTGCCATCCCAGCAATCAGCCTGGTAAACCTTTGCTGTACTCCCTCTGTAGCAAAGAGATCCTTCTTCAGACAAGAACACCGAAACTGCATACTCCAGGTGTGGCCTCATCAACGTCCTATGTAATTGCAACAAAACATTCTGATCCCTATACTCAAATCCTCTCACCATGAAGGCTTGCATATCATTTGCCTTCTTTCTTGCCTGCTGTACCTGCTCACTTTCTCTCAGTGACTGATGCGCGAGGATTTCAAGATCTTGCTGAGTATCCACCTCTCTCAATTTACACACACTCAAATAATCTGTCTTCCTGTTATTGCTACCAAAGAGGATTCCCTCATATTTATAGATCTCCTGTGCTTTCTCTACTCTAAGAAGTCTCACAACACCAGGTTAAAGTCCAAAAAGTTTATTTGGTAGCACAAGCTTTCAGACTGTCACTCCTTTTTCATGTGAGATTTACTTGAAAAAAGAGGGACACTCCGAAAGCTTGTGGACCAAATAAACCTGTTGGACTTTAACCTGGTGGTGAGACTTCTTACTATGTTTAGCCCAGTCCAACGCCGGCATCTCCACATCTTTCTCTACCCAGCATCTGTTGTTTAGGTTGCAAGGTTTTTTTTTTGCTGGACCTCAGCTTTCAGAGTTTTCTTACTCTGGAGCTGGGTGGCGATCTCAGGTTCAGAGAAGCCTAATGCTTGTGACCTGGACCTCCTGCTCATTCTCATTAAACTATTCTGGATATTTTTCTGGTTGAGTGGCAGGAGGCCTTGAGGGCAGACCAGGTGTGGTGGTCACTCTGCACCCCTGGGTCATTGGGAATTATCAGGTTGGCAGTGAGGTGCTGGCTGAATATTCCTTGTTAACAGAGTCTGTGGGTGCCTCAGTGTTGATTTTCCTGTGGCATGTTTGTTTCCGTCTTTGCTTTGGGGCTGCATTGATGTCAATCACAGAGTTGATTCAATGGTGATCCATTCAGCTGCCATTGGCTCCTGCCAGGGCGAGCCTGATACACATGCCTTCGTGATCCCTTGCTTAGATAGTGATGTAGTTGTACAAATGCCAGTGCTTGGAGCGAGCCTTTTTACGTGTCTCTGACAGAACACAATGGTAATTTTGACCCGGCTGTGTTCCAGGTATTTTGTCAGGACTAGGGTACTATTGGTGTTGGATTTCCCTCTGCCCTCTCTACTGACTATACCTCTTCTTAAGATTCTCTTTCCAACCAATGTAGATTAGTGATCACAACCAGGAATTATACTACTGTCTATTTTCTCAAGATAAAAATTTCACCCTGCTACCATAGCCCGAAATATTAAGACACAGCATATATTCTGAGATGATAATGAGTGATGAGCAATTACTGGACCAAACCTGGCATACCATTCATGCTATAGGCTGGTGTGGTTCACACCAAAGCATAAGGAGGATAGTAAATGCACTGGAAATACACAGCAGGTCAGTCAGCATTTGGAAAACAATATTTGATGATAGTGTGTCTTCCATCATAAGACTGCGTTTCTTTCCTAGTGCTGACTAACCTGCTTTGTATTTAATTATTTCAAGTTACTTGGATGTCACTCTGCAGACCTTGTGCTGCGAGAGCCTCAAGTCCTCCCCAACGCTGATTCTGCCTCTTCTTTAAACAGATATCGATGCGGGACGTTGTGAAGGTGTACTGGCACTGCTCTGGATTAATTAGATTCCTGGTGGAAAAGACAAGATCAAAACAAGTAATTATAGAAAAGCTTGTCAGAGGATCACTGAGACACCACAGCATTCATTCTCCCTGGTCTTTTTCAGTAGCTGATTTGCCACTGCTGTCTTTGGCTAATGTTATATCACCTGATTTTCCATCTCTTGAGTCACTGCAGAGGACGATGCAGGTCAAAAGGCTGCTCGACTTGAACTGATTTTCGACAGCAATTGTGTAAAGATAGCAGAACTGGGATTTAAAAAGCAGCTGGCTGGGAAATAGAGCAAAGGCAATTAGGAGAGTTACAGAACCATTTCCACAACTTCACCAGGCACTGCGATGAAGTGAATGGATAAAATATTCTGCAGTTTTGTTTCACTGCCTCTAGGGATCAGTCAGTATTTATATTTTCAATGCTTTTCCTCAGCATTGAGCTATATGAAAACAGCAGATAAATTTGGACTTCACTTTGTGCAAAGACATGGCAAAAAATATTTCAGACAATTGACAGTAGAAAAGGAGGAGGATTTGGGGGAACTGATGGGCACTGGCTCAAATCGGAAAGGAGTAAATTTATGACCGATGTCAACAAGTTCTAGCCACAAAATGATTAACACATAACGGCCTCCTGAGTAAATCCTGGAGGCAAATTCCCTGGAATCAGCTGAGAAAATGTTGCCATCATCAGGAACTGGAGCATCACCTGCAGATACAGGCAGAGGCAGGTTGAATGGCCTTCCTCCTCTGCTCTATTTTGTGTAACAGTGAAATAGGTTACATGAGAAGGTAGCACAGGGGTTCCCAAACTGGAAAGGATGTGCATTTGGGGTCACGAACTCCAAGGCGGCAATGACAGCTGCAGGGCAGAGACTCAAATGTGAATGTCCTGGGATGCAAGACCTTTCCAAACATGAGTCTTGATACCTGGCTCATGGGTATTGCCCAATTCAAAAGAGTTTTGAAGTCTGATTGCTGACACCAGTTGAACTGGCAAAACATCTTTTTTGCGTTTATATCCCTACTGTTTGAACAGCCCCCCGCCATCCCCCCACCACCTCCTGCCCTCAATTTTTACCTTGGCATCATACCAAATATGAAACCTTGGGTCACAGCTTAAAAAAAAGAATGGGAAGCACTGGGGTAGCATGTATATTAGAGGAAAGGAGAACTGCTTTTGTGCGCGCATTGGAGCGTGGGTGGGGATGTGTGTGTTGGTGATGGTTAAAACGTTGGTTAGACCTCATTTGGAATACTGCATCCAGTTCTGGTCGCCTTACTACCGGAAGGACGTGGAGACTCTGGGGAGAGTGCAGAGGAGGTTTACCAGGATGCTGCCTGGTATGGAAGGTCTGAATTATGAGGAGAGATTAGGCAAATTGGGACTGTTTTCCTTCGAAAGACGTAGACTTAGAGGAGATCTGATAGAGATGTACAAGATTTTGAAGGGGATTGATAGAGTAAACAGGGTTAAGCTTTTTCCTAGGATGGACTCAAATAGCACGAGGGGTCACGGGCTTAGGGTGAGGGGGGTAAGGTATAATTTTTTTTTTTATTAGAGCAACACAGCACGGGAAACAGGCCCTTCGGCCCAATGAGCCCGCGCCACCGTCATAACTATATAGTAACAATTCCATTATCCTATTCTAATTTTAGGTTATTCCTAATATGGAAGAGTCTCAATGTAGGGACAATTTGTTTCCCAATCAGCCTAAGAGCGAATTTTTGGGATGTGGGAGGAAACCGGAGCGCCCGGAGAAAACCCACGCAACCACGGGGAGAACGCGCAAACTCCCGCAGACACCGGCCCAATTCCAAGTGTCTGCACAGCTACATCGATAGTCACTGAGCTGTCATGGTGCCCTTCAGATGGTCCAGATAAAGCACTCATTTACGACATGAAGCACCAGGCAACCCATGAATCAACATCCAAGAGCTGTCCTCGCACCACCTGCCGAATGCATGCTCCTTGTTGGTCAAGTATGGACCGAATTACCTGTGGAAAAAAAGCCATAGTTAAACAGTCCTACTATATCCCTCTATCTGCATACCGCTCATGTGGCTGTCCAAGAGACCCTTAAACAGCCCTAGCGTGCCTGCTCCCACCACCTTACTCGGCAGTGCATTCCACACCCCCACTACCCTTTGTGTGAAAAACTGCCCTCTAATATTCGTCTTATACATAGCCCCCCTCACCCTAAGGCCATGACCCCTCGTCCTATCCATTTCTGAAGGTGGAAAAAGTTTACCACCATTTACTCTATCTATACCCCTTATAATCTTATACACCTCTATTAGATCCCCTCTAAGCCGACGTCTTTCAAGGGAAAACAACCCCAGTCTATTTAATTGTTCCTCATAAGACAGTCCTTCCATACCAGGCAGCATCCTGGTAAACCTCCTCTGCACTCTCTCCAAGGACTCCACATCCTTCCGATAGTACGGCGACCAGAACTGGACGCAGTATTCCAAGTGAGGCCTAACCAACGTTCTATACAATTGCAACATCAAACTCCTACTCTTGTATTCTATACCCTTTTCTATGAAAGCTAACATACTATACGCTTTCTTTATCACCTTCTCCACCTGTGAAGACACTTTCAGAGACTTGTGAACCTGCACCCCCAAGTCTCTCTGCGTCTCTATACTCCGAATAGTTTTACCTTTTATCCTATAACTCTCTTCTACATTTTTCCGGCCAAAATGCATCACCTCGCATTTATCCGGATTAAATTCCATTTGCCATCTATCTGCCCAGTCTACCAACCTATCTGTGTCCTGTTGTATTGCCTGGCACTGCTCCTCTGTACCCGCCAATCCAAGCATCTTAGTGTCATCAGCAAATTTGCTGATTTCACCACCTACCCCAACTTCCAAGTCGTTTATGTAGACCACAAATAGAAGAGGACCTAGTACTGAGCCTTGTGGCACTCCACTAGTGACAGGCTTCCAGTCGGAAAAAGAGCCTTCCACTACTACCCTCTGTCTCCTCCTCCCGAGCCAGTTCTCGACCCATCTACATACCCGGCCCTGTATCCCATGCGCCTTCACCTTCTCTATCAGTCTACCATGAGGAACCTTGTCAAACGCCTTACTGAAATCCATGTAGACGACATCAACAGCCTGTCCTTCATCAACTGTTTTTGTCACTTCTTCAAAAAATTCCACTAGATTTGTAAGACAGGACTTCCCCTTGACGAAGCCATGCTGCGTATCCCTGATCAGATCGCAGCGCTCCAGATGCTCATACATCCTGTCCCTAAGGATCCTCTCCATTAGCTTACCTATAACTGAAGTCAAGCTCACCGGCCTATAGTTCCCTGGGTGATCCCTCTGACCTTTTTTAAACAACGGTACTACGTTTGCTATCCTCCAGTCCTCTGGGACCTCACCTGTGTCCAAGGAAGAGACAAAGATTTGTGTCAGAGGCCCAGCTAGGTCTTCCCTCAACTCCCTTAGCAGCCTGGGGTAAATGCCATCAGGCCCCGGAGCTTTATATGTCTTTAAGCTGCCTAACAGCCCCAACACCTCTTTCCTCGTAATCTTTATTTCCCTCAACCGATCCTCAACTTTGTCAACATCAGCAACAGACATCTGGCCAGTCTCCTGCGTGAATACCGACGCAAAGTATTCATTCAGGATCTCCCCCATTCCCTCAGGCTCTAAGCATAGATCCCCTCCTCTGTCCCTGAGAGGTCCAATCTTGCCTCTAACCATCCTTTTGCTCCTTACATAGGTGTAAAATGCCTTAGGATTTTCCTTAATCCTACCTGCCAGAGCCACTTCGTGGCCCCTTTTTGCCTTTCTAACACCCCTTTTAAGATCTCGTCTACACTCTCTATAAGCTTCCAGAGCTGTCTCAGTCCCCAGTTGCCTAGATCTAATGTAAGCCTCTCGCTTCTTCCTGATCAAGTCCTCAATATCCCTGGTAAGCCACGGTTCTCTAATCCTACCTTTCCCATCCTTCCTCCTTGCCGGCACGTATCTTTCCTGCAGAGAGTTTAGTTTTCCCTTGAAAGACTCCCACATGTACCTCGTCGACCTGCCCTCGAAAAGCTTATCCCAGTCGGTATCTTTAAGATCTTGCCTAATCTGGCTGTATCTAGCCCTCCCCCAGTTAAATACCTTCCCTTTTGGGCCGGTCTCGTCCTTTTCCATTAATATCCTAAAGCAGACAGAGTTGTGATCACTATTTGACACATGCTCTCCTACCTCGACGTCAACCACCTGCCCTGGCTCATTCCCCAGAACCAAATCCAGTATAGCCCCCTCTCTAGTCGGGCCATCCACATACTGGTCCAAGGACCCTTCCAAAACACAATGTACAAATTCCTCCCCGTCCACTCCTACAGCTCTGGGCACTCTCCAATCTACTCCAGGGAAATTGAAATCTCCCACTACTACTACCCTATTTTTCCTACACTTATCTAAAATGTCCCTGCATATCCCTTCTTCCACGGCCCGCGGGCTGTTGGGCGGTCTGTAGTAAACACCCAACAGAGTAACCACTCCCTTCCTATTCCTCAACTCCACCCATAGAGACTCAATTCCTAAATCATCCATACCTCCCTCCCTCTGCACTGCTATGATGTTGTCCTTAACTAATACAGCCACTCCCCCGCCTCTCCTCACACCAACTCTGTCATGCCTAAAACACTTATATCCTGGAATATTCAATTGCCAGTCTTGCCCCTCCTTCAACCACGTCTCGGTCACCGCCACCACTTCTAAACTCCTCGTGAACATTATTGCCTTCAGTTCATCTGTTTTGCCAGTCACACTCCTCGCATTAAAACACATGCACTGAAGACCCTCAGCTCTCGGATATTCCTTTCTACCTTCTGGTGTTACCCTATCATCCCTCTCTCTCCCACTCCCAGTTCCCTCTCTCTCCCCACCCTCCCTCCCTATTAGTTTAAACACTTCTGAAACACTCCAGCTAACCTCCCAGCTAAAATATGGGTTCCCCTCCCAGTCAACTGCTCCCTATCCCTCTTGAATAGATGACCCTCCCTCCTGAAGACTTCCCAATGATCAATGAATATGAAGCCTTCTGACCTACACCAATCCCTCATCCATGCATTTAGTTGTAGTGTCTCATTTGTTTTTACCCAATCGGTCCCGGGCACAGGCAGCAGGCCAGAGAACGCCACCCTGGAGGCCCTACCTTTCAGTTGAGCCCCCAACTCCCTAAACTGCCTACGTATGTCCCCCCTACGCTTCCTTCCTACATCTTTCTGTCCTACGTGAACTATTACATTTGCCTTAGACCCTTCTCCCTTCAAAATTCCCTCTACCCTCTCTGAAACATCCTGGACCCCTGCTCCAGGGAGGCAGACTACCATCCTGGAGTCTCTCTTTTGCCCACAGAAACGCCTAGCGATCCCTTTAACCATCCCATCCCCCACCAATATCTCACTTCCTGCTTTCCTGCTGGTCTCTGTGGCATTCTGTTCCCCCTCACTTGCCCTCTCCATCACAGCTTTTACCCCTCCTTTGGTTTTCTGGGAATCCTCCTTTGAGATGGCCTTTGTGCCTTGATTTTTATTCTTTTTCCTCGTATCTATAACCAGCCCGTCCCTACTACTAGATCCTGGGGTCCCCGCAGGACTACCTTCCCTATTCATTGTAACTTCGTTTTCCCTCACTAGACACATGTCCTCCAAGCGCAGCTCCAGCTTCCTCACCCTAGCTCTTAAACGTTGCAATTCTAAACATTTTGCGCATATGTGGGCCTTCGGGAGACATGATGCCTCCAAGAAGGTCCACATATGGCAGCGTACACAGTGGACGCGTTTGGCCAAGTATCGTGGCATTTTGTATACCCCCTTTAAAGGTGTTGGGAAAAGAGTGTTGATTAGGTAGGAATCAAGTTACTCTCCGCGTCCAATCCTGCGCTCACCCAAGCCCAGTGAGCTTAAGCCCTTGTTGCTCTCACTCTAATTCCCGTCTCACTCCACTGCCCGCTCCCGACGCTGCCTGCTGTCTACCTTGGCCTTCCTTATATACTCCCGCGCTTCCTTCCCTGCAGCCCCCCGCGCCTATCTCCCGCTACGGAGCGCCGAAATAAACACTCTAACAACTAAAGTGCAAGACAGAAATTGCAAATCAGGAGTCTCACCAGCCACTCTCCAAAAAACTCTGCTCCGGATGCTGGAGGGAGTTTTTTCACACAGAGGGTGGTGCGAGTATGGAATGCACTGCCAAGTAAAGTGGTGGTGGCAGGTAGTCTGGAGTTATTTAAGAAATACTTAGATGGACACATGAACAGAATGGGAATGGAGGGGTATAGAAAACTGATTTAAAATAGGGATCATGAGCCTTGGGAGTCCCTGGAAAGTATGTAAGTAGATGATGATATTGATGTACTTGTTTTTATCCTACAGGTGCTTTGGTCCATCTTGTTGTCTAACAAGGGGCATACACGCGATGGGTCGTGAGAGGACTGCTCTTGGATCTTTTGAGAGTATCCTACTACTTCATGTCGTTAGTGTACGCTTGACCTGGACCATCTGATGGGCAACACGACAGCTCAGTGACTATCTCTGTGCTGTGCAGATACATGGATTTGGGCCTGTGTCTGTGGGAGTTTGCGCATTCTCCCCGTGCTTGTGTGGGTTTTGTCCAGGCGCTCTGGTTTCCTCCCGCATCCCAAAGATGTGCTCTTAGGCTAATTGGCAAAACAAATTCTCCCTAAATTGTCTCAAATTTGGTTTCAATCCACAAATCTATAAACATAGACAGGGATCACGGGTAGAGGTGGAAACACCAGGGTGGCGGCGCGGGCTTGTTGGGCCCAAGGGCCTGTTTCCCGCCCTGGGGGCGGGGTGGTGTGTGTGCTGGGGGCAGGGGTGGTGTGTGTTGGTGTGTGTGTGTGTGTGTGTGTAAACTATGACATTCACTGGAATATAGGAGTTAGGCATTCAGCTCTATATGCCTGCTTCACCAGTCAGTGGCTGATCTGACTGTGGTATCTACTCCTCTATCCTGTCTGCCCCATAATCATCAATTCCTTCTCTAATCGAAAATCTATTCAAATCAGCCAGAGACTTCACCGGCCTTGTACATTATCCATTGTTCCTAATTTAAATCACACATTAAGCAGAATAAATCTGTACAAGTCCCATTCTCAGGAAGGAATACAACAGAATTCCTCCCTTCAGATTCAAAATTCTAACCTGACACCATCAACTACCAATACACCAAAGAGAGCGAACATTTTAGTTTTAAATGTTTTTCTTCCAAGTATAATTCCCTTGTAGACCTTCCATACACAGGGAGCTTCTCAGGAGACTTCAGATCACTGAGTATGAAGCTGGAGATGATACAGGTGATGGCAATGGTCACTGATGGTTGAATGGAGACTAGATCATGGTTGTAAGGTACAAAATTTCTACCAAGATACAGGGTTTAGTGAGGACTACAATGAAGATGTCACAAGCAAAAAATAAGGACATTATGCTCATTGACACAAGCTGGCGAAGTGGAAAGTGAAAGTCAGTGAGCTCAGAGGCAACAGAGATGTAGGGGAGTTTTCCGAGTTAGCTTTCTAAAGTAGTTGAATGTCAACTGACAGATCAAGATTCAAGGACAACTGCCAGTAGCCAGCATTTAACCTGCAACCATCCAAATCCAAACCCAGCACACACAGAATTACAGCACTCTTCTTTAAGAACAAACTATTTCACAATTGTAAATTGGAGGGTGGCACAAGTGGGTTTGCATTCTGCTTAATGTCTAGAAGCTGGAATTCAATTCACAGGCAGCCTCTTATAAAGTTTCAATATTACATCACATTGCACTAAATTATAATACTTCAACAATCAGATTGCTTATTCAGACATTAACAGGAAGGCTGGTGCAAGAAATGGAAATATTTGTGCCAAGTTTAGAAAAAGCATTGTTTGCAGCTAGTGCTGGACCCAAACTGAGAGCTTGGTAGTGGACAGTAATGTGAACTTTTACTGTGTATCTTCATACACATACTGAATGGATACTCAGAAACCTCTCCCCCCTCTGGGCCAAGGACATGGAATCAGGCCAAATATACACAACAAATGTCCCATTATATATCGGTAACTCACGAACAACAATAAAACAGTTGAGCTCAATTCTGCACCCAAATCACAATGCAATCTGAGTAAAGACCAACTATTCTGGAGAGCATGATGCTACTCATTCCACACAACCTTACATCCTAAAGCAACAGACTCGTGCTAATATGCATTGTGTGTGGGCGGGTGTGGTGGGTGACATCTGAGTAGCTGAGACCACAATGATCAAATCTCAGAGCATGCCAAGAAGCACTGCATGATCACTTAATGGACGTTCTTGTACCAATGCTGCGTCCTTTGTGAAATGGTTTATAGATTTTAAAAGCAGACCCATTCATAACTAGTGAGTAACATGTGGCAAACACAGATTACTGCTGCTCTTACCGAACTTTAACCTGCCATTTGAAGATGGTGTTTGGTCCACAGTCAGGGTGGATGCGCAGAAATGGTTCGTGGCTTTAAAACAAAATCAGAACAGTAACCTTGCAGGTGCAATCTGCTTCTTAACCAATGACACCTTTACATTCTAAAACATCAATAGCGTAGAAGTAGAAAGGCAAAACACTGCTTAAGATAGTGTTGATGCAGTCTCATTCAGCAGGGTATGCAAGACATTACAAGGGAATACCAGTTTAAATTCAATCCCAATCCAAAAGTCAGACAGCATAATGGTAAAGTGACACTGAAAACCAACTTCAGGATATTTTCCCTGTGGCCGACAAAATTAATTGGACCTTGAAAGCCTGAACTGAACTGCTAGTGAGAGTCAATGATGATTAATCTAGACTTCCTGCTCAGCTGGAACTCCAGATCAACTGCTCTGAAAGATGGCTGATCTCAAGGAAGAATCATTACGAGCACGTTTGGGACAGATTCAGCTGCTGCACCCAGAGGCCCTTCTCTGCTGCCGCAAAAAGAATAATGAGATCTAGAATTGTGGCACTGAGAGGCTATTGATTCTGTCTTTGATACATTACCTTACTGCTGATAAAGTGTGTGGCCTTAAAGGGAGTCACACCAGCATCCAGCTGGCAAGCTTCACTAAGGCCTCAAAGGAAAATTCTTGAGGTGGTTCAGGAATACTCCACTACACGGGTGGTCAATATGAAAAGAAAGGAGGAAAAAGGAGAGAACTGGAGATCTGCCTATGCAGACCATCACTAGAAAATGGCTGGAGCCTTGTCTCATTGTCCAGTTCCTAGGTTGGCATGCCTTTTATACCCAGGTCTAGTCTAGAATAAACAAATTTGCTGAGGACAAATGTCCCCATTCCAGAGGCCTTCTTACATCTTGGTGTCACAGCGTCAATTACTTCCACCTGAAAGCAAATGGAACATCAGTTTAAAGATTCCATCTCAGGACTGCAGCACTTTCTCAGACTGCACTGGAGTATCATCCTGGATTGTGTATTTAAGTCTATCGGATATCATTTGAACCCACAACCTTTCAATTGACAGAGAATGAAACCTGAACCAAAGCGGACGCACTAGAGTTCCTGATGAAGACCAAGTTTATAATTCCTCTGCAGGTACTGAGCTGATAGATAGTAAATATTTCACCCTCTGGTGAAATTCTCTAATCATTGATCTTGGTTCTCACCTAGTTTGAAAAATGAGAGTGAAATCTTGTTCTCGGAAGAGAACCTTGGACACGTTTTTGCAGATCTCCTTCACGTACACGTGCACTACCATGGCATCTGTTCCCTTCTCATAAGAGTCATATTTAACAAAGCTCAAATTCACATAAGTATCAGGAACTGCAAAACATTGAAGGAGAAAAAGGAATTAATATTAATGCAATTTCAAGTTATACATTTGGTTTCAGTTCAATAATTTCTGCTCATCACAGCAACTGGTGCTGGACATTTCACAACCGTGGATTCATTTGGGGAGATAACAGTGTCGTGGTAACGTTCCTGAACAATCAATCCACAGACCCAAATTCCACCACATCAGCTGCTGGAATTCAAGTTGAATTCATTAATAAAAATCTGGAACTGAAAATAGTCTTAGCAATGGTGAAACTATCATTGATCGTTGTAAAAACCCATCTGGTTCACACATGTTCTTTAGGGGAGGAAATCTGCCATCTTTACTGACCCACGTCAGTCCAGACCTACTGCAATATGATGGACTCAGATTCCCTTTGAAATGGTCCAGAGTTGTGCCAAATCGGTCTCAACACCAGTGCGCGTACCTTCACCAGGTGGACTGCAACATCTCATTTAAGAAGATGGCTTACCATCAGCTTCTCAAGGGCAACTAGGGATTTGCAAAATGATGAGCCTTAGCATTGACAGTCACATCCCATGAAATAATGTTTTTAAAAGGTCTGAAGCCTAGGGTCACAAACTAAGTTACAAATGAGAATTTTCTGATTCACCTTTAGTTTGACTCTTTTATTCTACTTACAATTTGAAGTATTCTGGATTTAAGAATTTCCATTCTAACAACCAGCTTTTGAACTTTTATAAGATCACTGCACCACATCGATATAGGAAATCAGACTCCTGACCTGGTAAAGATCTCTCGGCTTCCAGGATTTAAATCTTTAGCTCTCTGTGATAATTCGGGACCCAGCTTTCAAGGTCAGTTTGATCACAGCCTTGTTGAGTATTCCATTTTGACCATTCCTTTCACCAAATGTTGCTCTGCATTTGTTGGACATGCTGGGGTTCTGGAGCAATTTTGGCTTCTTCCTGCGATAACTGAGCCGCATTTATGGACACGAGTCGTCAGATTGTCTTTTCCATTCTCAGTGTTTATCACTCCCTTGCATTAAATTCCATCAGCTTTCTATCTGTTCTCACCATTTGGGCACTGTCTGCAGGAATACGTATTTTGTGTCGTGTTCTTGAAACCAAGTCAATGACATGAGTTGGTACCACATGTCTTTCACCTTGCATAATTTCACACGCTTGCAATAAGAAACCTGTTCTTGTATGCATATCCGGAACAAGCTCTGGTTCCAATTACTTTCCAAGTGCATAACTCGGGAAATTGACAAGTGTCCAGACTGTTGCCCTTGCATTACATCAGGCCCAGGGTAGACCCTGTGGCAATTCTACAGGTTGAAAAATTGGGAGTGTGGTCTGCATATTGTGACTATGTTGTTGAGGTCAATAGCAGACAGACAGCCTCAACGTGCTTTGAGCTAGCTGGAATAAAATTACTGCCTTCAGCTGGGTTTCATAGGGGTTAATATCAAATACCTTTCTGCCCTTTTAGGATTGCAACTTTAGAACTCTATCTTCCAACATAATTTCCTGATTCATCAGATCTTTTAACATTTAAAATGGTCCCAGAAGGAAACATTTGACTCAACCGTAGCATTTGCAAAAGTGCAGAACAGCATCCAAATTGAGGAACATGCCTGGATCATTATTTTAAACAAAAGGAATGGCTCTTTGAAACAGCTATCCAATTAATCCCAATACCCTGTTATTTATCTATTGCTCTGCAAATTTATGCCTTTCAAGTATCTGTTCAAATCCACAACACAATCCGTTCAGGCAGTATATTCCAGGTCACAGTTTAGCTAAAAAAGTATCATTCCCTGTGCTTGTTTTGCTAATTAAGAAATCTGTCTCTTTTGATTACTGACACCTCCTGTGGAAGCCTTGTTTACTCCAGCAAAACCCTTCAACTTTAATTAAACCTTTGAGCATAGAGCTATCAGTGTCTGGATAGAGTTATGTCATAGCGCTAACCAGTGGAGAAATTTCCCTGATTCCAACTGACTCCAGTTTTACTCAGGCTCCTTGATGTCATACTCAGTAGAAGGTTGCCTTGATTCTGAGGGCTGTCATTCTCACATCTTTGGAGTTCAGTTCTTTGTCCAAGTTTCACCCAAACCTGTAAGAAGTCAGGAACTGAGAGACTGTGGTGGAACTCAAACTGAGAGTCAGAGAGCAGGTTATTGCTGAGTAAGCACCGCTTGAGAGTGCTGTTGATGATCCCTAGCATTACTTGACTGATAATCAAGAGCAGATTGATGGGTCAATAATTGGTCAGATTGGATTTGTTCTGTTTCTTGTGTATAGAACATACTTGGGCAATTTCCATTTTGCTGGATAGATGCCAGTGTTGTGGTGCACTGCAATAGTTTGGCAAGGGGTTTGGCAAGTTCCGGAGCACAAGTCTTCCCTATTATCAGGATTATTGTCAGAATTTGTAGCCTTTGCAGCAGTATCCAGTGTCTTCAGCCATTTCTTAATATTACGTACAGTAAATTGAATTGGCTAAAGACTGACATCTGTGATGCTGGGGGCCTCTGGAGGAGGCCGAGATGAATCATCCACACAGCATTTCTAGTTGAATGCCTTATCTTTTGACTGATATGCTGGGCTCCATCATTCATTGTTAGATGTGACAGGACTGCAGAGCTTATATCTGATTCGTTGGGTGTAGAGTTATTACTTCTGCCTATAACTTGCTGCTAATGCTGTTTCATACCTATAGTCCTGCGTTGTAGCTTCACCAGATTGGCACCTCATCTTCAGGTATGCTTGATGTTGCTCCTGATATGACTTCCTGCATTCTCCATTATACAAGACTTGATCCCCTAGCTTTGTAATAATGGTGGAGTGGGGGATATGCAAGATCACGAGGTTAGAGATTGTAATTGCATACAATTCTCATGGAGCCCCATGGATGTCCTGTCTGGAGTTACTGGATATAGAACATAGAACATTACAGCGCAGAACAGGCCCTTCGGCCTTCGATGTTGCGCCGACCAATTAGGAAAAAGCAATGACCCTCTAACGTAAACCATTCCCTTTTCGTCCATAAACTTATCTACTAACCTCAAACGCCACCAAACTTGATGCATCTACAACTGACGCAGGCAGGGCATTCCATACCCTTACCACCCTCTGGGTAAAGAACATACCTCTGACATCCGTCCTATAACCACCACCCCTTAATTTAAAGCTATGTCCCCTTGTGCTAGCTTTCTTCATCCTAGGAAAAAGGCTATCACTGTCCACCCTATCTAAACCTCTAATCATCTTATACATTTCAATAAGGTCTCCTCTTAGCCGCCTTCTTTCTAACGAAAACAACCTCAAATCCCTCAGCCTCTCTTCATAAGACCTGCCCTCCATACCAGGCAACATCCTGGTAAACCTCCTCTGTACCCCCTCCAATGCCTCCACATCTTTCTTATAATGTGGGGACCAGAACTGTACACAATACTCCAAGTGCGGCTACACTAGAGTTTTGTACAGTTGCAACATGACGTTGCGGCTCCGAAATTCAATCCCCCTACCAATAAAAGCTAAGACTCCATATGCCTTCTTGACAACCTTATCGACTTGACTGCCTACTTTCAGGGATCTATGCACATACACACCAAGATCCCTCTGTTCATCACGACTACTAAGAATCCTACCATTACCCTATACTCTACACATTTATTATTCCTGCCATAGTGCATTACCTCACACTTTTCCACATTAAACTCCATTTGCCACCTCTCGGCCCAGCTCTGCAACTTGTCCAAGTCTCTCTGCAAACTATAACACCCCTCTTCACTATCTACACTCCTCCGACTTTGGTGTCATCCGCAAATTTACTAATCCATCCTTCAATACCCTCATCCAGATCATTTATAAAAATTACAAACAGCAGGGGCCCCAAAACAGATCCCTGAGGTACTCCACTAGTAACCGAACTCCACAATGAATATCTCCCATCAACCACCACCCTCTGTCTTCTATCTGCTAGCCAATTCCTAATCCAATTAGCTAAATCACCCTCTATCCCATACATCTGCATTTTCTGCAGAAGCCTTCCGTGGGACACCTTATCGAACGCCTTACTAAAGTCCATATATACCACATCAACCGCCTTACCCCCATCCACCTCTTTGGTCACTTTTTCAAAAAACTCAATAGGTTAGTAAGGCACGACCTACCCTTCACAAAACCATGCTGACTATCCCCAATCAATTCATTTCTCTCTAAATAACTATAAAATCCTATCCCTAATAATTCTCTCCAATACTTTGCCCACAACAGAAGTAAGACTCACTGGCCTATAATTCCCTGGAACGTCTCTCTTCCCCTTCTTGAACAATGGGACCACATTCGCTATCCTCCAGTCTTCCGGAACTATACCTGTAACCAATGACGACCTGAAGATCAGAGCCAGAGGCTCTGCAATCGCCTCTCTTGCCTCCCAGAGAATCCTAGGGTAAATCCCGTCCGGCCCAGGGGACTTATCTAACTTCAAACCCTCAGGAATATCTAGCACATCCTCCTTATCTACTTCAATACTTTCCAGTTTGCAACCCTGTATCCCAGTGTTCTCCACAACTACATTTACATATCCCTGCGTGAATACCGAAGAGAAATATTTGTTCAGTGCCTCTCCAATCTCTTCAGGCTCCACGCACAACTTCCCACTGCTGTCTATGACTGGCCCTAATCTTGCCCTAACCAATCTTCTATTCCTAACATATCTAAAGAAAGCTTTAGGATTCTCCTTAATCCTATCAGCCAAAGTCTTCTCGTGTCCCCTTTTAGCTCTCCTCAACTCAGTCTTTAGCTCCCTCCTGGCTAATCTATAGCTATCCAGTGCACTAACCGAGCCTTCAAGCCTCATCCTGTCATAAGCCTCCTTTTTTCTTTTAACCAGCGAATTAACTTTTTTAGTACACCATGGTTCCCTTACTCGACCATTTCCTCCTTGCCTGACTTATACTTATACTTATCAAGGACTCGTAGTAGCTACTCCTTGAATAAGCTCCACATTTCAGATGTTCCCAGTCCCTGTAGTTTACTACTCCAACCTATGCACCCTAATTCCCTCCTTATGGCCTCATAATTACCATTCCCCCAGCTATAACTACTGCCCCCATCTTCATGCCTATCCCTATCCATCAATAAGGTGAACGTAACCGAATTGTGGTCACTATCGCCAAAATGTTCACCAACTTCCAAGCCTAACACCTGGTCTAGCTCATTGCCCAGCACCAAATCCAATGTAGCCTCAATGGATATATTCAAAGTTGGTCCAATTTGGAAAGATGGAAGGTATCCTCAAAGTTCAAAGATTGTGAGATGGTAACTTTTTCTGATACTGACATGGACAGATGAATCTGCAGCAGACAGGTTGGGAGGATGAGTATGTTTTTCCCTCTTGTTGGTTCCCTTACAACCAGCCAAAGTCCCAGTCTAGCAGGGATGTCCTTTAGGACCAGTCAGCTGGGTGTGGCAGCATTAAAAAACAACTCTTGTTGATGGACACTGAAATCTGCCACCCAGAATCCATTTTGTTTCAAAGAACAAAGAAAAAAACAGCACAGGAAACAGGCCCTTCGGCTCAATGAACCCACACCGCCACCCTGATGTTCCCACCTCTACCTGCGATCCCTGTCCATGTTTCCTTGCCAACTCCAATGTTTTCTCAAGGGAGGAATACTGATTCATCAGCTGAGTGAGGATAATACATGGTAATCAACAGGTTTCTTTACCCATGTTTGACCTAGTGCCATGAGACTTCAAGGGATCCAGAGTTGATGTTGGCATGCTAAGCCATTTTAGATGGCATTTAACAGTTAGCCACATTGCTCTGAGAGTCTTGGAATCATGTGGGCCAGACCAGGTAAGGACAGCAGGATATTAGGATATTGAAGAACCAGATACGTTTTAACAATAATTACAATTAAGACTTCATTCCAGATGTTTTCTTGAATTTAAACTCCATCATTTGCCAGAGCACTACCTTGGCTCTGTGGATTACTAATTCAGCAACGATACCACTGCACGAGACCCCAAAAGGTCTTATGCAGGTCTTATGAGGAAAGGCTGAGGGATTTGAGGTTGTTTTCGTTAGAAAGGAGGAGGCTAAGAGGGGACCTAATCGAAACATATAAGATGATTAGAGGTTTAGGTAGGGTGGACAGTGATAGCCTTTTTCCTAGGATGGAGAAAGCTAGCACGAGGGGACACAGCTTTAAATTAAGGGGTGATAGTTTATAGGACGGATATCAGAGGTAGGTTCTTTACCCAAAGGGTGGTTCGGGAGTGGAATGCCCTGCCTGCAGCAGTTGTAGATGCGCCAAGTTTGGTGGCGTTTAAGAGGTTAGTTGATAAGTATATGGAAGAGAAGGGAATGGTTTAGTTTGGAGGGGCATTGCTTTTTATATTGGTCGGCGCAACATCGAAGGCCGAAGGGCCTGTTCTGTGCTGTAATGTTCTATGTTCTAAAACTGGGGATCATAAATTAATTTAGCATAGATAGATTTAAGAAGCCAGCAATATACATGAGGGAGAAAGGAACTGAAGGATATTTTGATGGGATATGGTGTAATAGGTTAGGAAGAAGCTCACGTGGAGCATAAAAGCAGCAGAGCAGCTGGATTGCACAGCTACTTTCATGTAGACATTTTTAGTATCGTGAACTAACAGTAAAATATGGTAGAAGTGTTTTAAGTCTAGTTTTCTGCAAATAACATTTAAATAATGTGCCTCAAAACATTACCTTCAGCCTTTTCCTCAGCAGGTTCATCCTTTGTCTTATCAGTCTTTTCCACAGGTGAGCTAGGTAGTGATGTGTTGTCTTCTTGAAGTTTATCCACTGGCTCTGTTTCTCCAGTTACCTGTTCAACAGGATCCGTTGGCTTCCCGACAAATCTCCCAACAGAGTTCTCATTCAGGAGAGGGTTTTGAGTCAGAGCTTTCTCCACTGCTGCATCAGCATCCTTACGTCCATCTCCAGCAGGTTTCTGAGTCTTACCCTCTGCTGCACACTCTATCTGTTCCATGGGAACGCTTACACTTACTGAAGCCTTTGCCACAGCCTTACTGAGTAATCCAGCTGTTACAGCATTGATATCCTGGTTCTTGGGCAGATGTTCCTCTTTCTCTGTCACTTCCATCTTTTGGAAAGAAAATAAACGCATTAGTGCCAAAGACAATTTAATTGGAACTTCACACACCATTATAGGTTGGTACTTCATGAGATCAGTCCAGATGAAGACATGTTGACCCATCTGATCTCTTACTTCCTGAGCATCAATCTGTTTATCATCTTTCACAGCAACATTTTCCTTTTGTATCGGAAAACATCACATGGCACTACAAAGCACGCTAGCCGAACAAAAACTGGGTGCAAAAGGAGTCAATTTAGGAGGGGTGATCAAAGAATCAGAGTAAAGAGGCTTTACAGCCCAAGAAGAGGCTCATCATGTCTGCACCAGCCATTAAGCACCTATGGATTCTAATCCCATTTTCCAGCATTTGGTCCATCGCCTTTAATGCTGTGGTGTTTCAAGGACTCAGTCATCTAAATGCTTAAAGGTTGTGAGGTTCCCGCCTCCACTACCCTTTCAGGCAGTGAGTTACAGATTCCTACCACTCTCTGGGTGAAAGCTTCTTTCCTCAAATCTCCTCTGGATCTCCTGCCCTTTATCTTATGACAATGTCTCCTGAATATCGACCCCTCTACTAAGGGGAAACGTTTCTTTCTATCCAAATCCTTCAATTATTTTCCGCCTCAGCCTTCTCTGCTCCAAGGAAAACAATTCCATCCTATTCAGCCTCTCTCCATAGCTGAAATACTTCAGCCCCAGACAATATCTTGGTGAATCTCCTCTGCACCCACTCTAGTGCAATCACATCCTTCCTATAGTGCGACCAAAACTGTATACAGTATCCAGCCATGTTTTATACAACTCCAACATAACTTCCCTGATATTAGATTCAATGCCTCAGCTAATAAAGACAAGTATTCCATATTTGATTTGATTTGTCATGTGTATTAGGATAGTGAAAAGTAATATTTCTTATGTGATATACAGGCAAAGCATACCATTCATAGAGTACATAGAACAATACAGACAAACAGGCCCTTCAGCCCACGAGTTGCGCTGATCACATCTACCAATCCACAGACCTATCTATAACCCCCTATCCTATTCTTTTCCATGTACTCATCCAGAAGTCTCTTAAAAGACCCCAGTGAGTTTGCCTCAACAACCTCCCACGGCAGTCGGTTCCATTCACTCACCACCCTCTGAGTGAAAAACCTACCCCTGACATCTCCTTTGTATTTGCTTCCCTGCACTTTAAATCTGTGTCCTCTCGTAGTGACCATTTCAGCTCGGGGAAATAGTCTCTGAGAGTCCACCCTATCTATTCCTCTCAACATTTTATAAACCTCTATCAGTCGCCTCTCAACCTTCGTCTCTCCAGTGAGAAGAGTCCCAGCTCCCTCAACCTATCTTCATAAGGCCTGCCTCCCAATCCAGGCAGCATCCTTGTAAATCTCCTCTGAACCCTCTCAATAGCCTCTACATCCTTCCTATAATGAGGCGACCAGAACTGCGCCCAATACTCCAACTGGGGTCTGACAAGAGTCTTATAGAGCTGCATCATTACCTCCTGACTCCTAAACTCTATTCCTCGATTAATGAAGGCCAGTACACCGTACGCCTTCTTGACCACTTCCTCCACCTGCGAGGCCAATTTAAGAGTCCTGTGGACCGGACCCCGAGATCCTTCTGCTCTACAACACAGCTAAGACTCCTACCCCTTATATTGTACTCCTTCATCCCATTATTCCTGCCAAAATGGACGACTACACATTTATCCGCGTTGAAGTCCACCTGCCACTTCTCCACCCAGTCTTGCATCCTGTCCATGTCCCGCTGCAACTTTTGGCATCCCTCCAGACCATCCACAACACCACCGATCTTTGTATCATTGGCGAACTTGCTAACCCATCCCTCCACTTCCTCATCCAGGTCTTTTATGAAAATGACAAACAGCAGGAGTCCCAGAACAGATCCCTGGGGCACTCCACTGGTTACCGACCTCCATGCAGAACAAGACCCATCCACAACCACTCTCTGCCTTCTGCCGGCAAGCCAGTTCTGGATCCACGAGGCCAAAGCCCCTTGGATCCCATGCCCTCTCACTTTCTCCAGAAGCCTTGCATGTGGGACCTTATCAAACGCCTTACTAAAGTCCATGTACACTATGTCCACCGCCCTTCCTTCGTCAATGTGTTCAGTCACATTTTCAAAGAACTCAACTAGGCTCGTAAGGCATGACCTGCCCTTGACAAAACCATGCTGACTATTTCTAATCAGTCCAAATTTCTCCAAATGTTCATATATCTTATCCCTCAGAAGCCTCTCCATCAGCTTACCAACCACTGAAGTCAAACTCACCGGTCGGTAATTTCCTGGACTATCCCTGTTCCCTTTCTTAAAGATAGGAACCACATCCGCAATCCTCCAAAACCTCTCCCGTTTCCATGGACGATGCAAAGATCATTGCCAGGGGCTCTGCAACCACTTCCCTCACCTCCCACAATAACCTGAGGTACATCCCATCCGGTCCCGGCGACTTGTCTATCTTGATAGAATTTAACAGATCTAACACATCCTCTTTCCTAACATCCACATACTCAGTCTTTCCTCAATCCACATACATAGGGAGAAGGAAAAAAGAGGGTACAGAATATAGTGTTACAATCATTGTTAGGGTATAGAGAAAGATCAGTTTAACATGTTAGGTCCATTCAGAAGTCTGATGGCAGCAGAGAAGATGATGTTCTTGAATCAGTTGGTTTCTGATCTCAGACTTCTGTATCTTTAGAAGGTGGGAGAGAGAAAGACTGGGACGCATGGGGTTGTTGATTATGCTGGCTGCTTTTCCAAGACAGCAGGAAATGTAGATAAAGTCAATGAGTGAGAAGCTAGTTTGTGTGATGGCCAGGCCCTGTACAACTTTCGCATAATCTCAAGGAATCTGAACAGGTCTGTGTTTACCACACAATCTCCTATCTGCTTTATTTATTAGCTGTCCACTGTTTGGATCAACTAACAGTTCCTTTCTTCATCTCATTTGGACAGGTCTGTCCTGTCTTTAGAGTTCATGTATCTCCTAATTTTAGTGCCAATAAACAGGCTTTGTGAATTTCATTCATTTCTGATCAGCCTGCCCACAAACTGAAAGAGAACCTACTGACCCCAGTTCAACTGGTTCCCCTTATGGACCAGCAACAGGAGGTCAGGCATTCAGATTCTATCATAAATTATGACTGCCAATCAATAAAATCAGACTTGCAAATGGAAAAATAACAATGAAATCTGTTGGATTATGAAGAATGCTAGCTGATTCACTAATATCATATCCTATCTGCACCTACACAAAATTCTAGCCCACACCATGAAGTTGGGATAATTCCCTCCAAAGTGGGGAACATTGTCAAATCCTAGTTGCCCTGAGATGGTCAAAGAATGTGACCTCAACAATACTGCCCATGAACAGAATGAGAAGCAGATTGCTGCCTCAATCCATCTTCAACAGATACTCTTCTATACGGTTAAAATATGCCATTACCTTCAAAGCCAACTGATTGTAAATAGTATCAGCCAAACCTAAAGTAGCCTTAAAAAAAACATGATTTCTCTATTGGACCAGTGAGTCAGGTAGTGGCAGGACAGTCACTGGGGAAACCTTCCATTCTGCCAGTATCCTGCTCATTTTTGGTTGCATAAAAAGGAGGAAATTAAATAAGATATCTCAACAGGGAGGAACGAAAATAAGAGAGACAGAATGTTAGTTGAGCTGCTGTGATGCACAATACAACCAGAAGCACAAATAGACAAAGCAGGAAATAAAAAAGCAAGTTTGTTGTGTCGTTACCATGGCTGTGACTTTACGAAATGCCACGGGGACAAGTGCTGCCTACTGCAGGCAATGTCATCATGATTCAGCTAATGATTTCCTCCAATATTGAGCTGTCAGACAAGCATTATCCTGCTGCTGTCCCATAAATACAACAAATACTGTCAATCAAGGACTAATCGCTTCTCCTTCCAAATACCATCCTACTGACACCAAAGTAAAACTACAACGTCTCCGACAGAATTTTGCAAACATGTTTAGCTATTTAATATATATATTTCTGACTTAGACAAGGGAAGTGGATGTACTATTGCCAAGTCTGTGGATGGCAAAAATAGGCAAGTGCCACAAAAGACACCATTTTCCTGGTCCTACACTTACCTCTGGAACACCCAGATAACAGAAAATAAAAACTAGCAGGAGTCGGCCATTCGATCCTGCTCTGCCACTGAATTTGATGATCAACCATAATGAAAATGAATGTCCTGATTCCCCCTTCTTCCCCATATCCTTAGCCCCAAGATCTATATCTAATTCCTTCTTGAAATCAGAATGTTTTGGCCTCAACTACTTCCTGTGGGAGTGAATTCCACACATTCACCACCCTCTGGGTATAGGAACTTTTTCTCATCTCAATTCTAAAAGATTTATCCCTTTTCTTCAAACTATGACCCCCCCCCGACCCCCTGGTAAACCTTCGCTGTACTCCCTCTATAGCAAAGGAATCCTTCCTCAGATAAGGACACCAGAACCACATACAATACTCCAGATGTGTCCTCACTAAAGCTCTATATAATTGCAGCAAAACATTCCTATCCCTACACTCAAATCCTCTCATTACGAAGGTCAACATATCATTTGCCTTCGAGGTCTCATTGAGTGCCCACCTCTCTCAATATACACCCATTTACATAGAAATCTGTCTTCCTATTATTGGTACCTCACATTTATCCACATTATATTGCATCTGCCATGCAGATAGTCACACAGGCAGTCTGTCCAAACCAAGTTGAAGGATCTCTGCATCCTCATATCTCACCCTACAAGCCAACTTTGGAACTAATACATTCACTTCCCTCTTCCAAATCATTAATATATAATGTGAATAGTTGGGGTCCCAGCATAGATCCCATGGAACTTCACTAGTCACTGCCTGGCAATCAGGAAAAAGACTCAATTATGCCAATTCTGCTTTCTTTCTGTTAACCAGCTTTCTATCCATCTCAAGACATTACCTGCAGTCCCAAAAAAGGACACCTATGTCAGACTCCTAAATATTTACACAACGCAGCTTCCTATAAAACTCTCATCCAAACTTCGTACCCTGGGCCTCAGCTCAACTTCCTAATTCTCAGACCACCATCAGTGAGGATAGGAAACAACACCTTCTCCACCGTCATTCTCAACACCAGTGCCCCACAAGGCTGTATCATCAGCTGCTTACTACATTCTTTATATACCTATGACACCAAATTATGTTCCAACTCAATTTTCAAGTTTGCTGATGACACCACTGCAGTGCAACATGACATCTCGGCTCCAAAATTCAATCCCTCTACCAATAAATGCTAACACACTATACGCCTTCTTAACAACCTTATCAACTTGAGTATCAACTTTCAGGGATCTATGCACCTGTACACTGAGATCTCTCTGGTTATCTACACTACTAAGAGTCCTACCATTAGCCCTATATTCTGCACACATATTACTCTTACCAAAGTGAATCACCTCACACTTTTCCACATTAAACTCCATTTGCCACTTCTCGGCCCAGCTCTGCAACTTATCTATGTCCCTCTGCAAACTGTAACTGTAACATCCATAATATGCTAATACACGTGACAATAATAAAGCAAATCAAGACGAGACTTGAAGTGAATAGGCAAAAACTTAGGAAAAAGCGAGATGATGCAATTTGGTAGGAAGAATAAAGGAGCTGAGTATTATTTAAATGAAGAAAGACTGCAGAAACCTGCAGCACAGAGGGATTTGGGGATCCTTGTGCATAAATCACAAAAAGCTAGCATGCAAGTTCAGCAGATAATAAGGAGACAAATGGAATGTTGCTCCTTATTTCAAAGGAAACAGTATATAAAAATACAGAAATCTTGTGAAATCTACACGAAGCACTAATTAAAATATGTCAACAGTTTAGGTCTCTATCATCTCTATAGATAGAGTAAATGGAGGTAAACTTTTTCCACCTTCAGAAATGGATAGGACGAGGGGTCATGGCCATAGGGTGAGGGGGGGCTATGTATAAGACGAATATTAGAGGGCAGTTTTTCACACAAAGGGTAGTGGGGGTGTGGAATGCACTGCCGAGTAAGGTGGTGGGAGCAGGCACGCTAGGGCTGTTTAAGGGTCTCTTGGACAGCCACATGAGCGTTATGCAGATAGAGGGATATAGTAGGACTGTTTAACTATGGCTTTTTTTCCCCACAGGTAATTCGGTCCATACTTGACCAACAAGAAGCATGCATTCGGCAGGTGGTGCGAGGACAGCTCTTGGATGTTGATTCATGGGTTGCCTGGTGCTCATGTCGTAAATGAGTGCTTTATCTGGACCATCTGAAGGGCACCATGACAGCTCAGTGACTATCGCTGTAGCTGTGCAGACACTTGGAATTGGGCTGGTGTCTGCGGGAGTTTGCGCGTTCTCCCCGTGGTTGCGTGGGTTTTCTCCGGGCGCTCCGTTTTCCTCCCACAACCCAAAAATTCGCTCTTAGGCTGATTGGGAAACAAATTGTCCCTATAGTGAGAGTCTTCCATATGAGGAATAACCTAAATCTATAATAGGATAATGGAATTGCTACTATATAGTTATGACGGCGGCGCGGGCTCGTTGGGCCGAAGGGCCTGTTTCCCGTGCTGTGTTGCTCTAATCTAAGGAAAGATATACTGGCATTGGAAGCAGCTCCAGAGAAAGTTCACTCAGTTGACTCTACATTGAGGTATTTTCTTATGAGAAGAGGTTGAGTAGGTTGGTCCTGAAATCAATGAAGTTTAAAAGAATGAGAGGCAACCTTATTGACATATTTTGGATTCTCAGGGGGCTTGACGGGGTAGATGCGGAGAGGTTGTTTCCCCTTGTAGAAGGAGATCAAGTGTAGTATGGCCATGCTGTGCTTGGCTGAAGTCATTAGGTTATATTTCAGTTTCATTTGAAGCAATTTTTAAAAGTGGCATCTCAGCTTTTGGCTAAGATGCAAATGAGATCAAGCTTTGGAGGAGGAGCTATACCTACTCCAATCAGCTTGGATCATGTAGATCAAGCCCAAAACAGATGGTGAGAGCCCTGTCTTATCAGCTTGGATCGGGAATGTCTCAACTTGTTGAGGCTCTGAATTGGACTTGATTAGATTGAATTGGAACAAAAAGAAAAAAAAGGTCTGGGACCAGAAGGCAGAATCTCAAAATAAGTGGTTGCCCATTTAAGGTAGATGAGGAGGAATCTTTTCTCTCAGAAAGTATCGTATCTGTGGAATTCCTTATCGCAGTGGGCTGTAGAGGCTGGGTCATTAAGTGTCTTTAAAGCTGAGATAGACAGATTTTTAATCAATAAAACGGATAAGAAACAGAAGTGGAATCGAAGATCACATCTGACCAGTCCTACAGTAAACAGCAGATCATGCTCAATGGGAAAATGGCCTACTTTTGCTCTTATTTCTTATTAAGTCCACATCAATCACAGTGCAGGAGACACCCAACCCCACCCTGACTTAGCTGTGCTGTAATAAACCTTTGTTTTCTAGTGCATGATTCAATAAAACGCTGCAAGTACAGCCCATTCAGTCTAACAGCAGTACTTACATGATGCATGAGTCTCCTCCTTCATCTCACCCTATCTGCATAACCTTCTATACAGTTCTCTTCTGCTTATCCAGTTTCCTCTTACATGCATCTATATTCACTTCAATCAATCCCTATGGCAATGAGTTCCCACATTCTCACCACTTCCAAGAACTTTCTCTTCAATTTATTATTCAATTTATGGCTTATAGTTATGACGTCCAGTTTTGGACACGCCTCACAAATAGGCCGCACTCCTGTATCCAAACAGAACTTCACAAATGCCAACACGAAGCACTAATTAAAATATGTCAACAGTTTAGGTCTCTATTATCTAAGGAAAGATATATTGGCATTGGAAGCAGCTCCAGAGAAAGTTCACTCAGTTGACTCTACATTGAGATATTTTCTTACGAGGAGAGGTTGAGGAGGTTGGTCCTGAAATCAATGAAGTTTAAAAGAATGAGAGGGAACCTTATTGACGTATTTTGGATTCTCAGGGGACTTTGTATTCTACCAACATTACCGAGAGATCAATAGTAATTTGCAGTTGCACAGTGAAGTGATGATGGGGAAAGATGTGGAGGTAATGTCAGTGGGCTCGGAATTCAGGCTAATACCACAGCAAGTCAGTGAAATCTTAATTCAATTTATTAATAAAACTGATCAATGAAAATAAATCTAGAATTGAAAGGATGATGTAGAGATGCCAGCATTGGATTGGGATAGGCACAGTAAGAAATATAGAACATAGAACATTACAATGCAGAATAGGCCCTTCGGCCTTCGATGTTGCACCGACCAATTAGGAAAAAGCAATAACCCTCTAACCTAAACCATTCCCTTTTCATCCATAAACTTATCTACTAACCTCTTAAACGCCACCAAACGTTGCGCATCTACAACTGCTGCAGGCAGGGCATTCCATACCCTTATCACCCTCTGGGTAAAGAACCTACCTCTGACATCCGTCCTATAACCAACACCCCTTAATTTAAAGCTATGTCGTCTTGTGCTAGCTTTCTCCATCCTAGGAAAAAGGCTATCACTGTCCACCCTGTCTAAACCTCTAATCATCTTATATGTTTCAATAAGGTCTCCTC
This sequence comes from Sphyrna mokarran, assembly GCA_024679065.1. NCBI lineage: Eukaryota > Metazoa > Chordata > Chondrichthyes > Carcharhiniformes > Carcharhinidae > Sphyrna > Sphyrna mokarran. The sequence continues at coordinate 137,988,342 of JAGIQG010000003.1, read as the reverse complement.
TTAGCTGCCTTCTTTCTAACGAAAACAACCTCAAATCTCTCAGCCTCTCATCATAAGACCTGCCTTCCATGCCAGGCAACATCCTGGTAAACCTCCTCTGTACCCTCTCCAATACTTCCACATCTTTCTTATACTGCAGGGACCAGAACTGTACACAATACTCCAACTGCGACCGCACGAGAGTTTTGTACAGTTGCAACATGACGTTGCGGCTCCGAAATTCAATCCCCCTACCAATAAAAGCTAAGACTCCGTATGCCTTCTTAACAACCTTATCGACTTGATTGCCAACTTTCAGGTATCTATGCACACATACACCAAGATCCCTCTGTTCATCAACACTATTAAGAGTCCTACCATTAGCCCTATACTCTACACATTTGTTATTCCTGCCAAAGTGAATTACCTCACACTTTTCCACATTACACTCCATTTGCCACCTCTCGGCCCAGCTCTGCAACTTGTCCAAGTCCCTCTGCAAACTATAACACCACTCTTCACTATCTACCACTCCACCGACTTTAGTGTCATCTGCAAATTTACTAATCCATCCTTCAATACCCTCATCCAGATCATTTATAAAAATTACAAACAGCAGGGGCCCAAAACAGATCCCTGAGGTACACCACTTGTAACCGAACTCCATGATGAATAATTTCCATCAACCACTACCCTCTGTCTTCTATCAGCTAGCCAATTCCTAATCCAATTAGCTAAATCACCCTCAATCCCATACATCTGCATTTTCTGCAGAAGCCTTCCATGGGCCACCTTATCAAACGCCTTGCTAAAGTCCATATATACCACATCAACTGCCTTACCCCCATCCACCTCTTTGGTCACTTTTTCAAAAAACTCAATAAAGGTTAGTAAGGCACGACCTACCCTTCACAAAACCATGCTGACTATCCCCAATCAATTCATTTCTCTCTAAATAACTATAAATCCTATCCTTAATAATTCTCTCCAATACTTTGCCCACAACAGAAGTAAGACTCACTGGCCTATAATTCCCTGGAAGTCTCTCTTCCCCTTCTTGAACAATGGGACCACATTCGCTATCCTCCAGTCTTCCGGAACCATACCCGTAACCAACGACGACCTGAAGATCAGAGCCAGAGGCTCTGCAATCTCCTCTCTCGCCTCCCAGAGAATCCTAGGGTAAATCCCGTCCGGCCCAGGGGACTTATCTAACTTCAAACCCTCAAGAAAATCTAGCACATCCTCCTTATCTACTTCAATACTTTGCAGTTTGCAACCCTGTATCCCAGTGTTCTCCACAACTACATTTACATCTCCCTGCGTGAATACCAAAGAGAAATATTTGTTCAGTGCCTCTCCAATCTCTTCAGGTTCCACGCACAACTTCCCACTGCTGTCTCTGACTGGCCCTAATCTTGCCCTAACCAATCTTCTATTCTTAACATATCTAAGAAAGCTTTAGGATTCTCCTTGATCCTATCAGCCAAAGTCTTCTCGTGTCCCCTTTTAGCTCTCCTCAACTCACTCTTTAGCTCCCTCCTGGCTAATCTATAGCTTTCCAGTGCACTAACTGAGCCTTCAAGCTTCATCCTGACATAAGCCTCCTTTTTCCTTTTAACCAGTGAATTAACTTTTTTAGTACACCATGGTTCCCTTACTCGACCATTTCCTCCTTGCCTGACAGGGACATGCTTATCAAGGACTCGCAGTAGCTGCTCCTTGAATAAGCTCCACATTTCAGATGTTCCCAGTCCCTGTAGTTTCCTAGTCCAACCTATGCACCCTAATTGCCTCATAATTACCATTCCCCCAGCTATAACTACTGCCCCCAGCTTCATGCCTATCCCTATCCATCACTAAGGTGAACGTAACCGAATTGTGTCACTATCACCAAAATGTTCACCAACTTCCAAGCCTAACACCTGGTCTGGCTCATTGCCCAGCACCAAATCCAATGTAGCCTCACCTCTAGTTGGCCTATCTACATACTGAGTCAAAAAACCTTCCTGCACACTTTGTACAAAAACTGATCCCTCTAACGAGCTAGAGCTATAGCTATTCCAATCAATATTAGTAAAGTTAAAGTCCCCCATAACAATTACTCTATTACTTTCACTCCTGTCCAGGATCGACTTTGCAATCCTTTCCTCTACCTCTCTAGAACTTTTAGGAGGTCTATAAAAGACTCCCCACAGGGTGACCTCTCCTCTCCTGTTTCTAATCTCAGCCCATACTACCTCAACAAACAAGTCCTCATCAAACTTCCTTTCTGTCACTGTGATACAGTCTTTCACTAATAATGCCACTCCTCCCCCCCTTCTACCTCCTTCTCTACTCTGACTGAAGCATTTGAACCCTGGAACCTGCAACAACCATTCATGCTCTATCCATGTCTCTGAAATGGCCACAACATTGAAGTTCCAGGTACTGATCCAAGCTGCAAGTTCCTCCACCTTATTGCGAATACTTCTTGCATTAAAGTATATGCATTTCAAACCATGCCCTACTCCACCTGTACGCTGCTGTGCTTTACAGTTCTCATCTATGACCCCCCTATTCTCGTCCCTCTTAACATCCAAACTACTCAGGATTCCACCCCCCTCTGAATCAGTTTAAATCCCCCTGCATAGCCTTTGCAAATTTTCCCCCCAAGATATTGGTTCCCCTCTGGTTCGGGTGTAGACCATCTCTCTTGTAGAGGTCCCACCTACCCCAGAATGAGCCCCAATTGTTCAGGAACCTGAACCCCTCCCTCCTGCACCATCCCCGCAGCCACGAGTTCAAACATTCCCTCTCTCTGTTCTTCTCTAAACTATCCCGTGGCACAGGCAAGAGTCCAGAGATAACCACTCTGCCTGTTTTGGCCCTAAGCTTCCACCCCAACTCCATAAATTTCTGTTTAATATCCCCTTCCCTTGTCCTACCTACATCATGTGTCCCTACATGAACTATGACATGGGGCTGACTCCCCTCTCCCTTAAGAATCTTAAAAACCCACTCTGAGACGTCCTGGACCCCGGCTGCCTACGAGGCAACACACCAGCCCTGAGTCCTGTTTATTACTATTTACTCTCCTATCTGTCCCCTAACTATGGAGTCTCCAATTACCAGGCCCAATCTCTTATTCCCCCTACCCACCTGAGCATTCCCAGCGGGCTCACAACACCAGGTTAAAGTCCAACTTTATTTAGTAGCTCAAGCTTTCAAAGTATTGCTTCTTCTTCAGGTGAGGAGTTGTATTCACAAACAGGACATATACAGACACAAACTCAATAATGGTTGGAATGAGAGTCTTTATAGGTAATCAAGTCTTAAAGGGATAATGTGAGTGGAGAAAGAGTTAAGCACAGGTTAAAGAAATGTGTATTGTCTCCAGCCAGGACAGGGGGTTACAGATAGTGTGACATGAACCCAAGATCCTGGTTGAAGCTGTTCTCGTGTGCGGAACTTGGCAATCAGTTTCTGCCTAGCAACTCTGCACCGTGAAGGCCGCCTTGGAGAACACTTACCTAAAGATCAAAGGCTGAATGCCCATGACTGCTGAAGTGTTCTCCGATTGTTAAGCGTTCATTCATTGCAACATCTGCAGATCTCCCCAATGTACCATGCCTCGGGACATCCTTCTCTGCAGTGTATCAGAAAAGTTGGCTGAGTAGCAAGAGTATGTACCATGTACCTGGTGGGCGGTGTTCTCAGATGAGATGGTGGCATCCGTATCAATGATCTGGCATGGTTGGCAGAGGTTGCTGTGGCAGGGTTGTGTGGAGTCACTGTTCTCCTGAAGGCTGGGTAAGTTTGCTACGGACAATGGTCTGTTTGAGGTTGTTTAGAGGCAAGAAGTGGGGTGTAGGAATGGCCATGGCGAGGTGTTTGTTTTCGTTGATAATACATTGAAGGCTCCAGAGTTGTTGTAGCTTCTCTGCTCCAGGGAAATGCTGGACAGCAAAGGTTTCTGTCTGCTATGCCCCATGTTTGTCTTCCAAGGAGGTTGGTGTGGTTTTTCCACTGTGGCGTGTTGGAACTGTCAATTGGTGAGTTGAGTGCCATATCCTTTTCTTATGAGGGCAGCTTTCAGCGTCTAGAGGTGTCTGTTGTGATCCTCCTCATCTGAACAGATCCTGTATGTTCAGAGAGCTAGTCTGTAGGAGATGACTTCTTTGATGTGTTTTGGGTGAAAGCTGGAGAAATGAAGCATCATGAAGTTATCTGTGGGCTTGCCGTACAGTGAAGTGCTGAGGTGACTGTCCTCGACGGAGGTGCATGTCAAGAATTCAGCCGATTCTAGAGAGTAGTCCATGGTGAGTCTGATGGTGGGATGGAACTTGATGATATCATCATACAGTTATTTCAGTGATTGTTCGCCAGGAGTCCAAAGAAAGAAAATGCCATCTATGTATCTGGTATATAGCGTCAGTTGAAGGCCCTGTGTGATGAAGAGGTCTTGTTCAAACCTGTGCATGAAGATGTTGGCATACTGAGGTGTGAATTTGATCCCTATGGCTATTCTGTATGTCTAATGAAGAATTAGTTATTGATAAAGATGATGAAGATGAAGATGTCGTGGCCCAAGTTGAAGTTGGATGAGTTGTAGAATTGCATCTGGAGAATGGCAATGACAACAATCCTCTCTTCACTCACATTGTCTGTATTTTTAAGACTTAATTATCTGTAAAGATGCACATTCCAACCATTATCTTGTAAATTGGATTTGAGAGTATATATGCCCTGTTTGTGAACACAACTCCTCACTCACCTGAAGGAGCGATACTCTGACAGCTTGTGCGACCAAGTAAATCTGTTGGACTTTAACTTGGAGTTGAGAGACTTCTTACTCCATAATAGTGCTATGAAATATCATTGATGCTGTAAAAAAAGCCCATCTACTTCAGTAACACCCTTTAGGGAAGGAAATCTTCCGTTCTTACCTGGTCTGGCCTATGGATGACTCCAGGCCCACAGCAACTTGGTGACTCTTAAATCCCTCAGAAAAGGCTGAGCAATCACTCAATTCAAGGACAATTTGGGATGGGCAAGAATGCTGGCTTAGCCAACAATGTCCAAATCACAGGCAAGAATAAAAAAGGGCCATCTCCTTAGTTACCATTTCTGTATTCTGCTGAGTAAATTAACTAAAATATGCAATTTAACACAAAACATTTAATTAATATTAACATAGAAACAGTAGAAAGATACTTCCATTTGCCAGGTTGCTCAGATTACTTAAAAATCTTTTAGGTTACTTGATTGCTTTACTGAACCATCCAGCAGGAAGTTTTCTCAGTCCAATTTCAGCATTGTATTATCAGCAGATTGATGAGACTGTCCAGCCAGATTCATCATCTCCCTTAGTTAAACTGAGAAGCTTCAAGACATTGTCCACAGCTCCAACAACAAGCTTTGCCATTGGCTCCAGTTACGGCCTTGAATTCAATCCAATTCCTTTCCATCCTGTATGTTCCATACAAAGACTGTACATTTAACTCTTATATTACTGTTTCTAACTCAGGTCAGCAGCTGTGGAAACATCTGTCCAGGTTTGAGTGATTTCATTCCCCAGCTCTCCTCGTCAGCTTCCATTATTCCAAACATTAACACATCCCAAACTCTGCCCCTTGCATTGTAATTCATACTTGATCATCACTCCTCTATTCGCTGCCCTGCTCAGGCTCCTGCTCTCTCTATCTCAAATTAAAAATCCCACCCTTTTGTTTAAATCCTTCCATAGGTTAACCCACCCCCATCTCTCCCACACTGTAAGAACTCTACATTCCTCCAACACAAGCTACTTGTACATTCCCTACTCTTTACAGTCCATTAGTGGCCATTTTCCCTCCAGCTATTTTGACACTAATCACTGACTTTCCCTTCCTCAAGCTCTGTAACATCATTTTCTTCCCTTCTTTAACCAGGTTGTTTTATCACCTGTTTGGTTTAGTTTCTTCTGCCAACTCCAGCATGATGTCATTATTAAACGCAAATTCCTCTCACTCCTCCTTTCAGCATTTTGCAGGGATTGTTCTCTCCTGACACCTTGGTCCACTCCTCCATTACACCCAACATCTCACCCACTGCCCATAACACCTACCTACGCAATCGCAAAAGGAGGAACACTCGCCCCTTTACCTCCTCCCTGTTCATTGTGCAAGGTTCTAAGCACCCCTTTCAGGTGAAGTGGTGCTTGATAGGCACCTCCTTCAATCTGGCACCATTGGAGAGATCAAATGCCAGCTGGATGACCTCTTTGCTGAACACCTTCAATCTGTTCACAAGCAGGACCCAGACCTTCCTGTCAGTTGCCACTCCAATATACCACCCTGCTCTCCTGTTCACATGTCCATCCTTGGCTTTTGCTATGTTAACAAAGTAAAGAACATCAAATTATTTAACCATAGCAGTATAGTCTGATGTCCAAGTGAACCCCAATGCAAACTGAAGGAACAGCACCTCATCTTCCGATTGGGCACTTTACAGCATTCTGGATTGAACACTGAATTCAACAACTTCAGAGCATGAATTTTCCTCTTCACTTTCACTCCATTTCTATTTATTTTATTTCATTTTTTCTTTATACTCAATTCATCCATTTTTATCACTTTTTATTCTTCTATTTTTCCACTTCTCCAATTCTGTTCTTCAGCTTATCTCCAAAACCAAGTCCCCACCTAATTATTAGAATGACAGAGGTTGAGGGGCAACCTGATAGAAGTCTACAAAATTATAAGGAGCGTGGACAGAGTGGTAGGCAAATGCGCTTTCCTTGAGTGGAATAGTCAATTACAAGAGGGCATAGGTGCGAGGAGCAAGGTTTAAAGGAGACGTACGAGGCAAGTTTTTTTTTACACAAAGGGTGATGGATGTTTGGAACTCACTGTCAGGGAAGATGGTGGAAATGGATATGATAGTGGCTTTTAAGGGACATCTTGACAATTACATGAATAGATGGGAATAAAGGGATATGATTCCTGGAAGGATAGGGGGTTTTAGTTCAGTCGGGCAGGTTCATGCAGGCTTGGAAGGCTGAAGGGCCTGTTCCTGTGCTGTAATTCTCTTTGTTCTTTATAAATGCAAGTTGTTGTTGTACTATATTATTATGTGTAAGTAGTTCAGTGTTCTTCAATTTGTTAATAGCTACCCTGAAGTAATTAGAGATATTGACTGCTCAGTTAATTAAAATCACTCCATCTCTTTCATCTCGACGCACCGCTATTTTGCCACATTGAATACCTGTGACCCATCTTTTAATTTCATTGTGCAATACCTTATCATGATATTTACACAGAATGTACCCATTTCATATGTTTTGCAGCATGAGAAACGCAAACAAAATGGGAGTTTTTTTACATTTAAAGTTTGTATTAAATCCTTTAAAAAAATTTCTCAGTATGTGGGGGCTGCTGGCAGGATCAGCATTATCTATCTCTAGCTGTTCAGAGCTGGTGATGATGGCCCTTTTTCTTGAATCACTTAATGGTTTTGATATAGTGTATTGACTGGTCATTTTGTACGGCAGTTCAGTGTCAAACGTGTTTGATGTGGGACTGGAGTCAAAACTAGATCTGACTTTTGGGGCGACATGATGGCACAGTGGTTAGCACTGCTGTCTCACAGCGCCAGTCACCCAGATTCAACTCCAGCCTCGAGTCACTTCCTGTGTGGAATTTGAATATTCTCCCTGGCTCTGTATGGGTTTCCTCCAGGTGCTACACTTTTCTCCTACAGTTCAAAAATGTGTGGGTAGTTGATTGGGCATGCTAAATTGACCCTAGTGTCCAGGGATTAGCAGGGTAAATGTATAAGGTTACAGGCACAGGGCCTGGGTGGGATTGTGGTCAGTATGGATTTGATGGGCCGAAAGGCCTCCTTCTGTACTGTAAGGATTCTATAATAAGGACTCAGTTTCTTCCCTAAAAGACACTGTTGATACTTTACTTCACGGTCACTAAGATTGATTCCAGTGAGTTTAAATATAATTCAGCATTTTGGAACTCCCTGGTGGGATTTTAACTCTTATTCTCCAGATAATTGGCCTCACTATTTGGATTACCAATTCATTATCATTCTTACATTATCTGATTAATATCCATGTATAAAACTATCAGCTCAAATTGAAGTTGTTAAAAAGTGGCATAAAACAAGAGACACAGCATACCTCAGCTTTCTCAGCTGATGTCTGAACAGCATTTGTTGTAGCACTCTTATCCTCCATGTGCCAATCTCCTTGGGGACCGCGACCATTCTTCTTCATTTTATTCTCAACCGTGGGATCAGGCAAGCCTCCACCAGTCTCGCTGGGACTCAGTTCACTTACTGGGCTTTTTGGGCGTACTGCAGAACTAGTGTCCTGTTCCAGTGAAGCAGTATCCACTCCTTCTGCAGACTTCACAAAGACAGTTTTAGTTGCAAGCGGCTCAGGGATGACTGGAGTGTGACCCGGATCCTTGCTCTGGATGGTACGTTTCACACCAGGTTCAGGTGGTGACTCAGTCTTTCCTGACACTTTTACATTGATTGGACGCTTAACTCCCCGCTCAGCTTTTGTTTTCTTCTTCTCGGTGCTGTCGGACGATTCTCCTTGTTTCACCTCTTCAGTGAGGTCTTCACTGATCAGAATCTTCTTTCCAGTGTCTCTGGGCAGAATCACCACAGCCTGTTCTTTCCCTTTCTTCTGTAAAAGTAATCAAACAAATCAATATAAAACCTGGATTCGCTCAATATATTTTATAGAATCAGAATATTGCTGCCCACGAGGAAGCCATTTGGTCCATACTTCTTTGAAAGATCTAGTCAGTCATTTACTCTCACTGACTTATTTCTTCCTGAAACAAGAACAGAAAATGCTGGATATACTCTATCGGACTGGGAGTACCTGCAGAGAGAAATAGTTAACATTGAGTCCAGTGTGATACTTGTTTGGGACTGAAGCCATGTTGAACTGGAAATGTTAGTTCTGTTTCTCTCCTCGCAGATGCTACCAGGCGGGCAGAGTTCTTCCAGTGTTTTCTGTTTTTATTTCAGATTTTGAACATCAGCAGTATTTTGCTTTTATTTTAGTCTCATAGCTCTCTCCCAGATGATCAGAGGATAGATCATGCTGTTATATTGTTTAAAAAGGCTCAAGAAGTAATCCAGGAAATTATAAGCCCATAAGTTTGACATCAGTAGTACATAAATTATTGAAGGGAGTACTAAGATAGGATCTACAAATATTTGGATAGGCAGGGACTTATTAGGGAGAGTCAACATGGCTTAGTGCGTGGTATGTCACATTAAATTGAGTTTTTCGAGGAGGTTACCAGGAAAGTGGATGAAGGGAAGGCAGTGGATGTCATCTACATGGACTTCAGTACAGCCTTTGACAAGGTCCCGCATGGGACATTAGTTAGTAAGGTTCAGTCGCTAGGTATAATGGAGAGGTAGTAAATTGGATTAGACATTGGCTCAATGGAAGAATATAGAGATGCCGGCGTTGGACTGGGGTAAACTCAGTAAAGTTTGACAACACCAATTTTAAATCCAACAGATTTATTTGATAGTAAATTCACGAGCTTTCGGCCTTTGTGGCCTTCATCAGGCGAATGAGGTGTTCTGGTCTCCAAAAGCACACATATCTTTAGATATGTTAAGAATAGAAGATTGGTTAGGGCAAGATTAGGGCCAGTCATAGACAGCAGTGGGAAGTTGTGCGTGGAGCCTGAAGAGATTGGAGAGGTACTGAATAAATATTTCTCTTCGGTATTCACGCAGGGTGATGTAAATGTAGTTATGGAGAACACTGAGGTACAGGGTAGCAAACTGGAAAGTATCGAAGTAGATAGGGAGGACGTGCTAGATATTCTCGAGGGTTTGAAGTTGGATAAGTCCCCTGGGCCGGACGGGATTTACCCTAGGATTCTCTGGGAGGCAAGAGAGGAGATTGCAGAGCCTCTGGCTCTGATCTTCAGGTCGTCGTTGGTCACGGGTGTGGTTCCGGAGGACTGGAGGATAGCGAATGTGGTCCCGTTGTTCAAGAAGGGGAAGAGAGACCTTCCAGGGAATTATAGGCCAGTGAGTCTTACTTCTGTTGTGGGCAAAGTATTGGAGAGAATTATTAGGGATAGGATTTATAGTTATTTAGAGAGAAATGAATTGATTGGGGATAGTCAGCATGGTTTTGTGAAGGGTAGGTCGTGCCTTACTAACCTCATTGAGTTTTTTGAAAAAGTGACCAAAGAGGTGGATGGGGGTAAGGCGGTTGATGTGGTATATATGGACTTTAGTAAGGCGTTTGATAAGGTGGCCCATGGAAGACTTCTGCAGAAAATGCAGATGTATGGAATAGAGGGTGATTTAGCTAATTGGATTAGGAATTGGCTAGCAGATAGAAGACAGAGGGTGGTGTTGATGGGAGATATTCATCATGGAGTTCGGTTACAAGTGGTGTACCTCAGGGATCTGTTTTGGGGCCCCTGCTGTTTGTAATTTTTATAAATGATCTGGATGAGGGTATTGGAGGATGGATTAGTAAATTTGCGGATGACACCAAAGTCGGAGGAGTGGTAGATAGGAAAGAGGGGTGTTATAGTTTGCAGAGAGACTTGGACAAGTTGCAGAGCTGGGCCGAGAGGTGGCAAATGGAGTTTAATGTGGAAAAGTGTGAGGTAATGCACTATGGCAGAAATAATAAATGTGTAGAGTATAGGGCAAATTGTAGGATTCTTAGTAGTCTAGATGAACAGAGGGATCTTGGTGTGTATGTGCATAGATCCCTGAAAGTAGGCAGTCAAGTCGAGAAGGTTGTTAAGAAGGCATATGGAGTCTTGGCTTTTATTGGTAGAGGGATTGAATTTCGGAGCCGCAACGTCATGTTGCAACTGTACAAAACTCTAGTGCGGCCGCACTTGGAGTATTGTGTGCAGTTCTGGTCCCCACATTATAAGAAAGATGTGGAGGCATTGGAGAGGGTACAGAGGAGGTTTACCAGGATGTTGCCTGGTATGGAGGGCAGGTCTTATGAGGAGAGGCTGAGGGATTTGAGGTTGTTTTCGTTAGAAAGGAGGAGGCTAAGAGGGGACCTGATCGAAACATATAAGATGATTAGAGGTTTAGATAGGGTGGACAGTGATAGCCTTTTTCCTAGGATGGAAAAAGCTAGCACGATGGGACACAGCTTTAAATTAAGGGGTGATAGTTATAGGACGGATATCAGAGGTAGGTTCTTTACCCAAAGGGTGGTTCGGGAGTGGAATGCCCTGCCTGCAGCAGTTGTAGATGCGCCAAGTTTGGTGGCGTTTAAGAGGTTGGTTGATAAGTATATGGAAGAGAAGGGAATGGTTTAGTTTGGAGGGGCATTGCTTTTTATATTGGTCGGCGCAACATCGAGGGCCGAAGGGCCTGTTCTGTGCTGTGATGCTATATCAGCACAGTTTACAGATTGCTGATTAGAATGTGAATCCTTATACCTAACCTGCTATTCAAGTCTTAAAGTGGCTAACAGCAGAGGTTAGAGAGATGTGTATTATCTCCAGACAGCACAGTAAGTGAGGCTTTTTTGCTAACCCAGGCAAGTCATGGGGGTTACAGAGAGTGTGACATGAAGCCAAGATCCCTGTTAAGACCGTCCTCATGGGTGTAGAACTTGGCTATCAGTCTCTGCTCAGCGACTCTGCGCTGTCGTGTGTCGTGAAGGCCCACTTGAAGAACATTTACCCGAAGGTCAGAGGCCGAATGCCTGTGACTGTTGAAGTGTTTGCCCACAGGAAGGGAACTGTTTTGCCTGGTGATTGTTGAGCGATGTTCATTCATCCGCTATCATAGTGTACCATGCTTTGGGACATCCTTTCTTGCAACGTATTAGGTAGACAACTTTGGCTGAGTTGCAAGAGTATGTACCGTATACCTGGTGAATGGTACTCTCACGTCTGACGATGTCGTCCATGTCATTGATCCAGCATGTCTTGCAGAGGTTGCTGTGGCAAGGTTGTGTTGTATTGTGGTCCCTGCTCTCCTGAAGGTTGGGTAGTTTGCTGCGAACAACGATCTGTTTGAGGTTCTGCGGTTGTCTGAAGGCAAGAAGTGGGGGGGTGGGGATGGCCCTAGCGAGATGTTCATCGTCATCAATGATATGTTGAAGACTCTGGAGAAGATGTCGTAACTTCTCCGCTCTGGGGAAGTACTGGACAACAAAGGGTACTCTGTCCACCGTGTCCCGTGTTCGTCTTCTGAGGAGGTCAGTGCGGTTTATCGCTGTGGCATGTCGGAACTGTCGATCGATCAGTCGAGCGCCATATCCTGTTCTCACAAGGGCATCTTTCAGCGTCTGGAGGTGTCTGTCACGATCCTCCTCATCTAATCAAATTCTGTGTATACAGAGGGCTTGTCCATAGGGAATGGCTTCTTTAACGTGTTTTAGGGTGGAAGCTGGAGAAGTGGAGCATTGCGAGGTTGTCTGTTGGCTTGCGGTACAGTGAGGTGCTGAGGTGACCGTCCTTGATGGAGATGCGTGTGTCCAAGAACGCAACCGATTCTGGAGAATAGTCCATGGTGAGTCTCATGGTGGAATGGAATTTGTTGATATCATCATACAGTTGTTTCAATGATTGTTCACCATGAGTCCAAAGGAAAAAAATGTCATCAAGGTATCTAGTATATAGCCTCGGTTGAAGATCCCATGTGGTGAAGTCTTGTTCGATCCTGTGCATGAAGATATTGGCATATTGAGGTGCGAATTTGGTCCCCATGGCTGTTCTGTGTGTCTGGATGAAAAGCTGATTGTTGAAGGTGAAGACATTGCGGTCCCAGATGAAGCGGATGAGTTGTAAAATTGCATCCAGAAACTGGCAGTTGTTGGCACTGAGTACTGAAGCAGTTGCAGCAATACCTTCGTCGTGGGGGATGTTGGTGTAGAGCGCCGAGACATCCATTGTGACAAGGAGTGTCCCTGGTTCAACTGCTCCATGTGTGCTGAGTTTCTGTAGGAAGTCCATAGTGTCAAGACAAAAGCTGTGGGTTCTTTGTACGATGGGTTTCAGGATGCCCTCGATATAGCCGGAGATGTTCTCACACAGGGTCCCATTACCCGATACGATGGGATGGCCGGATATGTTTGCCTTGTGTATCTTTGGGAGGCAGTAGAGATCTCCAATGCGGGGAGCACGTGGAATGAGAGCCTGGAGGGTGTTCTGAAGGTCCGGATCAAAAGTTTTGATCAGAGTGTTGAGTTGATGAGTGTGTTCTTTGGTCGGATCCGCTGGTAACTGTCTGTAGTGTTTTTCATTGTTTAGTTGTCGGTACACTTCTTCACAGTAGTCCGTTCTGTTCAGTATGATGGTGGCGCCTCCTTTGTCTGCTGGTTTGATGACAATGTTGCGGTTGGTCTTGAGAGCACGGATGGCCTTGCTTTGTGCTTGGGTGATGTTCGGGACTGTCTTGTAAGTGCGGTTGATGAATCTGGTGTTCACGCACCTCCTGATGGCTTGGGCATACATGTCCAGTCGGGGGCAGCGGCCTTCTGGAGTCGTCCAATTGGATTCCTTCCTCTTCGATTGCTGCACTGCGGGTCCCTCTGTCGGCTGTTCTGCTTCATTAGCTGTCTCATTGAGTTTGCTATTGGCCTCTTGGGATTTGTGTAAGGACTCACGCAGCCTCAGCATCTCTCTGTACTGCAAGCCGACAGACAACCTCACAATGCTCCACTTCTCCAGCTTCCACCCTAGACACGTTAAAGAAGCCATTCCCTATGGACAAGCCCTCCGTATACACAGAATTTGCTCAGATGAGGAGGATCATGACAGACACCTCCAGACGCTGAAAGATGCCCTCGTGAGAACAGGATATGGCGCTTGACCGATTGATCGACAGTTCCGACATGCCACAGCGATAAACAGCACTGACCTCCTCAGAAGATGAACACGGGACACGGTGGACAGAGTACCCTTTGTTGTCCAGTACTTCCCCGGAGTGGAGAAGCTACGACATCTTCTCCAAAGTCTTCAACATATCATTGGTGACGATGAACATCTCGCTAGGGCCATCCCCACCCCCTCACTTCTTGCTTTCAGACAACCGCGCAACGTCAATAGATCATTGTTCGCAGCAAACTACCCAACCTTCAGGAGAGCAGGGACCACAATACCACACAACCCTGCCACAGCAACCTCTGCAAGACATGCCGGATCAATGACATGGATGACATCGTCAGACGAGAGAATACCATTCACCAGGTACACGGTACATACTCTTGCAACTCGGCCAACGTTGTCTACCTAATACGTTGCAAGAAAGGATGTCCCGAAGCATGGTACATTGGGGAGACCATGCAGACACTAAGACAGCGGATGAATGAACATCGCTCAACAATCACCAGGCAAAACAGTTCCCTTCCTGTGGGCGAACACTTCAGCAGTCACGGGCATTCGGCCTCTGACTTTCGGGTAAATGTTCTTCAAGGAGGCCTTTACGACACACGACAGCGCAGAGTCGCTGAGCAGAGACTGATAGCCAAGTTCTACACACGAGGATGGTCTTAACAGGGATCTTGGCTTCATGTCACACTATCTGTAACCTCCATGATTTGCCTGGGTTAGCAAAAAACCTCACTTACTGTGAGGTATTGTTATTGTTAGAGACAATACACATCTCTCTAACCTCTGCTGTCAGCCACTTTAAGACTTGAATAGCAGGTTAGGTGTAAGGATTCGCATTCTAATCAGCAATCTGTAAACTGTCGTGACATGATGTGTGCTCTTTTGGAGACCAGAACATCTCATTCACCTGATGAAGGCCACAAAGGCCTTCGTGGATTTACTATCAAATAAATCGGTTGGATTTAAAATTGACGTTGTCAAACTTTACTCAATGGAAGAAGCCAGAGAGTGGTAGTGGAGGATTGCTTTTCTGAGGGGAGGCCTGTGACGAGTGGTGTGCCACAGGGATCAGTGCTGAGTTCACTGTTGTTGTCATCTATATTAAAGATCTGAATGATATGAGGTAAATTGAGTCAGCAAATTTGCTGATGATACAAAGATTGGAGGTGTAGTGGACAATGAGGAAGGTTTTCAAAGCTTGCAGAGGGATTTGGACCAGCTAGAAAAATGGGCTGAACAATGGCAAATGGAGTTTAATGCAGAGAAGTGTGAGGTATTGCATTTTGGAAGGACAAACCACAGTAGAACATACAAGGAAAATGGTAGGACACTGAAGAGTGCAGTAGAACAGAGATATATCTGGGAACACAGATACATGATTGCCTAAAAGTGGTGTCACAGATACAGAGTCGTAAAAAGTGCTTTTGGTACATTGGCCTTTATAAGTCAAAGTAGAGTGTAAGAGTTGGAATGTTATGGTAAGCTTGTATAAGAATAAGACATTGGTGAGGCCGAATTTAGAGAATTGTGTACAGTTTTGGTCACCTAATTACAGGAAGGATATTCATAAAGGTTGAAAGAAGGTTTACAAGGATGTTGCCAGGACTTGAGAAACTGAGTTACAGAAAAAAGTTGAATAGGTTAGGATTTCATTCTCTGGAGCGTAGAAGAATGAGAGGAGATTTGATAGAAGTGTATAAGATTTTGATGGGTATAGATAGAGTGAATGTAAGCAGATTTTTTCCATTGAGGCTAGGGGAGAAAAAAACTAGAGAATATAGATTAAAGGTGAAAGGAGAAATGTTTAAAAGGAATATTGGGGGGGGGGGGCCTTCTTCAAACAGAGTGGTGGGAGTGTGGAATGAGTGATGAAGTGAATGCAGGCTCACTTTTAACATTTAAGAAAATCTTGGGTAGGTACATGGATCCGAGGGGTGTGGAGGGATATGGTGCAGGTCATGGAAATAGGCAGAAAAATGGTTCAACACAGCCAAGAAGGGCCAAAAGGCCGATTTCCGTGCTATAATGTACTATTGTTCCTATGTTCTGCACATCTTTCCTTTCCAACCATTCATCCAATTCTTGTTTGAAATTTACTATTGCATCAGTTTCCATTGCCCTTTCAGATAGTACTTGCCTCAGCATAACCTGTTTCCAAAAAAACACATCATTTCCCCTCTGGTATATTAGTTAAGTATTACAGAAAACCAACTGCTATATATAAAATTCAGCATGCATTGATTAAATAATGTCTGGCTCTCACTGCCAGGAAACAGCATCACCGGTGGATAAAACTGTTTGGGAGACAGATAAGAGTGGACAGAAGGGGTATCCTTGGATTAGGAGACGATAACAATTAATATCAATCTTTTTTCAATTCTCCTATTTATCCCCCAAATGAAGCACTTTTGGACATTTTATAATTGCTGGCAGTACTTGCATTACTTGGCTCAGTTAAATAAACTAGCATGCAAATTCCTTGCAAAATTTCCATCACATTTGAAAACAAAAAAGCCAACTTTTTTACTGCCAAAACAGCTCACCCAACCTAACAATAAGTGCAATGGCGCCTAGTCATACAGATCAGGAAGGATCAGTTTGCCAATTCAGTTCATCTACTCAGGCTATTCCTTTGCTGAAGGTAGTTGGAAAGACAGTGGGGACGGATGAAGATGAAAACACTAAACCCAACTAAAAAGGATTACCACCCCGGATCACTCTCCAGTAAGTCATATTAGCATAAATCACCTCATAAATCAATGTCAGATGCCCACATTATCTTAGCTTAGGGCCATACAGCACGGAGGGTAGCCAGGGACTCAAAATCATACACCACTGAAGGAGACCATCTGGTCCACTTTTGAAAGAGCTATCCAATTAGTTTCACATCCCTGACCTTTCTGCACAGAGCCACATTTTATTTTTAAAACAAGGCTTTACTCAATTCCCTTCTGAAAGGTTCTACTCCATCTATTTCACTACCCATTAATGCATTCCAGATCCAAACTTTTTTAAAATTTATTTATTTGTGGGGTGTGTATCTCACTGACAAGGCCAGCATCTATTTTCCATCCATAACTGTCCTTGAGAATTCCCATCATCCCTCTAGTTTTTCCAAGTTTGTACATTATTTTGTAAATAGCCAAACAAGCCTCTCCTGCAAGCCAATAGTGAGTAGAACAGAAGGAATTAAATAAAGGATGGAGAGAGATATGGAGAGAAAGCGCGAGTAGGGTGCTGAAAGTGCATGATCAGCAATGACTACAATGAATAGTGGTACAGGCTCGAAGGGCTGAATGGCCTACTCCGGCATCTATTTTCTATGTTTCTACGAAAGTTAGGCTCATAATAAAAGCACTGTTTTCCCACAATGCTTGCAGAAGGACAGAACACTCTGCAGCCTAAAACACTTTTAAACATTTTCACTCTTCCTAAAGTACATACCTCCATTAACTGGACTTTCCTACTGGCAGGGCAGTGACAGGAAGTAACCAAGTTTGAGATCACATGCAACATTGGTTGTGGCATGTTGATTGTAAAGCTCATTAGGAACCTAGCGACAACTGAGGCTAATATTATGCATGAGGAATGTACAGAAATTATTTGACCCATGTTACAACACAAATGCTTTGAAAGCTAATATTGTAAGATAATATTCAGGGTGTTATCAGTGGTAATGTTTCTTTCACTTGGCAATTTCAAACTAGGAAATTTGAGCCATGAAGGAAGATCAGTTTTATAATGTCATAGAGGTTTACAGCATAGAATCAGGCCCTTTGGCTCCATGCTGCCCTTTTTTGTTAAAAGCTCCAATCCCTCTGTACACATTGTACCCATGTAACTATCTAAATGCTTTTTAACAGACAAAACTGTATCTGCCTCTACTACTACTTCAGGCAACTTGTTCCAGACACTCACCACTGTGTGAAAAATTGCCCCTCTGGATACTTTTGTACCTCTCCTCTCACCTGAAACCTATGTCCTCTAGTTTTAGACTCCCCTTCCTTTGGGAAAAGATATTGACTAGCTGATCTGTCCCTTCATTATTTTATAGACCTCTAATAAGATCACCCTCAGCCTCGTACGTTTCAGAGGAAAAAGTCCCAGTCTATATAGCTTCTCCTTATAACTCAATCCATCAAGTCCTGGTAGCATCCTAGTAAATCTTTTCTGCACTCTTTCTAGTTTAATAATATCCTTTCTATAATAGGATGACCAGAATTGCACATAGTATTCCTAGTGTAGTATTACCGGTATCTTACACAACTTCAACAAGACGCCCCAACTCCTGTGTCCAATGAAATGACTAATGAAACCAAGCAAGCCAAATGCCTTCTTCACCACTGTGTTCACCTGTGACTCCACTTTCAAGGAGCTACGAACATTTACCCCAACATATCTGTTCTGTAACTCTCCCCAGTGCCCTACCATTAACTGATTAAGTCCTGCCCTGGTTCAATCTACCAAAATGCATCACCTTGCATTTGTCTAAATTAAACTCCATCTGCCATTCATCAGCCCACTGGCCCGAATGATCAAGACCCCGTAGCAATCCAAGGAACTTTCTTTACTGTTCACTATGCCATCAATCTTAGTGTCATCTGCAAACTTATTAATCATGCTTCCTATATTCTCATCCAAATCATTAACATAAATGTCGTAACCAAAGTGACAAGCAAAATCCTAAACAAGAATATATACACAATCCTCTATCATCCCTGTCATCAATCTGATTCTACACCCTATCACAAACCTGCTCCTTTGTCCTTCCCCTTCATAAGCCCACCACCCTGTGATTTTTCCTATTTATAAATTTGCTGAAGATCTGTTATAATTTTAAACTGCTTCCAATTCTGACAAAAGATCATTAGCCCTGAAACTCAAATATTACACATGCTGTCTGGACCTAAGCACATACAGATTTTCAGTTTTATTAGAAGAGGCTTGAAGAAAGTAAATGGAAATACACTCACATTGTGAGTGAAAGGACAATGTGATAAATCAACGTACTATCCAGTCTGTGTGTGTGATATGCCTGCTCTCATGTTAGAAACAAGAGCCCTGGAAACATGTTGGTGATTGCTGTACCTTGAGCGAAGGCCATGTGTGCAGAGGAATCTTCTTTGTCATAATGAGCTGGAGGAAGTTTCCCTTCTCCTTGTACTGCAGTTTGCTGCATGAACTCTCAATCTCTTCATGGAACTGACAACTCCACTGGCGTCCATCTACATTTCAAAAACGGGAAAATGTAAAGTTTAAAATACAGAATAAAAGTGTCAAGCATTCCCACAGGTTTAGCTATAAATTAACAGAATATATGACTTTAAATAGGCACTGAATTATATTAGAGCATCTTGCTTGAACGATGCATCATCAACTTTAACTCCTGGTTATGATCGGCCCTCACTGTGTCTTCCATGTTATTATAAAGTGGAATGCTACAACTGGATTACCAAAACAAATTCAATAATTTCTGTAATATGTACAGGGACACTTCTGACATGCAAGTGTACAGTATTTGTATAAATCATTACTTTTTATGCATACTTCCCAAAGAATACTGGAAATTGATAGCCAAAACATCCTTGAAATCAAAAACCTAAAGAATTACAAGAGTTTGACTTATTCAGTCACCGTAAAGTTCAATCACAATTCAGAAAATGATAAAAGTAAAATACTCATTTTGGCAGGAATAATGGGATGAAGGAGTAAAATATAAGGGGTAGGAGTCTTAGCTGTGTTGTAGAGCAGAAGGATCTCGGGGTCCGGGTCCATAGGACTCTTAAATCTGCCTCGCAGGTAGAGGAAGTGGGCAAGAAGGCGTATGGTGTACTGGCCTTCATTAATCGAGGAATAGAGTTTAGGAGTCAGGAGGTAATGATGCAGCTCTATAAGACTCTTGTCAGACCCCAGTTGGAGTATTGTGCGCAGTTCTGGTTGCCTCATTATAGGAAGGATGTAGAGGTATTGAGAGGGTTCAGAGGAGATTTACAAGGATGCTGCCTGGATTGGGAGGCAGGCCTTATGAAGATAGGTTGAGGGAGCTGGGACTCTTCTCACTGGAGAGACGTAGGTTGAGGCGCGACCTGATAGAGGTTTATAAAATGTTGACAGGAATAGATAGGGTGGACTCTCAGAGACTATTTCCCCGAGTGGAAATGGTCAATACGAGAGGACACAGATTTAAGGTGCAGGGAAGCAAATACAAAGCAGATGTCAGGGGTAGGTTTTTCACTCAGAGGGTGGTGAGTGAATGGAACCGACTGCCGTTGGAGGTTGTTGAGGCAAACTTACTGGGGTCTTTTAAGAGACTTCTGGATGAGTATATGGAAAAGAAATAGGATAGGGGTTATAGATAGGTCTGTGGATTGGTAGATGTGATCGGCGCAACTCGTGGGCCGAAGGGCCTGTTTGTGCTGTATTGTTCTATGTTTTGTGTTCTGTTGAATCTGGAAATCTGAAACTAAAGCGGAAGTTGCATGGAAAACTCAGCAGGTCCAGTAGCATGTATGCAGAGTCTGTGTGATTCTGTCATGGCTTATGAAGTCGCTGAAAGAACATGAACAGCAGAGGCAAGGGGTGACTTTACAGGAACTAACATTGAGATAGACTAGCAGAATCCGAACTTAGTAGTTCAAATGATGCAAAAACAGTGTTTGCCATTTGCTGGATTTTAATTTGAATACACTCACTTTTGTTGAAGTAGTGTTGCACATATTGCAAACAGCTCATTGCTTTACACCAGTTTTTTAAATTAATGATCTAAATGGAGAAATTGGGGAATAATCTTCAAACTTGCAGCTGATTTGTGATGGGCAGTAACATGACAATGGCCTTATTGGGGTGGGGGAGGGGGGCACAAGGGCTGTGGGGAGAGTTACAAGAACAAAATAGTTCAATGGTTTAAAAAAAAACAAAAGGAATCAACCAGTTTAGTCCTGTATTGTGTGTGGTCTGGGGAGGAAGCAGGGCGTTAAGGAATTTGGGGATATAAATGTTGATGTCTTGAAGTATGTACATATTACAGAGGAGCTGCTGGAAGTCTTAAAAGTTCATGAAGGTAGATAAATCAGCGGGACCTGATGAAGTGTATCCCAGGACATTGTGGGAGACTAAGGAGGAAATTGCGAGTCCCCTATCAGAGATACCTGAATCATCGATAGTCATGGGTGAGGTGCCTGAAGACTGGAGGGTGGCAAATGTTGTCTCTTTGTTTAAAAAGGGCTGAAGGGAAAAACCTGGGAACTACACGCTGGTAAGCCTCGTCTGTGGTTGGTTTGCTGTTGGAAAGTATTTTGAAAGACAGGGTCTACAGGCATTTAGAGACACGGGCAGTCAGCATGGCTTTGAGAATGAAAAATCATTCTCACAAATTTAATTGAGTTTTTTGAAGGGGTAACAAGAAGGTAGGTGAGGACAGTGCAGTTGATGTTGTCTACATGGACTTTAACAAGGCCTTTGACAAGGTACCGCAAGGTAGTTTGTTGCATAAAGCTAATTCTCACAGGATCCAAGATGAGGTAGCTAAATGGATACAAAACTGGCTTGATGACAGAAGCCAAAGGGTGATTATAGAGTGTGGTTTTTCAAACTGGAGACCTGTGACCAGCGGTGTGCCTCAGGGATCAGTGCTGGGCCCACTATTGTTTGTCATTTATATTAAATGATGTGGATGAGAATATAGGAGACATGGTTAGTAAATTTGCAGATGACATCAAGATTGGTGGCATGATGGACAGTGTGGAAGGTTATCTCCAGTTGCAATGGGATCTTGATTAATTGGGCCAATGGGCGGATGAATGGCATATGGAGTCTAATTTAGACAAATGCGAGGTGATGCATTTCGGTAGACTGAACCAGGGCAGGACTAACTCAGTTAATGGTGGAGCACTGGGGAGAGTTACAGAACAGAGATGCCAGGGTACAGGTTCATTTAGGTCCTTGACAGTGGAGTCACAGGTGGACAGAGTGGTGAAAAAGGCATTCAGCATGCTTGGTTTCGTTGGTCAGAATACTGAATACAGGAGTTGGGACAAGACATTGGTTGAGTTGTACAAAATATTGGTAAAGCCACACTTGAAATATTGCGTATAATTCTGGCCACTCTATTATAAAAAGAATATTTTTAAAATAGAAAGAGTGCAAAAGTGATTTACTAGGATGCTCCTGGGACCTGATGGTTTGAGTTACGAGGAGAGGTTTGGTACACTGGGACGTTTTCCTATGGAGCGTAGAAGGCTGAAGAATGATCTTATAGAGATTTATAAAACAAACAATGAGGGGCATTGATCAGCTTGAAAGCCAATATCTTTTCTCAAGATAGGGGAGTCTAAAATTAGAGGGCATAGGCTTAAGGTGAGGGGAGAGATACAAAAGTGTCCAAAGGGCAAATTTTTTCAGAGAGGGCGGTGTGCATCAGGAACAAGCTGCCAGAGGTAGAGGCGAGTCCAATTTTGTCTTTTAAAAAGCGTTTAGACAGTTCCAAAGATAAGATGGTATAGTGATATGGGCCAAACGTAGACTAGAGGTTTTAAAAAAAGGATGGCCGTATTTCCATGATGTAAACCTATGACTCTAAATGAACTGAGGAGAATAGAGGTGGTGATGGCAGTGGAGAACTACTGAAAAAGATCACAATCTGCAAGTTAACAGCTTAGTGTTTAGTAATAGGCACAGTTCAGTATGTAGTTCAGAGCAGTCAGAGATTAGTATTAGCCTCAGGAAAACATAAAGCTGTCTTCCAGACAACAGCAGCACTTTGGTTTTACAATAATGTTAATATCATAAGATATATTAGAGCAAGTAGAGTGGGGAAAACAATAGGGTCAATATGACAGCTGTAATTTGTGACAAAAAACAATCAGAATAGTAGTGGTTTGAGTCTGAGCAGGTGGTGAAGGTGAGGACAGGATTAGAGGACAGTCAGATAGACAAAGGGTAAGGCACTGGATGGCCACGTACCCTACAATCACGTCCTGGATACTGCTCCCTTTCTGTAAGAGATCAGTTAAGACCAAGTACTCCCTTTTGGTTGCACCAAAGCTTGGTATAGCTCCTGCTCTGTCCAATACTGCAAGAAACTACAAAGAGTCGTGAAGCCCACTCCACCACGCAAACCAGCCTCCCATCTATCCCATCTACATTGTCACTGCCTTGGAAAAGCACTCAGCGTAATTAAGGATGCCACACACCCCAGACATTTTTCCACCTTCTTCCGTCAGGAAAAAGATACAATAGTCTGAGGACACATACAAACAAGACAGTAACAGCTTCTCCCCTGCTGCCATCAGGCTTTTGAATGCACCTATCTACCTTTCACTAAGTTGATCTTTTTCAACACCCTAGCTGGCTGTCACAGTACAGATGGCACAGTAGCACCTGCACTACTGTACAGGTGGTTAGCACTGCTGCTTCACTGCTCCAGGAACTTGGGTTCAATTCCCGGCTTGGGTCACTGTCTGTGTGGAGTTTGTACATTCTCCTCGTATCTGCACAGGTTTCCTCCGGGTGCTCCAGTTTCCTCCCACAATCCAAAGATGTGCGGGTTAGGTTGATTGGTCATGATAAAATTGCCCCTTAGTGACTTGAGATGCACAGGTTAGAGGAGGTAGCAGGTAAATATGTAGGAATATGGGATAGGGCCTGGGTGTGATTGTGATCGGTACAGACTCAATGGGTCAAGTGGCCTCTTTCTGCACTGTAAAGTTTCTATGAATACATTTTGCACTCTCTCCTTTTCTTCTATTTATGGTATGCTCTGTCTATATAGCACTCAAAAAACAATATTTTTCTTTATATACCAATACATGTGATACTAAATCATATCAAATTTCCCTGCCATGTAATTGCTTGCTCTCACCTGGTAATGTAACCACGCAGCTTGTGTCTGTGAAAGCTGCATCAACCTCATCAAGTTTTATGTTCGTCTCTCCTGGCTTCAGCTTAACAATAATCTCATCTGCATTCTGCTTCCAGTCGACAAACAGATCTGCAGAAAGAGGCACAGCTGTAGAGTTAAATGGTGCAAAAACATCTAGAGTCTAGAAACTAGAGCTTAAGAGAGGTTATAATCATATTCCACATGTTATTACTTTAAAAATTAAATTTGTTTCAATTATTCATTCACAGGTTAGGGCATCGCTGGCAAGGCCAGCAATTACTGTCCATCTCTGATTACTATCAAGAGTGAGCTGCCTTCGTGAACTGCTGCAGACCACAAGGTAGGCTGAGGGCTGTTAAGGAAAAGAGTTCTAAGATTTTGATCCAGCAACACTGAAGGAACAGCAAGATAGTTCCAAGCCAGGATGCAACGTATCCTGGAGATAAAATTGTAGGCAATGGCATTCCCATACTACCTGTCCTTCTTGGTAATAGTGGCTGTGGGTTTGGAAGTGCTGTCGAAGGAGTTTTGCTGAGTTACTGCAGTGCATCCTGTGAGATGAAATACACTTGTGCCACTGTATTAAGGGCTTAACAGATACAAACAGATTGAGATAAGGCCTGAAGCATTCGCAACAATCTTCAACCAGAAGCGCTGAGTGAATGATCCATCTCAGCTTCCTGTAAAGGTCCCCAGCATACAGATGCTAGTCTTCAGCCAATTCAATTCACTCCACATAATATCAAGAAACAGCTGCAGGTATTAGATACTGCAAAAGCAGTGGGTCCTGACAATATTCCAACAATAATACTGATGACGTGCGCTCCAGAACTTGCCATTCCCCTAGCCAAGGTATTCCAGTACAGTTACAACACGGGCATCTATCCAGCAATGAGGAAAATTGCCCACATATGTCTTGTACACAAAAGCATGACAAATACAACCCAAGTTACCACCCCATCGGTGCACTCTCAATCATTAGTAAAGTAATGGAAGGGGTCATCAACTCTTCAATAAACTGCCCCGAATCAGCAATAACCTGTTCAGTGATGCCCAGTTTGTGTTCCCCCAGGGTCACAGCTCCTGGTCTCATTATAGCCTTGGTCCAAATATGAATGAATGAGCTGAACTCAAAGTGAGGCAAGAGTGATTGCCCTTAACATCAATACAATTTGACAGTGGCGTCAAGAACCCAAGCAAAAGGGAGATGGTTGCGTTGACTGGAGGCCAATCATTTCAGTTTCAGGACATTATGTAGGAGTTCCGCAGGATAATATCATCAGCTCAATATCTTCAACTGCTTCGTCAATGAACTTCCTTTCCTCATGCTAGGGTAGGTGGCACCTCTATAAGAGGGATGGTCTGCACCTGAAACCAGAAGGGGGAAAAATTTGCCAATGCTACTTGGAGGAGATTAAACTAATGCAGAGGGGGGATGGGAACCTGAGTAGCTCAAATGTACAGGAGAATGGGAATATCGAGATCACGGATAAGGTTTCTGGGACTCAGCAGGATACTGGTTGGCGGGAGGGTGGTTTGAAGTGTGTATACTTCAATGCGAGGAGCATATGCAAAAAAGGTGGACGAACTTGCAGCCTGGATTGGTACCTGGGACGTCGATGTTGTGGCCATTTCAGAGACACGGATACAGCAGGGACAAGAATGGATTTGCAGATTCTGGGGTTCAGATGCTTTCAAGGGAATACTGAAAATGTTGCAAGAAAGATATGTGCTGGCCAAGAGGAAAGATGGGAAAGGTAGGATTAGAGAGCTGTGGATTACGAGGGATATTGAGGACTTGGTTAGGAAGAAAAGAGAGGCGAATGATAGGTCGAAGCAGCTGGGAATGGAGACAGCGTTGGAGGAATAGAGAGAGAGTAGGAGGGAGCTCAAACGGGAAGTTAAGAGGGCAAAAAGGGGGCATGAAATGGTTTTGGCGGATAGGATTAAGGAAAATCCAAAGACTTTGTACTCCTATGTTTGGAATAAAAGGGTGGTTAGAGGAAAAAGTGGACCTCTTAGGGACAGAGGAAGGGAACTGTGCTTAGAGCCCAAGGGAATGGGGGAGATCCTGAGTGAATACTTTGCTTCGGTATTCATGAAGGGAACAGGCATGTTGACTGCTCCAGTCTCTGAGGGAGCTGAGGGAAATATCCATACCGAGGGAGGAAGTGTTAGAGCTTCTGAGTAGCAATAAAAATGATAAATGCCTGATGGCATTTATCCCAGGCTGCTTAGGGAGGTGCAAGGTGAAATTGCAGGGCCTCTGACGCAAATCTTTGTCTCTTCTTTGGACACAGGTGAGGTCCCAGAGAACTGGAGAATAGCTAATGTTGTACCGTTGTTTAAAAAGGGTAGTAGGGATAACCCTGGAAATTATAGGCCGGTGAGTTTGACGTCAGTGGTAGGGAAGCTGTTGGAGGGGATTCTTAGAGATAGGATGTTTAGGCACTTAGAGCATTGCGATCTGATTAGAGATACGCAGCATGGATTTGTTAAGGGGAGATCACGCCTTACGAATCTGGTAGAATTTTTTGAGCAGGTGACAAAAATCGTCGACAACGGGCGAGCTGTTGATGTCGTCTATATGGATTTCAGTAAGGCGTTTGACAAAGTCCCTCATGGGAGTTTAGTTGAGAAGGTCAAGGCTAATGGATACGAAGACAGGTAGCTAGATGGATAAGTAACTGGCTTAGTAATAGAAGACAGAGAATAATAGTGGAAGGGTGTTTTTCTAGCTAAAAGTTGATCACTAGCAGTGTGCTGCAGGGCTCGGTACTGGGACCTCTTCTATTTGTAATATACATATAAATGACTTGGACGAGGGAGTAAGTGGAGTGATCAGCAAGTTTGCAGATGATACAAAGATGGCTGGACTTGCGGATAGTGAGGAGCATTGTCAGGCGATGCAGCAGGACATAGATAGGCTGGAATCTTGGGCAGATAGATGGCAGATGGAATTCAATCCTGATAAATGCGAGGTGATGCATTTCGGGAGAAAGAATGTAGGGGGGAGGTATATGATAAAGGGTAGACCTATTAAGAGTATAGAAATGCAGAGGGACCTAGGGGTGCAGGTGCACAAGTCTCTGAAGGTGGCAGAGCAAGTGGAGAAGGTTGTGAAGAAAGCATATAGTATGTTAGCCTTTATAGGAAGGGGTATAGAGTACAAGAGCTGGCCTTTAATGTTGCAGTTGCATAAAACGTTGGTTAGACCTCATCTGGAATACTGCGTCCAGTTCTGGTCACCTTATACCGGAAGGACGTGAAGACTTTGGAGAGAGTGCAGAGGAGGTTTACCAGGATGCTGCCTGGTATGGAAGGTCTGAGTTACGAGGAGAGGTTAGGCAAATTGGGACTGTTTTCCTTAGAAAGACATAGAAGTAGAGGAGATCTAATAGAGGTGTACAAGATTATGAGGGATATAGATAGAGTAAACAGGGTTAAGCTTTTTCCTAGGATGGACTCAAATAGCACCAGGGGTCACGGGCTTAGGGTGAGTGGGGTAAGGTATAATTTGGATGCTAGAGGGAGTTTTTTCACACAGAGGGTGGTGGGGGTATGGAATGCACTGCCAAGTAAAGTGGTGGAGGCAGGTACTCTGGAGTTATTTAAGAAATACTTAGATGGGCACATGAACAGGATGGGAATGGAAGGGTATAGAAAACTGATTTAAAATAGGGATCATGAGCCTTGGGAGTCCCTGGGAAGTGTGTAAATAGATGATGATATTGATGTACTTGTTTTTATCCTACAGGTGCTTTGGTCCACCGTTGATGGAGATTATTCATCGTGGAGTTTGGTTACAAGTGGTGTACCTCAGGGATCTGTTTTGGGGCCCCTGCTGTTTGTAATTTTTATAAATGATCTGGATGAGGGTATTGAAGGATGGATTAGTAAATTTGCAGATGACACTAAAGTCGGTGGAGTGGTAGATAGTGAAGAGGGGTGTTATAGTTTGCAGAGAGACTTGGACAAGTTGCAGAGCTGGGCCGAGAGGTGGCAAATGGAGTTTAATGCGGAAAAGTGAGAGGTAATTCACTTTGGCAGGAATAACAAATGTGTAGAGTATAGGGCTAATGGTAGGACTCTTAATAGTGTTGAAGAACAGAGGAATATGTGCATAGATCCCTGAAAGTTGACAATCAAGTCGATAAGGTTGTTAAGAAGGCATACGGAGTCTTAGCTTTTATTGGTAGGGGGATTGAATTTCGGAGCCGCAACATCATGTTGCAACTGTACAAAACTCTAGTGCGGCCGCACTTGGAGTATTGTGTGCAGTTCTGGTCCCCACATTATAAGAAAGATGTGGAGGCATTGGAGAGGGTACAGAGGAGGTTTACCAGGATGTTGCCTGGTATGGAGGGCAGGTCTTATGAAGAGAGGCTGAGGGATTTGAGGTTGTTTTCGTTAGAAAGAAGGCGGCTAAGAGGAGACCTTATTGAAACATATAAGATGATTAAAGGTTTAGATAGGGTGGACAGTGATAGCCTTTTTCCTAGGATGGAGAAAGCTAGCACGAGGGGACATAGCTTTAAATTCAGGGGTGGTAGTTATAGGACGGATGTCAGAGGTAGGTTCTTTACCCAGAGAGTAGTAAGGGTATGGAATGCCCTGCCAGCATAAGTTGTAGATGCGCCAAGTTTGGTGGTGTTTAAGAGGTTAGTAGATAAGTTTATGGACAAAAAGGGAATGGTTGAGGTTAGAGGGTCATTGCTTTTTCTTAATTGGTCGGCGCAACATCGAAGGCCGAAGGCCCTGTTCTGCGCTGTAATGTTCTACGTTCTATGCTGTCTAACAACGGACATACATGCAATGGGTCATGAGAGGGCTCTCTTGGATTTTTTTGAGAGTATCCTAGTGCTTCACATCGTTAGTGTACGCTTAACCTGGACCATTTGATGGACAACACGACAGCTCAGTGACTATCGCTGTGCTGTGCAGATACATGGATTTGGGCCTGTGTCTGTGGGAATTTGTGCATTCTCCCCATGCTTGCATGGGTTTTCTCCGGGTGCTCCGGTTTCCTCCCACATCCCAAAAATGTGCTCTTAGGCTAATTGGAACAAACTCTCCCTAAATTGTCTCAAATTTGGTTTCAATCCATAGATGTATAAACATAGACAGGGATCACGGGTAGAGGTGGAAACATCAGGGTGGCGGAAGGCTTGTTGGGCCGAAGGGTCTGTTTCCCGTGCTGTTTTGTTCTTTGTTTGTTCTTTGTTTCAGTCGGAGCACAGTAGGTGGTAGAAGAGTGGGTGGTATGACATTGTTAGTCAAAGACTGTATTACGGTGGCAGAAAGGACATTTGATGTGGACCTGTCTATTGAGGTAGTTTGGCTCAGACGAGAAACAGGAGAGGAGAAGTCACCCTATTGGAAGTTTTTTATAGGCTTCCAAAAAGTTCCATTCACTCAGCACCCTCTGAGTAAAAAACCGACCCTTGACATCTCCTTTGTATTTGCTTCCCTGCACCTTAGATCTGTCTCCTCTCGTAGTGACCATTTCAGCTTGGGGAAATATTCTCAGAGTCCACCCTATCTACCCCTCTCAACATTTTATAAACCTCTATCAGGTCGCCTCTCAACCTACGTCGCTCCAGTGAGAAGAGTCCCAGCTTCCTCAACCTATCTTCATAAGGCCTGCCTCCCAATCCAGGCAGCATCCTTGTAAATCTCCTCTGAACTCTCTCGATAGCCTCTACATCCTTGCTATAATGAGGCGACCAGAACTGCGCACAATACTCCAACTGGGGTCTGACAAGAGTCTTATAGAGCTGCATCATTACCTCCTGACTCCTAAACTCTATTCCTCGATTAATGAAGGCCAGTACACCGTACGCCTTCTTGACCACTTCCTCCACCTGCGAGGCTGATTTAAGAGTCCTATGGACCCGGACCCCGAGATCCTTCTGCTCTACAACACAGCTAAGACTCCTACCCCTTATATTGTACTCCTTCATCCCATTATTCCTGCCAAAATGGACCACTACACATTTATCTGCGTTGAAGTCCATCTGCCACTTCTCCGCCCAGTCTTGCATCCTGTCTATGTCCCGCTGCAACTTTTGGCATCCCTCCAGACCATCCACAACACCACCGATCTTTGTATTGTTGGCGAACTTGCTAACCCATCCCTCCACTTCCTCATCCAGGTCATTTATGAAAATGACAAACAGCAGGGGTCCCAGAACAGATTCCTGGGGCACTCCACTGGTTACCGACCTCCATGCAGAACAAGACCCATCCACAACCACTCTCTGCCTTCTGCCGGCAAGCCCGTTCTGGATCCACAAGGCCAAAGCCCCTTGGATCCCATGCCCTCTCACTTTCTCCAGAAGCCTTGCACGGGGGACCTTATCAAATGCCTTACTAAAGTCCATGTACACTACATCCACCGCCCTTCCTTCGTCAATGTGTTCAGTCACATTTTCGAAGAACTCAACTAGGCTCGTAAGGCATGACCTGCCCTTGACAAAACCATGCTGACTATTTCTAATCAGTCCAAACTTCTCCAAATGTTCATATATCTTATCCCTCAGAAACCTCTCCATCAGCTTACCAACCACTGAAGTCAGATTCACCCGTCGGTAATTTCCTGGACTATCCCTGTTCCCTTTCTTAAAGATAGGAACCACATCCGCAATCCTCCAAAACCTCTCCCATTTCCATGGACGACACAAAGATCATCACCAGGGGCTCTGCAACCACTTCCCTCACCTCCCACAATAACCTGAGGTACATCCCATCCGGTCCTGGCGACTTGTCTATCTTGATAGAATTTAACAGGTCTAACACATCCTCTTTCCTAACATCCACATACTCAATCTTTTCTGTATGCACTGCAGGTTTGAGGCAATCTCCCAGTTCACTTTCCACTGTGAATACCGAGGCAATGTACTCGTTAAGCACCTCTGCCATTTCTTCCGGATTCACACAGACTTTTCCCCCTTCACCTTTTATAGGCCCTATCCCTTCTCTTCTCATTCTTTTACTTTTCACATATTTGTAGAAGGCCTTGGGATTCTCCTTAATCTTACCTGCCAAGGCCTTCTCATGACCCCTTCTGGCTCTCCTAATTTCCTTTTTAAGTTCCCTTCTACACACCTTATACTCCTCTAGATCCCTAACATCCCCCAGCTCTCTGAACCTTTTATATACCTTTTTTATCTTCCTAACTAGGTTCACAACTACCTTCGTGCACCACAGTTCCTGCGTCCTACCAGAACCTCCTTGACTCCTCGGAACGTTGTCTTGCAGTGCCCCAGACAAACATTCCTTGAAAAACCGCCACTTTCCTTCTGTACTCTTCCCCAAGAACACCTCCTTCCAGTTTATGCGTCCAATTACCTGCCTAATTCTGGTCAGGAGTGAAAGTAATAGGGTAATTGTTATGGGGGACTTTAACTTTACTAATATTGATTGGAATAGCTATAGCTCTAGCTCGTTAGAGGGGTCAGTTTTCGTACAAAGTGTGCAGGAAGGTTTTTTGACTCAGTATGTAGATAGGCCAACTAGAGGTGAGGCTACATTGGATTTGGTGCTGGGCAATGAGCCAGACCAGGTGTTAGGCTTGGAAGTTAGTGAACATTTTGGTGATAGTGACCACAATTCGGTTACGTTCACCTTAGTGATGGACAGGGATAGGCATGAAGCTGGGGGCAGTAGTTATAGCTGGGGGAAGGGTAATTATGAGGCCATCAGGAGAGAATTAGGGTGCATAGATTGGACTAGGAAACTACAGGGACTGGGAACATCTGGAATGTGGAGCTTATTCAAGGCGCAGCTGCTGCGAGTCCTTGATAAGTATGTCCCTGTCAGGCAAGGAGGAAATGGTCGACTAAAGGAACCTTGGTCTATGAAAAAAATTGATTCGCTGGTTAAAAGGAAAAAGGAGGCTTATGTCAGGATGAGGCTTGAAGGCTCAGTTAGTGCAATGGATAGCTATATATTAGCCAGGAGGGAGCTAAAGAGTGAATTGAGGAGAGCTAAGAGAGGACACGAGAAGACTTTGGCTGATAGGATTAAGGAGAATCCTAAAGCTTTCTTTAGATATGTTAAGAATAGAAGATTGGTTAGGACAAGATTAGGGCCAGTCATAGACAGCAGTGGGAAGTTGTGCGTGGAGCCTGAAGAGATTGGAGAGGCACTGAATAAATATTTCTCTTCGGTATTCACGCAGGGTGATGTAAATGTAGTTATGGAGAACACTGAGGTACAGGGTTGCAAACTGGAAAGTATTGAAGTAGATAGGGAGGATGTGCTAGATATTCTCGAGGGTTTGAAGTTGGATAAGTCCCCTGGGCCGGACGGGATTTACCCTAGGATTCTCTGGGAGGCAAGAGAGGAGATTGCAGAGCCTCTGGCTCTGATCTTCAGGTCGTCGTTGGTTACGGGTGTGGTTCCGGAGGACTGGAGGATAGCGAATGTGGTCCCATTGTTCAAGAAGGGGAAGAGAGACCTTCCAGGGAATTATAGGCCAGTGAGTCTTACTTCTGTTGTGGGCAAAGTATTGGAGAGAATTATTAGGGATAGGATTTATAGTTATTTAGAGAGAAATGAATTGATTGGGGATAGTCAGCATGGTTTTGTGAAGGGTAGGTCGTGCCTTACTAACCTCATTGAGTTTTTTGAAAAAGTGACCAAAGAGGTGGATGGGGGTAAGGCGGTTGATGTGGTATATATGGACTTTAGTAAGGCGTTTGATAAGGTGGCCCATGGAAGACTTCTGCAGAAAATGCAGATGTATGGGATAGAGGGTGATTTAGCTAATTGGGTTAGGAATTGGCTAGCAGATAGAAGACAGAGGGTGGTGGTTGATGGGAGATATTCATCGTGGAGTTCGGTGACAAGTGGTGTACCTCAGGGGTCTGTTTTGGGGCCCCTGCTGTTTGTAATTTTTATAAATGATCTGGATGAGGGTATTGAAGGATGGATTAGTAAATTTGCAGATGACACTAAAGTCGGTGGAGTGGTAGATAGTGAAGAGGGGTGTTATAGTTTGCAGAGGGACTTGGACAAGTTGCAGAGCTGGGCCGAGAGGTGGCAAATGGAGTTTAATGTGGAAAAGTGTGAGGTAATGCACTATGGCAGGAATAATAAATGTGTAGAGTATAGGGCTAATGGTAGGATTCTTAGTAGTGTTGATGAACAGAGGGATCTTGGTGTATATGTGCATAGATCCCTGAAAGTAGGCAGTCAAGTGGATAAGGTTGTTAAGAAGGCATATGGAGTCTTAGCTTTTATTGGTAGGGGGATTGAATTTAGGAGCCGCAGCATCATGTTGCAACTGTACAAAACTCTAGTGCGGCCGCACTTGGAGTATTGTGTGCAGTTCTGGTCCCCACATTATAAGAAAGATGTGGAGGCATTGGAGAGGGTACAGAGGAGGTTTACCAGGATGTTGCCTGGTATGGAGGGCAGGTCTTATGAAGAGAGGCTGAGGGATTTGAGGTTGTTTTCGTTAGAAAGGAGGCGGCTAAGAGGGGACCTTATTGAAACATATAAGATGATTAGAGGTTTAGATAGGGTGGACAGTGATAGCCTTTTTCCTAGGATGGAGAAAGCTAGCACGAGGGGACACAGCTTTAAATTAAGGGGTGATAGTTATAGGACGGATATCAGAGGTAGGTTCTTTACCCAAAGGGTGGTTCGGGAGTGGAATGCCCTGCCTGCAGCAGTTGTAGATGCGCCAAGTTTGGTGGCGTTTAAGAGGTTAGTTGATAGGTATATGGAAGAGAAGGGAATGGTTTAGTTTGGAGGGGCATTGCTTTTTATATTGGTCGGCGCAACATCGAAGGCCGAAGGGCCTGTTCTGTGCTGTAATGTTCTATGTTCTTAATGTTTTCATATTTCCCCTTACTCCAGACATACACCTTCCTAGCCTGCCTGATCCTATCTCTTTCCATCACTATTAGAGGGATCAGTTATTGTACAATGTGTGCAGGAGGGTTTTATGACTCAGTATGTAAACAGGCCAACAAGAGGAGAGGCTACATTGGATTTGGTTCTGGGTAATGAACCAGACCAGCTGTTAGACTTGGAAGTAGGTGAGCACTTTGGTGATAGTGACCACAATTCGGTTACGTTTACCTTAGTGATGGAAAGGGATAGACATGTACCAAAGGGAAGAAGTTACAGCTGGGGGAAAGGTAATTATGAGGCTATTAGGCAAGATTTAGGATACATAGGTTGGTGTAGGAAACTGCAGGGGCTGGGAACATCTGAAATGTGGAACTTATTCAAGGAATAGCTACTGCGAGTCCTTGATAAATATGTACCTGTCAGGCAGGAAGGAAGTGGTAGAGTGAAGGAACCGTGGTGTACGAAGGAAGTTAGTTCACTAGTGATGAGGGAAAAGGAGGCTTATATAAAGATGAGACGTGAAAGCTCGGTTAGGGCACTGGAGAGTTATAAATTAGCCAGGAGGAAGCTAAAGAGGGAGACAAGAAGAGCTAGAAGAGGACATGAGAAGACTTTGGCAGATAAGATTAAGGAGAACCCTAAAGCTTTTTACAGATATGTTAAGAATAAAAGGTTGGTTAGGGCAAGTTTAGGGCCAGTCAGATGGCAGTGGGAAGTTGTGCGTGGAGCCTGTGGAGATTGGAGGCATTGAATAAGCATTTTTCGTCAGTCTTCATGCGGGAAAATGTCAATGGAGTTGAGGAGAATACTGGGATATAAGGTTGTAGACTAGACGGGATAGAGGTACATAAGGAGGAGGTGTTAGCTATTCTTGAGAGTATGAAAATAGATAAGTCCCCTGGGCCGGATGGGATTTATCCCAGGTTACTCGGGGAGGCTAGAGAGGAGATGGAAAAGCCTTTGGCTTTGATCTTCATGTCGTCATTGGCTACAGGTATAGTGCCGGAAGACTGGAGGGTGACGAATATTGTCCCCTTGTTTAAGAAGGGGAGTAGAGACCATCCTGCAAATTATAGATCAGTGAGCCTTACATCTGTTGTGGGGAAAGTTTTGGAAAGAATTATAAGGGACAGGATTTATAGTCATTTGGAGAGAAATGAATTGATTTATTGGTAGTCAACATGGATTTGTGAAGGGAAGGTCGTGCCTCACAGACCTTATCGAGTTTTTTGAAAAGGTGACCAAAGAGGTGGATAAGGGTAAGGCAGCTGACGTGGTGTATATGGACTTTAGCAAAGCATTTGATAAGGTTCCACATGGAAGACTACTGCAGAAAATGCAGATGCATAGGATTGAGGATGATTT
Source organism: Sphyrna mokarran (assembly GCA_024679065.1). NCBI lineage: Eukaryota > Metazoa > Chordata > Chondrichthyes > Carcharhiniformes > Carcharhinidae > Sphyrna > Sphyrna mokarran. Next base: position 137,953,410 of record JAGIQG010000003.1, on the reverse strand, counting down.
AGCAATTTGGATTAGGAATTGGCTAGATGATAGAAGATAGATAGGTGGTGGTTGATGGGATATATTCAACCTGGAGTTTAGTTACTCATGGTGTACCTCAGGGATGTGTTTTGGGGCCACTGTTGTTTGTTATTTTTATAAATGACCTGGATGAGGGTGTAGAGGGATGGGTTAGTAAATTTGCTGACGACACCAAAGTCAGAGGAGTTGTAGACAGTGAGGATGGATGTTACAGTGTGCAGAGGGCCATAGACAAGTTGCAGAGCTGGGCCAAGAGGTGGCAAGTAGAGTTTAATGTGGAAAAGTGTGAGGTGATTCACTTTGGTAAGAGTAATACATGTGCAGAATATAGGGCTAATGGTAGGACTCTCAGTAGTGTAGTTGAGCAGACAAACCTCGGTGTACAGGTGCACAGATCCCTGAAAGTTGGTACTCAAGTTGATAAGGTTATTAAGAAGGCATATAGTGTGTTAGCATTTATTGGTAGAGGGATTGAATTTCAGAGCCAAGACGTCATGTTGCAACTGGATAAAACTCTGGTGCGGCCGCACTTGAAGTATTGTGTACAGTTTTGTTCGCCACGTTATAAGAAAGATGCGGAGGCATTGGAAAGGGTGTAGAGGAGGTTTACCAGGATGTTGCCTGGTATGATGGGTAGGTTTTATGAGGAAAGGCTAAGGGACTTGAGGTTATTTTCATTACAGAGAAGGCGGCTAAGAGGTGACTTAATTGAGACATACAAGATGATCGGAGAGTTAGATAGCGTGGATAGTGAGAGCCTTTCTCCTCGGATGGAGATAGATAACATGAGGGAACATAGCTTTAAATTAAGGAGTGGTAGTTATAGGACGGATGTTAGAGGTGGGTTCTTTACTCAGAGGGTAGTAAGGGCGTGGAATGCCCTGCCTGCAGCAGTTGTGGACTTGTCAAGTTTAAGGATGTTCAAATGATCAGTGGATAGGCATATGGATAGCATTGGAATAGTTTAGGATAGAGGGTCATAAAATTGGTTCCACTGGTCAGCGCAACATCAAGGGCCGAAGGGCCTGTACTGTGCTGTAATGTTCTATGTTCTTTAAGGTTAGAAATGGGGAAGTTCACTGTTGATTGCACCAATTTTCAGCACCATTTGACACTCCTCGAACACTGAAGTAGTGCAGACTCAAATGTAGCAAGAACTGGACAATATTCAGGCTTTGACTGACAAATAGCTCGTAACATTTGTGCCACAGTTTAAGTTATAAAGGAGAGACTGGATAGATAGATTTTTTTCCTGAAGCTTCAGGGTGATCTTATAGAGGTCTATAAAATAATGAGGAGAAGAGATCAGCTAGATAGTCAATATCTTTTCCCAAAGGTAGGGGAGTCTAAAACTAGAGGGCATTGGTTTAAGGTGAGAGGAAAGAGATACAAAAGGGTAGAGGGATAATGTTTTCAGAGGGTGGAGTGTCTGAAACAAGCTGCCAGAGGTAGTAGTAGAGGTGAGTACGTTTTGACTTTTAAAAAGTGTTTAGACAGTTACATATGTAAAATGGGTATAGAGGGATATGGGCTAAATGCTGGAAATTGAGAATAGCTTGGTGGTTAAAAAGGGAGGCATGGACAAGTTGGGCAGAAGGGCTCATTTCCATGATGTAAATCTCTATGACACATAAATGGCAGGCATTGGCCATCTCCAAAGAGAAAATTTAAGCATCACTCCTTGACATTCAATGGCATTATCATCATGGAGTTCCTCGCTATTAAATTCCAAGGCGGGGGGTTACTATTGACCAGAATCTGAACTGGACTGGTCAAAAAAATACTGTGGCTAAGAGCAAGTCAGAGGCCAGAAATCTTGCAGCAAGTAACTCATCTCTTGATTCCTTAGAACCTGTCCACAAGCTAAAAGACACGCCAGGAGTGTGATGGAATACTATTCACTTACCTGGTTGAGTGCAACTCAAGAAGCTCAACGCCATCAAGGAAAAAGCAGCCGCTTGTATCCTATCCACAAACATTCAATCTTTTACCCACTGACACACAGTGGCAGCCATGTGTACCATTAAAATACTCAGCAGGAATGCACCAAGCTTCCTTAGACAGCACCTCCAAATCCATGATCACTACCTTCTAAAAGGACAAGGGCAGCAGATACATGGGAACACTACCACCTGGAAGTTCTTCTCCAAGCCACTCACTATCCTGATTTGGAAACATATTGTCTTTTTCACTGCTGCTGAGACAAAATCCTGGAACTCCCTTCCTGACAGCACTGTATATGTATCAACACCACATGTATTGCAGTAGTTCAGGAAGGCAGCTTACCACCTCTTTTAGGACAATTAGGGATGGACAATAAATGTTGGCCTAGGCACCGACATCCATGTCTCTTGAACGAATAAATAAAAAGTGGAATGTTCTCAACATGTTTAAAACACTAACATGAATATTTGAGAGGCGTGCATTTCCAGTTTACATCAATCTGATGAGATGCAAGCTCTTGAACTGGTTCAACTAAAAGGCTAAATCCTCTGCATCTGCATTATTCTGAACTGGAAAGACGTAGACAAAATCTGAACTATATAGAAGGATTGTTGCTAGGTGCAATTCAAATTGCTAGTACTCTGAACAGAAATTATATTTGATCCATAAACTGCAAAACCAGGCTGGTCTGAACTGCTGGCAGAAGTTGTTTTTGTGTTGTGGAGAATGTGACGTAATGGAAGGATTCACAGATGAGCAGAAGTCTGGCATTGTTATTGTTTTTATATGTTCATGCTCATCCCTGAGGAACAGTGCAATGCAGTAGAATGCAAGTATCTGCTGGATGTTAACTGGAAATCAGTTCAAACCTAGGACCTTCTAACTCTGGTAAAAGTAGAGTGCTTGCAGTATTCAGCAGGAGTATTTTCTGTTTTTGATTTCCAATCTCCAACATCCACAGTATTATGTTTCTAATTCCGAAGCGGCAATACTGGCACTGGGACAAAGATTGGCTCTGTTATTAAAGAGTTAATAGAAAGTAAGTTTACAAATGAGCTCATTATATCTCAAATAGCTGAAGCACCAAGAAAGCTTTTATTAAAAGCAGTATAGGTTAGCAACAAATAACAGTACAGCAAAGGAACAGGTTCTTCAGCCTACCAAGTCTATGCCAACACAGATGCCTCACTAATCTAATATTTTCTTGCCTTCAAGTGATCCATATCCCCCTATTCCCGGCCTATTTATGTATCTATCCAGATGCCTCTTGAACGTTGTTTTAGAATCTGCTTCAACACTAGTAGTGTGTTCCTGGCAGTATGTGAAAAAAAACTTGCCCCATACATTTCTTTTAAACTCCCCACCTTCTCACTTTCAATCTATATCCCTGAGTAATTGACTCTTCAGCTCTGGGAAAAAGACTGACTATCCATTCTATCCAAGCCTGTTATAATCTTGTAAACCTCTTATCAGGTCCCCCTCATCCTTCAACGCTCCAGTAAAAACAATGCAAATTTGTTCAGCCTTTCTTCACTGTTCACATCCTTAAAAACCAGGCAACATCCTGGTAAATTTCTTCTGCACCCTTTCCAGTGCATTAACATCCTTCCAGTAGTGTGGCGACCAGAATTGTGTACAATACTCCAAACGTGGCCTTAGCAAAATCTTATACAATTGCAGCATGATTTTCTAATTCCTATACTCAGTGCCTGACCGTGTTACAAAGCACTGAGTGAACAAGATATTGTTTGCTGTTCGCTACAGAAACATCGAGTGAACCAAAAAGACCATCCTATAAAATTGCAGTCCCTCTAATCTTTTCAATTTTCATGCATAGCATTGTCTGTGTCTGGTGAGGGTCTTAAGAAGTCTGTTATTGAATGATCTTCATCTTTATTCTGAATTTTGTGAGCTAAGTGCCGCATTACTAGTTTCATGTTAAAGTTCTGATAACCTGTCCACAGATATTGCCCCATCTGCTTGATGGCCAGCATTCCATTCTTGAATGAGCTCTATGTCTTTTCTTTCGAGCTCTGTATTGTCTTGTGTGTAAATAAATTGGACTGTTGTTTTTAGCCTCAACATCTTAGCCCAACAATATCACTTCCTGTCTTTCAAGACAGAAAGCAGAAGGTAGTGGATTTCCACAGCATTCACAGTATGTGTTTTGTGGCATGACACCATCCTACAAGCAACTTAACTCTGCTTGTGGAAACTTGCTTTGCTTGACAGAGTACTAGTAAAATATTAGACAAAAATCTGATCCTTAACCAGAAGAAAAATGTTGAGAGCCAAAGGAACCAGAAATCTGGTCATGAGACAAAGTATGATAAACGCATTTGTGCAGCAATTACATACAGTTCCAGTGAGAAAGGACTGAAAAATCAAGGCGGAAGGTAAGGTTGATTTAAAATAAAGGACAGGCTTCGTTTGCCCAAGAGCACTTGAGTAGCTTCAGAAGTCTAAAAAAGGCTACGTAAACTAATGCAGAAAGTGACTAACCTCCAAAACCTCCAAAAATAGCAACAAAGCCATCTAACTTGCTTTGGAGGTTAGGTTGCATTTAATCTTTAGTTAAAAGGATAAGTTGCATGCTTAACTACTTCAGTTCAGTTCATAAAGGTTCATAAGGAAGGTTCCTGACTCTCAATATGAAGTTAACTAGATTCTACATCTCTTGACTGTTAAATTTTATCAGATGCAGTAAGCAGCTAGGTTAGCACTGCTGCCTCACAGCTCCAGTGTTCCAATCCCAGCTTGGGTCAGTGTCTGTTTGGGTTCCCTCCAGGTGCTCTGGTTTCCTCCCACAATCTGAAAGATGTACTGGTTAAGAGCATTGACCCAAATAGGCACTGGAGTGTGGCATTTATGGTCATTTCACAGTAACTGTAACTGGAATTAAAGGTTATATTACAGGTCCTAGAGAGATGTAGAAATAACAGAGTTGTCATGATGGGAGACTTCAATTTCCCAAACATCGACTGGAATATCCCAAGGGTAAAGGGTTTGGATGGGGAGGAGTTTGTTAGGTGTGTTCAGGAGGGTTTCCTGACACAGCACGTGGACAAACCTACGAGAGGAGAGGCTGTACTTGACCTGCTGGTGGCTAATGAACCAGGACAGGTGTCGGATCTCTCGGTAGGAGAGCATCTTGGGGGCGGAGATCATAATTCTATCTCCTTTAAGATAGCAATGGTAAGAGATAGGATCAGGCAGGCTAGGAAGGTGTTTGTCTGGAGTAAGGGGAAATATGAAGACATCAGACATATAATTGGACGAATAAACTGGAAGGAGGCATTCCTGGGGAAAAGTAAAGGAAGGAAGGTGGCGGATATTCAAGGAACGTTTGTCTGGAGCTTTGCACGACAACGTTCCGATGAGACAAGGTGGTTTTGATAGGCCGTGGGAACCGTGGTGCACGAAGGTTGTGGTGAACCTAGTCAGGAAGGAAAAATAAAGGTATATAAAAGGTTCAGAGAGCTAGGAGATGTTAGGGATCTTGAGGAGTATAAGGCTTGGAGAAAAGAGCTTAAAAAGGAAATTAGGAGAGCCAGAAGGAGTCATGAGAAGGCCTTGGCAGGTAAGATTAAGGAGAATCCCAAGGCCTTCTACAAATATGTGAAAAGTAAAAGGATGAGAAGAGAAGAGATAGGGCCTATAAAAGTTGAAGGGGGAAAAGTCTGTGTGAATCCAGAAGAAATGGCAGATGTGCTTAATGAGTACTTTGCCTCAGTATTCACGGTGGAAAGTGAACTGGGAGGTTGTACTGTAGATTTGCAGCAGACTGAAAAGATTGAGTATATGGATGTTAAGAGGATGTGTTAGAACTTTTAGGTTCTATCAAGATAGACAAGTCACCGGGACCAGACGGGACGTACCCCAGGTTATTGTGGGAAGTGAAGGAAGTGATTGCAGAGCCCCTGGCAATGATCTTCGCGTCATCGATGGAAATGGGAGAGGTTCCGAAGGATTGTGGACGTGGTTCCTATTTTCAAGAAAAGGAACAGGGATAGTCCGGGAAATTACCGACCGGTGAGTCTGACCTCAGTGGTTGGTAAGCTGATAGAAAGACTTCTGAGGGACAAGATTTATGAGCATTTGAAGAAGTTCAGAATGATCAGAAGTAGTCAGCATGGTTTTGTCAAGGGCAGGTCGTGCCTTATGAGCCTAGTTGAGTTCTTCGAAAATGTGACTGAACACATTGAAGGAAGAGCAGTGGACGTAGTGTACACAAACTTCAGCAAGGCGTTTGATAAGGTCCCCCATGTAAGAATTCTTGAGAAGGTGAGAGGGCATGGGATCCAAAGGGCTTTGGCCTTGTGGATCCAGAACTGGCTTGCCTGCAGAAGGCAGAGAGTGGTTGTGGGTGGGTCTTTTTCTGCATGGAGGTCAGTCACCAGTGGAGTGCCCAGGGATCTGTTCTAGGACCCTTGCTGTTTGTCATTTTCATAAATGACCTGGAAGAAGAAGTGAAGGGATGGGTTAGTATGTTCACCGACGATACGAAGGTTGGTGGTATTGTGGATGGTCTGGAGGGATGTCAGAAGTTGCAACGAGACATAGATAGGATGCTAGACAGGGCGGAGAAGTGGCAGATGGACTTCAACATGGATAAATGTGTATTGGTCCATTTTGGCAGGACCAATGGGATGAAGGAGTACAATATCAAGGGTAGGAGTCTTAGCTGTGTTGAAGAACAGAAGGATTCTTGGGGTCCGAGTCCATAGGGCTCTTAAATCGGCCTCGCAAGTGGAGGAAGTGGTCAAGAAGGTGTATGGTGTACTGGCTTTCATTAACAGAGGGATTGAGTTTAGGAGTCGGGAGGTAAAGCTGTAGCTTTATAAGACCCTTGTCAGACCCCACTTGGAGTATTGTGCGCAGTTCTGGTCGCCTCACTATGGGAAGGACATGGAAGCTATTGAAAGGGTGCAGAGGAGATTTACAAGGATGTTACCTGGATTGGGAGGCATGCCTTATGAAGATAGGTTGAGGGAGCTGGGACTCTTTGCCCTGGAGAGAGGAAGATTGAGAGGCGCCCTGTTACACGTTTATAAAATGTTGAGAGGAATAGATAGAGTGGATTCTGAGAGACTATTTCTGCGGGCTGAAATTGAATATAGAACATAGAAATAACAGCGCAGAACAGGCCCTTTGGCCTTCGATGTTGCGCCGACCAATTAAGAAAAAGCAATGACCCTCTAACCTCAACCATTCCCTTTTCATCCATAAACTTATCTACTAACCTCTTAAACACCACCAAACGTTGCACATCTACAACTGCAGCAGGCAGGGCATTCCATACCCTTACCACCCTCTGGGTAAAGAACATACCTCTGACATCCGTCCTATAACTATCACCCCTTAATTTAAAGCTATGTCCCCTCATGCTAGCTTTCTCCATCCTAGGAAAAAGGCTATCACTGAGGTCTCCTCTCAGCCGCCTTCTTTCTAACGAAAACAACCTCAAATCCCTCAGCCTCTCTTCATAAGACCTGCCCTCCATACCAGGCAACATCCTGGTAAACCTCCTCTGTACCCTCTCCAATGCCTCCACATCTTTCTTATAATGTGGGGACCAGAACTGTAAACAATACTCCAAGTGCGGCCGCACTAGAGTTTTGTACAGTTGCAACATGACGTTGCGGCTCCGAAATTCAATCCCCCTACCAATAAAAGCTAAGACTCGTATGCCTTCTTAACAACCTTATCGACTTGATTGCCAACTTTCAGGGATCTATGCACATATACACCAAGATCCCTCTGTTCATCAACACTATTAAGAGTCCTACCATTAGCCCTATACTCTACACATTTGTTATTCCTGCCAAAGTGAATTACCTCACACTTTTCCACATTAAACTCCATTTGCCACCTCTCGGCCCAGCCCTGCAACTTGTCCAAGTCTCTCTGCAAACTATAACACCTCTCTTCACTATCTACCACTCCTCTGACTTTGGTGTCATCCGCAAATTTACTAATCCATCCTTCAATACCCTCATCCAGATCATTTATAAAAATTACAAACAGCAGGGGCCCCAAAACAGATCCCTGAGGTACACCACTTGTAACCGAACTCCACGATGAATATCTCCCATCAACCACCACCCTCTGTCTTCTATCTGCTAGCCAATTCCTAATCTAATTAGCTAAATCACCCTCTATCCCATACATCTGCATTTTCTGCAGAAGCCTTCCATGGGCCACCTTATCGAACGCCTTACTAAAGTCCATATATACCACATCAACTGCCTTACCCCCATCCACCTCTTTGGTCACTTTTTCAAAAAACTCAATAAGGTTAGTAAGGCACAACCTACCCTTCACAAAACCATGCTGACTATCCCGAATCAATTCGTTTCTCTCTAACTATAAATCCTATCCCTAATAATTCTTTCCAATACTTTGCCCACAACAGAAGTAAGACTGACTGGTCTATAATTCCCAGGAAAGTCTCTATTCCCCTTCTTGAACAATGGGACCACATTCGCTATCCTCCAGTCGCTACGAGAGGACACAGATTTAAGGTGTAGGGAAGCAAGTACAGAGGAGATGTTAGGTGTAAGTTTTTCACTGAGGGTGGTGAGTGAATGGAATTGGCTGCCGTCAGTGGTAGAACATAGAACATTACAGCGCAGAACAGGCCCTTCAGCCCTCGATGTTGCGCCGACCAATAAGGAACAAGTGGTGGTAGAGGCGAACTCGCTGGGGTCTTTTAAAAGACTTCTGGATGAGTATACGGGATCTAATGGGATTGGGGGTTATAGATAGGTCTATAGGTTGGTAGGTATAGATGTGATCGGTGCAACTTGTGGGCTGAAGGGCCTCTTTGTGCTGTAGTGTTCTATGTTATGGAGAGAAAGCGGGAAAGTGGAACTGATCCACTTATGATCACCCAAGATCTTGTGGGCCGAAGGGCCTGTTTGTGTTGTGTTCTATCTTATTAAATGGCAGGGCAGGCTTGAAGGGCTGGATGGCCTACTCCTGCTTCTACTTCTTATTGCAGAGTTCTTGCAGAGTTAATGTAAGCCTTACTAGCGACTAATAAATAAATAAACATTAATGTCAGTGAAACAGGTACTTATTCGGATATACAATGTTGATGCAAATCCAAATTTAGTTAAGAAATTCTGAGTACTTGGCTCCTGTACAGTACTCGCCATGTGGCTCACAGAATATAAAAGTATTTGGGCTATGAACAGCCTGCAATATGCCTAATAATTACCTACAGCTTGTTGAAGAAAACAGATCCATCTTCAGTCCCTTCATAAACAAGCATGTCTTTCTTTAAAAAGAAAACAAGACAAGCATTCTTCCACCCAGATGCAAAGAAATAAGCATATATTTAACAGTGAAAGTGTGTCATCGTACTGACTGCTACTCTAGCTAGACAGCAGGATTCAAGAACAAGTAGCATTTAATTAAACACATCTGGAATACTGTGTAGCGTTCTGGATATCGCATCTTAAACATGATACATCAGCCTGTGAAGGAGTGCAATGCAGATTCACCAGAATGTTACCTGAAGTCCAAGGATCAGCTTTGAAGGTATTACATAAACTGGTTTGTATTCCCTGGAATATAGAAGGTAGCTTTTAGGGATTCTAAAGTAATCCACAGGGTGGATAGAAACATATTTCACTGATCAGGGAGTGCACAGGCCATTTAGGAGAGACACAAGGAAATACATTTGCATGCAGAGCATTGATAGAACCATGGAACTCTCCAACTGTTATGTCTCCCTTGTCCTCGACCAAGAATTGAAAACCTTTCACTCAATGAGCTCTGATGAAGGGTCATCCAGTCCCGAACCACTAGCTCTTTCCCTCTCCATAGCTGCAGAGATATTCCAATGTTTTCTGTTTTTGTTTCAGATTCCAGCATCCGCTGTAATTTGCTTTGAAAATGTTGTAAATTTATTGCCTGATGTAATGTAGGAAACACACAGTTAATTTGCATCCAACAAAGATCCCCAAACAGTCGCGAGCCCTTTTCAGCACAGCGTTTGCAGAATGCAGCCAAACCATGGATGTGGTGGACAGCATAACTGGCTACTTAGCCGCTGCTGCTTAAAATTCAATTTAATTGGCAGATAACTGGAGTTATAATTAGGATAAATATCAGCAATTAGCATTTGGAGCACAAAGAACTTGTCAATTCAGGTGGGAGTCTGTTTAGTTCTTCTCAGGGAAGGGACTCCCAGAGTGATTATGAACAAAAGTAACAATTTCTCTGAAATTATGATGCCAGTTATGATGCCAATGCAGACACTTGGCAAGAATAGTGTGCAGTTAAGAATCAGCTAGAAATCAACATGCAACTCAAGACTGATGCACAATAAAAGTTATTTGTACAAAATTTGTATCACAAACCCAATCCTAACCATTGAAACATAATGCTCAATATCATATTGAGGTGCTGAATTTTCTAATCTCACCAAGGCAATTCAGTTTCAGCTTTAGGTTATTTGCTGCAGCTTCTGCCCTACCCACCCGGTTTCCTAAACCCCTGATCCAATCCACTTCATTCCTTCTAGACTGGGACAAAGATCGTCTTGTTTCAGGGAAAATGACTGTCCTTGCTTTAATTGTTAGGACATCTGTCTGTTAGGACATCATATCCTGTCTGTCTCAGGATATGATGGACTGTGTCCAGGTGTATATCATTTCTGCAGTGAACAGAAGCTCTTATGGCTGTTGAGGCTGGTTCGTGATTGGCAGCTCCTTCAGCAGCTGGTACAACTGAATAGTGTGGCTTGAAGTTGAAGTTGTGGCTTTTTCCCTTCCATTGGGTTCTCTTTCTTACCATCTAGTCATTCTTTCGTCTTCTGCTTTATCCATGTCTTCCTGTCTGTTACTTTCCAGCCTCTTTGGTCAGCAATAAAAATGCCATTCATTGAATCCAATCCAGGTCTATTTGAGGGCTTACTTGCAGACATCCTTGTATTGCAGAACTGGGTGACACGCTGATAACAAGTTCGCCACAAACCATGTTCACACGAAGTTGTCATCCATTTGGCTCACATGGAGCTCACAGAGGCTCTTCTGGTTCAAGACAGCAAACATGCAGAGGATCCCTGCACTATGGGATACTTCTGCATTCAACAATATGATTCCCAGAAAATGCCTAATATTTGTCTGAGGCAGTGAACAGATAGTTAGAATTGTTCAGCAGCTTTTCTTGGCTTACGTAAATTGCCCATGCCTCATGACTGTAAATGAGGGTGCTCAGAACACCAGCATGCTACATAAGGAACTTTGTATTTTCGGTTAACTTGCTGCTGGACAATGCTTGACTTCTCATGGTGACATTTGATGTGACAATTGTAGCCTTGGCAATCCTAATTGATTTCAGCATCAAGGGACAAGTTGCTTGTCATGTTCCGATCGAAGATATGCAAAACTGTCAATGGCCTCTACACCCTGGCTGTAATGCTGATTGTCAGTGCAAACTTCTTGCAGACATGGAGAACAGATCGACAAACAGCTGCTTGTTGAATGAGTTACAGTACAGGCTGCCAGCGTGGTGACATAGCAAGCAGCAACTCATGAACGTAAACTTGTACGAGGGCACTCCACACACTGCACACCAAGACCAGTCTCACCAAGTTGAGCAGATGGACATCACTGTTGCGCCACCAAAAATGTAAAATAACCCTTTGCAGAAATATACACTGGAGAGTTGGTGCCAAGGTGCATCGCTGCTTTACCCCACTGTCTATCTCAAAAAGCTCCAAAGATACTCCATCAAAACTAATGAAACTCTGCATCTTCGAGAAATAACTCCAGTAAGGCATTTGATAAGGTCCCATGCAAGGCTTATTGAGAAAATGAGGGGGCATGGGATCCAAGGGGACAATGTTTTGTGGATCCAGAACTGGCTTGTCTACAGAAGGCAAAGAGGGGTTATAGATGGATCATATTCTGCATGGAGGTTGGCCACCAGTGGAGTGCCCCAGGGACCTGTTCTGGGACCCTCTGTGATATTTATAAATGACCTGGATGAAGAAGTGGAGGGATGAATTGGTAGGTTTGCTGATCAAAAAAGGTTGGAGGTGTTGTGGATAGCGTGGAGGGACGTCAGGAGTTGCAGCGAGACATTGACAGGATGCAAGACTGGGCGGAGAAGTGGCGAATGGACTTCAACACATTTAAGTGTGAAGTGGTTCGTTCTGGAAGGTCAAATAGGATGACAGACTATAATATTAATGATAGGATTCTTGGCAGTGTGAAAGATCAGAAGTATTTTAGGGTCCGAGTTCATAGGACGCTCAAAGCAGGCTGCGCAGGTTGAAGCTGTGGTTAAGAAGATGTATAGTGTACTGGCCTTTATCAATCGAGGAATTGAATTTAGGAGTCGAGAGATAATGTTGCAGCTATCTAGGACCATGGTCAGACCCCATTTGGAGTACTGTACTCAGTTCTGGTCACCTTGCCACAGGAAAGATGTGGAAGCCATAGAAAGAGTGCACAGGAACTTTACAAGGACGTTGCCTGATTGGGCAGCAACCTTATGAGGACAGGTTGAGGGGGCTCGCTCTTTTCTCCTTGGAGAGACGAAGGATGAGAGGTGACTTGATAGAGGTGTATAAGATATTGAGAGGTATGATTGAGTGGATAGTCAAAGGTTTTTTCCTATGGCTGAAACGGTTGCCACAAGAGGACACAGGTTTAAGATGCTGGGGAATAGGTGTAGAGGAGACGTCAGGGATAAGTTTTTCAGAGAATAGTGGATGTGTGTGGAATGGGCTGCTGGCTATGATGGTGGAGGCGAATTCAATAGGGTCTTTTAACAGACTTTTAAATAAATACATGGAACTTAGTAAGATAGAGGGTTATAGGTAAGCCTAGTAATCTCTAAGATAGGGACATGTTTGGCACAACTTTGTGGGTCGAAGTGCTATAGTTTTTCTATGTTAACGCCCAGGAATCAGGCAGGCAGCTTATTTTCCATTTGTTGACAAGACCCAAGGCTTTGTGAGCTCTATGAGGGTAATGTAAATGCTTTGGAAGCAGTTCAGCGAAGATTTACTTGAGTAATAACTGGAATGAACAGGTTGTTTCATGAGGCAAAGTCAGACCCAAGCTTCGGGTTTAGAAGAATATGAGCCAACTTGATCAAAAATCTTTAAGACCCTGAGGAGTATCGACAGGGTGGACGTGGAGACGATTGTTCCTCTTGTGGGTGAGACCTCAACTCCTGTAAACAAGCTGGTGCCAAACGTACAGCTTCCCTACAAGAGACCAGGCAAGTCACGAACAGAGCACTGAAAGAATAACATTACACATTTTAGGGTATGAGTTCAGAGAGAATGTTTTAGATGATAGAACCCAATACATATAGACATACATACATCTCTCAGCTCAAACAAGGCCAGTTATCCTCGAGAGCATCTATACTACAACACTGCTCCACTCCAGGCTGGGACAGATAGAGTTTTGGTCTTCTAGGGAATCAAGGAGTTCTGCTATACAATACAGAGAGCAGGCAGGAAAATGGAAGCTGAAGCCCAAAATCAGCCATGATTAATCGCAGAGCAAGCTTGATGGGCGTTATGGTCCAATCCTAATGCTAGTTATTGTGCTCTTGTAAAACCCCAAGTCAGAAAAACTTGGGGGATTTCAACACAAGAACAGAGTGGACACAGACCTCGAGGCCTGGACCACCTTGCCTTGGACATCATGCTGGAAAAGGTAAAGGAAAAAGAACAGAGGCTACTTTCAAGAGCTCCCTGATTCAAGTGTAATAGCCCCCAAACCCTCCTTCCAACACAAGGTGTTCTGTAGACATCCAAAAATCATGAATTCACACCAGCTGAATCTGATAATCACATTACAGCAATTGCAGAACTGACTGTGATACAGATCAATCCTTGGTTATACCAGAGTTAGAACCTTTGAAAACTCAAAGGTTTCTTCATTCAAAACAGAAATGCTGTCCTGATATCAGCCACAGCACCCACCCATATAAAATCCTCTAGCTCCTTGACCTTCTGGCATTTCCAGAGTGCAGAACCAAATGGAACATTTCTTCGGACACCATCGGCAATACATTTTTAGAAAAAGAGAAAGAACAGAGAAGAGAAGGGCATCTTAAATGTTATGATTTTAAATGAAATATATGAATTTTGGTGTTCAGGTACAGGTCATTATAAAATGTACAAATCTGACTAGATTACAGAGTGAAGAGCTCTTATTTGCATCAAGAGGGACAGCACACAAAAAAGTAAGGAGGCAACATTTAACTGTTTATGAGCTAAGTTAGACCAAAGAACTATTAGCACAAATACTCAAGAGGATGATACATAAGTATCTGCTCATCACCTCAAACTGCTATTAGCATAAGGAGAACTAGCCTAAAATCGCCAGTACTTCAGCACAGTTGTACATATATAACCCAGTTTAGAAGCACAGAACTTAGAAATGTAATGTCAAGTGTATTTCTGAAAGAGTTCTTGCTCCTGAATTTCACACCTTGCCTGGTCATACTTCACCAAAATATCTCTTGCCCACTGCTCATTTCTGTTAAAAATGCACTTAATTAGAAATGTAAAATGTCTTGAAGCAATCTGATGCATTTAGGTCACAAAAGCAAGAGGTATTCAGGCCAAAAAGGGGAGCATGTATTGTACTTCCACACTCCAGCTATTAAATACAATCAGCTACAGAACAGTTAGAACACAGGCAAGCTCCAAGACTTACCGTTACCGTCTATCCCTTGCAATGCATCCTCATTACTTGGCAAATCTACGGAAACAGATTCAGTAGATCAGGTAGGTTCAGAGGGCAAAGTTTTCCTTCTCCCCAATAAACTGAAAAAGTCAATGTTTGCATTTTGTAGGCCAGTAGCAGTGTGTCAAGCATGGTGTAGCATAAGAGCTCCACTACACCCTCTCCCCGACACACTCCAGTGAAACACAGAGGGCTCAGATGCCGAGCGGAGGCCACATATAACACGCATCACAGAGAGGAGAAAAAATTCTCAATTTCTTGACAATCCTCGATAATAATGCTGAAGACAGCAATAGACCACTGACACAAACCAGAACACTGCATTTGCCTGACAAAGACACAGTGTCGAAAGCTCGCAAATTTACTATCAAATAAATCGGTTGGATTTAAAATTGGTGTTGCTAAATTCTTACTACCCCAGTCCAATGTTCTCTACATCAAACTGCCCAAGCCAAACTCAAATCAACAGTCCAAAATATGCTACCTTCTTGGTATGCATTAAGGTGACATGAAAATAACAACTTTAATTAATGTTTTTCCCATTTATTGCTTTTCTGCCAGTTAAATGTACCCACTCTCTGGTAAACTGACAGCAGTGCAATAAGCCACAGGGAGGAGACAGAAACACTGATAGCTGTTGTTCCTATCTTTCTCCCCAGATCGTGGTGGGAGGGCAGTTGTGGGTCAGTGGTAGAGCTATGATCTAAATGGTGACCAAATATTTATAACAAAATAACAAAGGAAGACACTTATTACTCAGGAGGAGAGAGTCTGGGTGAAAGAACGTCACTAAAAGTTACTCAAAGGTTAGAAAAACCATAAATGAAACTAAGGGGTAGGTTTGATTCAGAGTGGGATAGAATTGCAAAGTAGGGAAATGGCTACCAAACCGCCACTAAACTGTTGGGTACTGCTTACAGTTCTTCTTGCCATATTTTAAAGAAGATATCATGGCAATGGAAAGATACCAGACGTGTAAATATATAATTCAGCAAAGAACTGACACGCTGAGTCTCATTTCTCCTGAGGGAGAGGTCTTAGAAATCCTGAAAGGTTTTGAGAGAGTGTATCGAACATAAGAAATAGGAGCAGGAGTCGGCCATCCAGCCCCTCGAGCCTGCCCCGCCATTCAATAAGATCATGGCTGGTCTGCAATGGTTCAGTACCACTTCTCCACTTTCTCCCCATAACCCTTAATTCCCTTGTCAATCAAAAACCTATCCACTCTTGATTTGAACATATTCAGCAAGGAAGCCTCCACCACTTCAACAGAACATAGAACAATACAGCAAAAACAGGCCCTTCGGCCCACGAGTTGCGCCAATGACATCTACCAATCCACAGACCTATCTATAACCCCCTATCCTATTCTTTTCCATATACTCATCCAGAAGTCTCTTAAAAGACCCCAGTGAGTTTGCCTCAACAACCTCCGACGGCAGTCGGTTCCATTCACTCACCACCCTCTGAGTGAAAAACCTACCCCTGATATCTCCTTTGTATTTGCTTCCCTGCACCTTAAATCTGTGTCCTCTCGTAGTGACCATTTCAGCTCGGGGAAATAGTCTGAGAGTCCACTCTATCTATTCCTCTCAACATTTTATAAACCTAAACAGGCAGAGAATTCCAAAGATTCACCACCCTTTGAGTGAAGAAATTTCTCCTCAACTCTGATCTGAACTGCACACCCCCCCAATCTAGCACGAGGGGACACAGCTTTAAATTAAGGGGTGATAGTTATAGGACGGATGTCAGAGGTAGGTTCTTTACCCAAAGGGTGGTTCGGGAGTGGAATGCCCTGCCTGCAGCAGTTGTGGATGCGCCAAGTTTGGTGGCGTTTAAGAGGTTAGTTGATAAGTATATGGAAGAGAAGGGAATGGTTTAGTTTGGATGGGCATTGCTTTTTATATTGGTCGGCGCAACATCGAAGGCCGAAGGGCCTGTTCTGTGCTGTAATGTTCTATGTTCTAATCTTGAGGCTGTGCTCTGTAGTCCTGCTATCTTTGCTAAGCAGGAAGACTCTTTCAACCTCTACGCTATCCATCCCCTTCATTATCTTATACGTCTCTATAAGATCCCCTCTCAGGCTTCTAAACTCCAACGAGTATAAATCTAGCCTATAGGCAATCAAGTCGATAAGGTTGTTAAGAAGGCATATGGAGTCTTAGCTTTTATTGGTCGGGGGATTGAATTTCGGAGCTGCAACGTCATGTTGCAACTGTACAAAACTCTAGTGCGGCCGCACTTGGAGTATTGTGTGCAGTTCTGGTCCCCGCATTATAAGAAAGATGTGGAGGCATTGGAGAGGGTACAGAGGAGGTTTACCAGGATGTTGCCTGGTATGGAGGGCAGGTCTTATGAAGAGAGGCTGAGGGATTTGAGGTTGTTTTCGTTAGAAAGAAGGCGGCTAAGAGGAGACCTTATTGAAACATATAAGATGATTAGAGGTTTAGATAGGGTGGACAGTGATAGCCTTTTTCCTAGGATGGAGAAAGCTAGCACGAGGGGACACAGCTTTAAATTAAGGGGTGATAGTTATAGGACGGATATCAGAGGTAGGTTCTTTACCCAGAGGGTGGTTAGGGAGTGGAATGCCCTGCCTGCATCAGTTGTAGATGCGCCAAGTTTGGTGGCGTTTAAGAGGTTAGTAGATAAGTTTATGGACGAAAAGGGAATGGTTTAGGTTAGAGGGTCATTGTTTTTTCCTAATTGGTCAGTGCAACATTGAAGGCCGAAAGGCCTGTTCTGCGCTGTAATGTTCTATGTTCTATTTAGTCTCTCCTCATAATCCAATGCCATCATCTCCGGTATCAGCCTAGTGAACCTTCCCTGCACCCCCTCCAAGGCCAACATATCCTTCCTCAAATGCTGCGACCAAAACTGCACACAGTACTCCAACTGCGGCCTCACCAGTACCCTATACGGCTGCAAAAGTACCCATCTATTTTCATATTCTATCCGCCCAGCTATAAAGGCCAACATTCCATTCGCCTTCTTAATCACCTGCTGCATCTACATAGTGTTTTTGCGATTCGTGCACAAGGACCCCCAGGTCCCTCTGCACCGTCGCATGCTGCAGCTTTTCTCCATTTAAATACTAATCCCTCCTACCATTATTCTTACCAAAGTGGATAACCTCACACTTGCTAACATTATACTCCATCTGCCAGGTCCTCGCCCACTCACTCAACCTATCCAGATCCTTCTGCAGGCTTTCCACATCCTCCACGCAATTTGCTTTTCCACTCATCTTCGTGTCATCAGCAAATTTCGTCACCCTGCACTCAGCCCCTTCCTCCAGATCATCGATGTCAATGGTAAATAGTTGAGGCCCCAGCACCGATCCCTGGGGCACTCCACTAGTCACCAGCTGCCAATCAGAATAGCACCCATTAATACCTACCCTCTGCTTCCTATTAGACAACCAATCCTCTATCCAGTCTAACACCCTACCCCCAACTCCCTTCACCTTAACCTTCTGCAGCAATCTTTTGTGAGGCACCTTATCAAATGCTTTTTGGAAATCCAAAAACACCACATCCACCGGTTCCCCTCTATCTACCGCACTAGTCACTTCCTCATAGAACTCCAATAAATTCGTCAAGCACGACTTCCCCTTAATGAATCCATGCCGCATCTGCTTGACCAAACAGTTCGTATCTAGCTGCCTTGTTATTTCTGCTTTGATGACAGATTCAAAAGCATTTTTCTGACTACAGACGTTATTAGGCCTACAATTCCCTGCCTTCTGTCTGCTACCTTTTTTAAACAGCGGCGTAACATTAGTCGTTTTCCAATCTTCCAGTACTTTTCCGGAGTCCAGTGAATTCTGAAAGATAATTACCAAGGCATCCGCTATCACCTCTGCCATTTCCTTGAGAACCCTGGGATGCATTCCATCCGGTCCCGGGAACTTATCTACCCTCAGCCCATTAGCCTATCAAACACCACCTCTCTAGTGACTGTAATCTCATCAAAGACCTCGTCTCCTACCACCCTTCTATCGTTAATTTTGGGCAAGCTATTTATGTTCTCCTCCGTAAAGACTGACACAAAAAACGTTTTCAAGGTCTCCGCAATATCCTTATCGTTCACCATTAAATCCCCCCTCTCATCCTCCAAGGGTCCAACATTAACTCTGGCCATCCTCCTATTCTTTATATATTTATAAAAACTTACTGTCATTTTTTGATATTTTGAGCTAGTTTAACCTCATATCCTATCCTTCCTTTTTTAATCACCTTCTTAGTCATTCTTTGCAGTTGTTTAAAACTTTCCCAATCCTCTGATCACCCACTATTTTTAGCTGCTCTGAATGCTTCAGCTGATTTAATACTCTCCTTAATGTTAACGAGAGAGAATATTTTCTCTTGTGGAGAAGAATATAACTAGAGCTGTGGGATTGGGGGTGGTAATATACTGGATTGGATTAAGGAGGGGTAATGGACGGAAAAACACAGGAATAAACGGGTCATTTTCAGTTTGGCAGCCTATGATTAGCTTGGGTCACTGTGTAGAGTTTGCATGTTCCCCCCATATCTGTGTGGATTTCCTCCCACAATCTGAAAGACGTGCTGGTTAGGTGCATCGGCCATGCTAAATTCTCCCTTCGTGTACCGGAACAGGTGACAAAGTATGGTGGCTAGGGGATTTTAACAGTAGCTTCATTCTAGTATTAATGGAAGGCTACTTGTGACACTAATAAATAAACTTCAAACTTTTCAGGATCTGTGCTCCACCCATTTAGGCCTTTTGCACATCCCCAACTTTCAATTATTCACAATTAGCAGACACTCAGTTGACTATATCTCGGGCTTTGGAATTCACTCCTTAAACTCCTCAGCTTCTCTCCTCCTTTCAGATATTTGTTAAAACCTATCTCTGATCTCCTGTCTCACCATTTCCTTTTGTGCTTGGTAATATTTCTGTGGAGGCCCTTTGTTCATTTACTACCTCAAGTTGCTGCATAAGTACAAGTTATGGCTGACCCAGAGTTACATGAACAGATTGCCCGACATGAGTTGAATATGGCCCAGGGTTGCAGTTTGAACAGCGCAATGTTAGCAGGGTAGGACACAGACACAGTGGTTAGCGCTGTTGCCTCTCAGCGCCAGGGACCCAGGTTCAATTCTGGCCTTGGGTCACTGTCTGTGTGGAATTTGCACGTTCTCCCCATGTCTGCGTGGATTTCTTTTGGGTACTCCAGCTTCGTCTCACATCCAAAGATATGCTGATTAGGTGGATTGGCCGTGCTAAGTTGACCATTAGTGTCAAGGTAAATCAGTTTCAGGAATGGGACCTGGGTGGGATTGTTGTTAGTGCAGGTTCAATGGGCTGATTGGCCTTTCCTTGCACTGTAGGGATTCTATGATTCAAGGGAAACACAAAAAGCTGTGATCTCCACTACTGTAGCCTTAAGGTAACAGCATACTGTGAGAAACCAACGTCCCAAGTCAGACTGGACCATCTCTCCTTACCTTTCTTTGGCTCAGTACTGACAGTAGTCTTCCCATCCTTATTCTCTTGGTTGACTTTGTCTTTCAGTTTCTTCTTGTTTGTGGCCTCCTCCTGATTCCATCCCAATTTCCTTCTGCTGTTCTCAGCCGTGTTGGCCATTTTCAGTTTCTTGGCCAATACGGGAGCTTTGCTTGCGTCACTAATGGGGTCTGGCTCAGGATTTCGTCGTTTCTTGCCTGGCCCGGCTATTTTGGCGGCTCTGAATGGATGAACTCTTGAATAACGAAAGACTGGCCTGGACACACACAGTCAGACTGCAACAAGAGTTATGAACAATTTATTCACCATGTATTAGAACAGAAAATGTTTTCAACAGTCAGCACCAAGTTTATTTTAAAATATTAAAACCATTACATTTTGCAGCATTAACAGCTTCATTTCTCATGGCTCTGTGCCAGTCATGGTTCAGTGGACAGCACTCATCTCCAAGTCTGAAACTGGTGGTTCCACAAATTACATGTTACTGACGGAGATGAGAAGCGAGGCTCATCTGTTCTTTCAGATGGACGTAAAAGATCCCCTGGCAGTGTTCTGAGGAAGACACTCTAGTCCTCTCCAATGTCCTCATCAATTTTCATTCCATAATCAAAGACAACATTATGTTTATATAGCAGATTTAGATACCAGAAAAGTTGGCCAAAAACTTGATCAAAGAGGTAGGTTTTAAGAAGCATCAAGGTAGAGTTGGAGAAGTTAGGGAAGGAGTTTCAGAGCTTAGGGCTAAGGCAGTGAAAGCATAGGTTGCACAGGCAAAGTGATCTAAAGAGATACACGAGAGGCCAAAATTGAAGAGTGCAGTTATTACAAAGGGGTTCGGAGTTAGAGATTAGAGTTATGGAGGATGCAAGAGAATGAAAGCATTTAAAGATAAGGATGAGCATTTTAAAATCAAGGTTTTGTTGGACCAAGAGCCAATGAAGGCCAGCAAGCACAGGGGTGATGAGTGAATGAGATTTGGAGTTTTTTAAATTTTTTTTTCACAGGATGTGGGCATCACTGGCAAGGCCAGCATTTATTGCTCATCTCTAATTGCCCTTGAGAAGATTGCTAGTGAACTTCCTTCTTGAATCGCTGTAGTGCACATGGTGTAAGTGCACTCAGTGCTGTTCGGGGACTCCAGGATTTTGAATCAATGACAGTGAAGGAACAGTGATATATTTCCAAGTCAGTATGGTACATGGCTCAGAAGGGAAATTGTAGGTTGGGTGTTTCCACATGCTTGCTGCCCTTGTCTTTCTCGGTGGTGGCAGACACAAGTTTAGAAGGCACTGTCAATGGAGCTTTGCTGAGTTCCTGCAATGCATCTTGTAGATGATACACACTGCTGCTACTTTGTGATGATGGTGGAGGCAGTGAGTGTCTAAGATGATGGATGAGGTGCAAATCAAGAAGCTGCTTAGTGTTGGATGGTATTACAAAGAACAAAACAGCATGGGAAACAGGCCCTTCGGCCCAACGAGTCCACGCTGTCACCCTGATGTTCCCACCTCTACCTGTGATCCCTGTCTACGTTTATAGATCTATGGACTCAAAACCAAATTTGAGAATTTAGGGAGAATTTGTTTTGCCAACTAACCTAAGAGCACATTTTTGGAACGGGAGGGGAAACCGGAGCACCCGGAGAAAACCCACGCAAGCACAGGGAGAATGCACAAACTCCCACAGACACAGGCCCAAATCCATGTATCAGCACAGTGATAGTCACTGAGCTGTCATGTTGCCCATCAAATGGTCCAGGTTAAGTGTACACTAACGACATGAAGCACTAGGATACTCTCAAAAAAATCCAAGAGCAGCCCTCTCACGACCCATCGCATGTATGCCCCTCATTAGACAACAAGGTGGACCAAAGCACCTGTAGGATAAAAACAAGTACAGAAGGAAGGTGGCAGATATTCAAGGAATGCTTGTCTGGAGCTCTACACGACAACGTTCCGGTGAGACAAGGAGGTTTTCGTAGGTCGAGGGAACCGTGGTGCACGAAGGCTGTGGTGAACCTAGTCAGGAAGAAAAGAAAGGTGTATAAAAGGTTCAAAGAGCTAGGAGATGTTGGGGATCTAGAGAAGTATAAGGCTTATAGAGGAGAGCTTAAAAAGGAAATTAGGAGAGCCAGAAGGGGTCATGAGAAGGCCTTGGCTGGTAGGATTAAGGAGAATCCCAAGGCCTTCTACAAATATGTGAAAAGTAAAAGGATGAGAAGAGAAGGGATAGGACCTATAAAAGGTGAAGGGGGAAAAGTCTGTATGGAACCGGAAGAAATGGCAGAGGTGCTTAATGAGTACTTTGCCTCAGTATTCACGGTGGAAAGTGATCTGGGAGGATGCACTACAAGTTTGCGGCAGACTGAAAAGATTGAGTATGTAGATATTAAGGAAGCGGATGTGTTAGAACTTTTAAATGCTATCAAGATAGACAAGTCTCCGGGACCAGATGGGATGTACCCCAGGTTATTGTGGGAGGTGAGGGATGTCATTGCAGAGCCCCTGGCGATGATCTTTGCGTCGTCGATGGAGACGGGAGAGGTTCCGGAGGATTGGAGGATTGCGGATGTGGTCCCTATTTTCAAGAAAGGGAACAGGGATAGTCCTGGAAATTACCAACCGGTGAGTCTGACCTCAGTCGTTGGTAAGCTGATGGAGAGGCTTCTGAGGGACAAGATTTACGAGCATTCGGAGAAGTTTACGTTGATTAGAAATAGTCAGCATGGTTTCGTAAAAGGCAGGTCGTGCCTTACGAGCTTAATTGAGTTCTTCGAAAATGTGACTCAACACATTGACGAAGGAAGAGCAGTGGACGTGGTGTACATGGACTTCAGCAAGGCATTTGACAAGGTCCCCCATTGCAAGACTTCTTGAGAAGGTGAGAGGGCATGGGATCCAAGGGGCTTTGGCCATGTGGATCCAGAACTGGCTTGCCTGCAGAAGGCAGAGGGTGGTTGTGGATGGCTCTTTTTCTGCATGGAGGTCGGTCACCAGTGGAGTGCCCCAGGGATCTGTTCTAGGACCCTTGCTGTTTGTCATTTTCATAAATGACCTGGATGAGGAAGTGGAGGGATGGGTGAGTAAGTTCGCCGATGACGCGAAGGTCGGTGGTGTTGTGGATAGAACATTACAGCACAGAACAGGCCTTTCGGCCTTCGATGTTGCGCCGACCAATATAAAAAGCAATGCCCCTCCAAACTAAACCATTCCCTTCTCTTCCATATACTTATCAACTAATGGTCTGGAGGGATGTCAGAAGTTGCAGCAGGACATCGACAGGATGCAAGACTGGGCGGAGAAGTGGCAGATGGACTTCAACGCGGATAAATGTGTTGTGGTCCATTTTGGCAGATCCAACGGGATGAATGAGTACACTATCAAAGGTAGGAGTCTTAGCTGCGTGGAAGAGCAGAGGGATCTTGGGGTCCGGGTCCATAAGACTCTCAAATCGGCCTCCCAGGTGGAGGATGTGGTTAAGAAAGCTTATGGTGTACTGGCCTTCATTCATCGAGGGATTGAGTTCAGGAGTGAGGAGGTAATGCTGCAGCTTTATAGGACCCTTGTCAGACCACACTTGGAGTACTGTGCGCAGTTCTGGTCGCCTCACTATAGGAAGGATGTGGAAGCTATTGAAAGGGTGCAGAGGAGATTTACAAGGATGTTGCCTGGATTGGGAGGCATGCCTTATGAAGATAGGTTGAGGGAGCTGGGACTGTTCTCCCTGGAGAGACGAAGGTTGAGAGGCGACCTGATAGAGGTTTACAAGATGTTGAGAGGAATAGATAGGGGGGACTCTCAGAGACTATTTCCCAGGGCTGAAATGGTCGCGACGAGAGGGCACAGATTTAAGGTGCAGGGAAGCAAGTACAGAGGGGATGCTAGGGGAAAGATTTTCACTCAGAGGGTGGTGAGTGAATGGAATCGGCTGCCGTCGGTGGTGGTTGAGGCGAACTCGCTGGGGTCTTTTAAAAGACTTCTGGATGAGTATATGGGATCCAATGGGATTGGGGGTTATAGATAGGTCTATGGTTGGATAGGTTTTGAAGTGTTCGGCACAACTTGTGGGCCAAAGGGCCTGTTTGCGCTGTAGTGTTCTATCTATTTACACACTTCCCAGGGACTCCTAAGGATCATGATCCCTATTTTAAATTAGTTTTCTATACCTCTCCATTCCCATTCTGTTCATGTGCCCATCTAAGTATTTCTTAAATAACTCCAGAGTGCCTCCTCCACCACTTTACTTGGCAGCACATTCCACATCCCCACCACCCTCTGTGTGAAAAAAACTCCCTCCAGCATCCAAATTACACCTTACCTCCCTCACCCTAAGCCCATGATCCCTCGTGCTATTTGAGTCCATCCTAGGAAAACGTTTAACCCTGTTTACTCTATCTATAGCCCTCGTAATCTTGTACGCCTCTATTAGATTTCCTCTAAGTCTACATCTTTCTAAAGAAAACAGACCCAATTTGCCTAACCTCTCCTCATTACTCAGACCTTCCATACCAGGCAGCATCCTGGTAAACCTCCTCTGCACTCTCTCCAGAGTGTCCACGTCCTTCCGGTAGTAAGGCGACCAGAACTGGATGCAGTATTCCAAATGAGGTCTAACCAACATTTTATTCAACTGCAACATTAAAGGCCAGCTCTTGTACTCTATACCCCTTCCTATAAAGGCTAGCATACTATATGCTTTCTTCACAACCTTCTCCACTTGCTCTGCCACCTTCAGAGACTTGTTCACCTGCACCCCCAGGTCCCTCTGCGTTTCTATACTCTTAATAGGTCTACCCTTTATCATATACCTCCCCCCTACATTCTTTCTCCCGAAATGCATCACCTCACATTTATCAGGATTGTATTCCATCTGTCATCTATCTGCCCAAGCTACCAGCACCTATGTCCTGCTGCATCGCCTGACAATGCTCCTCACTATCCGCAAGTCCAGCCATCTTTGTATCATCTGCAATCTTGCTGATCACTCCACTTACTCCCTCTTCCAAGTCATTTATATATATTACAAATAGAAGAGGTCCCGGTACCGAGCCCTGCAGCACACCACTAGTGACCGACCTCCAGCTTGAAAAACACCCTTCCACTATTACTCTCTGTCTCCTATTACCAAGCCACTTACTTATCCATCTAGTTACCTGTCCTTGTATCCCATGAGCCTTGACCTTTTCAACTAACGTCCCATGAGGGACTTTGTCAAATGCTTACTGAAATCCATATAGACGACATCAATGGCTCGCCCTTCGTCGAACGTTTTCCTCACCTCCTCAAAAAATTCTACCAGAAAACAAATACAATCTTTTACTCGCATTGAGCTTGTTGAGGGTTATTGGAGCCACTCTCACTCTGACTTGTGCTTTGTAGAACATGAACAGGCTTTGGTTCAGCTGATAACAGTTGCCAATGATAGAAACAGTGATCAGGTAATGGGTTTTGTGGAAGAAACCAAAGATATTGTTTCAGTCTTAATACTTAATCAGTGGAAATTTCTGTTCACCTGACACTGGAATTTGACTATTGAAATTCTTTATGTATTACTGAATGTTGGACAAAGAGCCCGATAAACCAGACAATAGAGAAATCCAGAGAATTAGCAAGGAGATAGAGCTCAGTGTTGCCAACATACACATGGAATCTGGTATTTTCAGAAGATTGGTTGACGTTTAGCATGGGGAGAAGCAGCAGAAGGGAGGCAAGTATAGTTCCATGGGATATTCAGTGCAGGAGCAATAAAGATCATTCAAATTATTATTCATACATCATTTAAAATTATCTGATCAATATCATACTGCTGTCTGAGATAGTGACCAGATATAAATGACTACAATGCCAAACTACTGCATGATTGTAAGCGCTTTGGGGGCAAGGTTACGATGTGGAAGTAATCTATAAGTTTATATTAATACTAGTTACTTCCGAGATTTTATGAGGATTAACAGTTATCTTGTTAATGTACGAAATTGAAATCAGCACTGGTCATGAGCAACATCCTAGGTTACATGTAATATTTTGCTGCCTTCTAGGATATGCCATTCATATAGAAACTTCAAGATTCCATTTCTCTGTAACTATATCTTGTTACGACCATGGCAGGGAAAATTGACGAGAACATCAAATTCCAGAGGAAAACTTAACTTTCAGACCATTGCCTTCTTTTTGTACTCTGAAAACAAGAAAATGTACTCAAAAAAGCAATTCGTTTAGTAACATCTGTGGGATTTGAAAAAATTAAATAGTCAATTGAGAAAAGACTTAAACTCACCAGATTACATTCATACAGTTAATATTAGTTTTACAAAACATCCCAAAAACTCCCCTACTTGGTCAGACCCAAAAATAAACACCTTCCAGGCAATGCTCTCTTACAGATGTTTAAAATAAAAATCTTACCCAAGGCTAAACTGGTATCATTTTAATAAAAGCATTCTCTATGACACCTCAAACTCACTTTCACTTTGCTGTGAAAATCCAAGAAACTTCACGACAAGTCTGCATTTTGTCGCCCAAGACTTTACTGGCTTTTCAAACTGCACCTTCTCCCAGCCCAGAGCGCTTTCCCACACAACAACAAATCAGCTCAACCTCTCTCCTTGCATAAATTTCCTTCTTCAATTCCATTGTTCTTAGCACATAACTTTCTCTGAATGCATCATGTCTTTCCTACTGCCCCACTTTTGAGATCAAATAAAATGTTACAACATTCACTCTTTTAATGGTGAAACCATTGCAAGACGTAAAAGTTTTTTACTTATTTACTTATAAAACCATTTGATTGTCATTTCATTATACAGGTGCACATTTAGCACTTATACTCCTCTCAATTCTTCAGACAAGCTGATTCCATTAATCTTTCCACAGCTTTATTAAAGGATTCATAGAGACACAGACTTCTTTACAAAACATAATATTCTCCCAAAATATTTTTAAAAATAGCATGCATTCTCACAATCTATCATTTGAGCCCAAATTAAAACTCTATTCAAGAGCAAACATTTTAACCAATGTTCATTTATTTTTATTTAGAAGTGACACCAGTAGGCTTACGTTAACCGCAAAGAAGAAAATCTCCCAGTCACCACACTCCAGTGTCTGCTCGGGTATATTGAGGCAGAACTTAGCATGACAATGCACCTAACCAGCATGTCTTTTGAACTGTGGGAGGAAACTGGAGCACCCAGGCGTAACCCACGCAGACATGGACAGGACGTGCAGAATCCACACAGACGGTAACCAGGCTGGGAATTGAACCCCAATCTCTTGCACTGTGAGGCAGCAATGCTAACCACTGTGGCACTGTGCCAAGAATACTTGTTAAAACAATTGTTTGTAAACAGAATGAGAACAAAAATAATATACTGAGGAAACTGAGGAGCAAATATACAATGAGTAGCAGCTCCACAAAAAGTAGGGTGATAACAGTAGGGCGCTTTAACATTCC
The DNA here is from genome assembly GCA_024679065.1 of Sphyrna mokarran. NCBI lineage: Eukaryota > Metazoa > Chordata > Chondrichthyes > Carcharhiniformes > Carcharhinidae > Sphyrna > Sphyrna mokarran. The sequence goes on along the minus strand of JAGIQG010000003.1, from coordinate 137,925,769 downwards.
CAACATTGACTGAGACAGTCATAGTATTAGGAGACTTATATTCACATTTCAGGACCACATCTCTCTTCCTATTGATGTCACTGGCATAATAAGTACAATGACCTCCAGCTCATCACTCTCCCCCTTAAGAATATCCTGCAACTGCTCAGCGATGTCCTCAATCCCAGCACCAGGGAGGTAACACACCACGTGGATTTTCGATCGCAGCCACAGAAACACCTGTCTGTGCCTCTAACTAGCAAGTCCCCTAACACTACTGCTTGCCTGCTCTTTGCCCGACACTGCTCTGCAGCAGAACCAGGTGTGGTGCCACAGGCCTGGCTGCTGTTATTTTCTCCCGAGGGGTTACTCCTATCAACAGAATCTAAGATGGTATACCTGCTTGAAAGGGAAATAGTCACAGGAGACTTCTGCACTTTCCTGGTAGTCACCCATTTACCTGACTGAACCTGTGGTGTGACAACCTCCCTGTACCTACAGTTATCATACACTCTGCCCCCTGTATGCTCAAGATGTGGAGATGCCAGCGTTGGGCTGGGGTAAACACAGTAAGAAGTCTGACAACACCACGTTTCAATCCAACTGATTTATGACGAAGGCCATAGGTTGAAAGCTTGAGAGTTTACTATCAAATAAATCGGTTGGATTTGAACGCGGTGTTGTCAGACTTCCTCCTGTATGCTCTGCAGACCATCCACCTACGGCTCCAACCGAACAATGCAATCTGTGAGGAGCTGCAACTGGACACACTTCCTGCAGACAAAGTTGTCAGTGAGACTAGATTGCTCCCTAATTTCCCACAACTGGCAGGAGGAGCACACACTGACTTAGCTGCCATATTGCCCTTATACAGGTGAAAGGATAAAAAACTCAACTCGCCTTTCCTTTGCTTTTCGTACTCACTATGATCTTTTTTGTTTTTATTCCAATTCAATCAAATCAAGTCCAATTCAGAGTCTTAACAAGTTGAGACATTCCTGATCCAAGCTGACATGACAGGACTCTCACCTCCTGTCTGGGGACTGACCTACATGATTCAAGCCGATTGAAGCATAACTCTACCTCCAAGGCTTGATCTCATTTGCATCTTAGTAAAAAGGCCACTTTTAAAAATTGTTTCCAATGAAGCCAAAATGTAATCTAATGACTTCAACCAAACACAGCATGTCGATACTACACTTGATCTTTGGTTACAGGGGTGGTAGGGAGGGAAACACTGAAGTAGTGTTTGGGGTTTAACTGTCCCTTTACAACAGCTCTGCCACAAACCATTTTCTAGAAGCAGTTACTGTGCTTATGCAAATCTTATCTGCACACCCAGTGTTGCTGTTCTGTTGCCCTCTGCTAGAATAAGGATCTAAGATTCAATGGGATCTTGATCAAATGGGCCAGTAGGTCAATGAATGGCAGATGGAGTTTAATTTAGCTAAATGTGAAATGATGTGTTTTGGCAGATTGAATCAGGGCAGGACTTACTCAGTTTATGGTAGGGCTCTGGGGAGAGTTACAGAACAATGAGATCTAGGGGTACATGTTCATAGCTTCTTGAAAGTGGACAGGTGGACAGAGCGAAGGCGGTAGCATTCGGCATGCTTGGTTTCATTCATCAAGACATGGAATACAGGAATTAGGAAGTCTTGTTGAAGTTGTACAATATATTATTAAGAGGGCTTGGAATACTGCATACAGTTCTAGTCATCCTATTATAGAAAGGCTATTATTAAACTAGAAAGAGTGCAGAAAAGATTTACTAGTATACTGGCAGGACTTGACAGTTCGAGTTATAAGATGACACTGGATAAATTGGGACCTTTTTCCTTGGAGCATAAGAAGCTTACAAGTGATCTTACAGAGATCTATCAAATAACAAGGGCACAGATCAGCTTGATAGCCAACATCTTTTCACAAAGGTTGGGGAATCTAAAAATAGAGAGCATTGGTTTAAGGTGAGAGAGGAGAAACAAGAATCCAGAGGAGCAATTTTTTCATACAGAGGGTGGTGTATGTCTGGAACAAGCTACCAGAGGCAGGGACGATTTTGTCTTTTAAAAATCATTTACAATTAGATGGGTAAAATGGGTGCAGAAGAATTTGAGCCAAATGCTAATTGGGACTAGCTTAGGGGTAAAAACTGGATTGCATGGATAATTTGGGCTGAAGAGCCTGTTTCCATGCTGTAAACCCCAATGACTATGATATTGGACAACCAGCTGTCTCTGAACACAACTCGGGAAGATATCCCTATCTCTTGCAGAGGAGTATAGCATGCTGGCATTGATTAATGCTAGGTTTGCCTGGTACAGAAATTGTAATAGCATAAAAATATGAACCTCTCTGTAACGAGGCCCACTTACTGAGCCATGAGGAATAATCTACTCCCACCTTCAAAAGAGGTTTAGACTAACTCTCAACTTTGGGCACAGATTTCAAATGTGAAGGACTTAAGGGAACTTGGGCTGCTAATGAACTGCGGACTGCCAATTGGCATTGTATTCACTGTTTAGTTCACAGCTTGTGCTCCAAGCAGCATGCTAGCAGAACACACTGCTTACTCCCTCCTCCACCATGGGCTAATCTCTACTGCAACCCATTAAGCCAGCGCTGGAGTTCTCCCCAAATAATAGAAATGTATTCATCTCAACATCCTTTTAATCTTGAAAACAACTAAACAGCAAAGGCTGTAACTTCTCGGGCAAATAAAGACTCACACATGCAATGTTTCTCCATTCCATTCATAATTTGGTCATTTTAAGGTGTGTTACACATCTTTATTCTTACTACCAATATATATAGATGCACAGGTACCCAAGTTGTGCACGTGTTGGTGGAGAAAGGCAAAGGAAGAAAATCCTCTTCTGATTTCACCTCCAAGTCTCTCCTCAGCTTGGCCGAGAATATCAGAAACAGCATCTTGAACCTCAGTTATTCCTCCCAAATACAGTAACTGCACTATTGCATTTACATACATTTAAACTCACTTCATAATTGTATAAAAATACTTCTATTCAGCATTTCAAAATCACAAGGAGCCATTTTCTATCCTGACTGGCAGGGGCAATAGGTAAGACGAACGATGGGGAAATACTAGTGGGAAAACACAAGAGCTTTAAAAACAAATCATCTTACTTGTTTCCAACATAACGCAAACAACATTTCCCTCAGGATATGACATCTGAACTTTGAGTATCATAAAGACGTCCCTACAATATATTTAATCACTCAGCTAAAAATACTTATCTTACAAAGGCACAGTAAATAGAGTTATGTAAATTTTAATTCATTCATGGGATGCAAGCGTCACTGGCAACGCCAACATTTGTTATCCCCAGTTGCCCATTTTCCAATTATCTAAATTTCCATGGAAGTTGTCATATCTTGGAGAGAACCATGTTTCCCAACACAAATCTTTGTTTCTTCGTTGGACACAGGTGAGGTCCGAGAGGATTGGAGGATAGCAAATGAGGCCAGTGAGCTTGATGTCCGTGGTGGGGAAATTGTTGGAGGGAATTCTTAGAGATAGAATATTTACGCATTTAGAATAGAATAGTCTCATTAGCGATCGACAGCATGGTTTTGTACGAGGGAGGTCATGCCTCAAGTTTGGTTGATTTTTTTTGAGGTGGTAACAAAAATGATTGACGAGGGAAGGGTCGTGGATGTCGTCTCCATGGACTTTAGTAAAACATTTGAATAAAGGTCCCTCATGGCAGGCTGGTGCAAAAGGTTAAATCTCACAGGATCAAAGGTGAACCAGCTAGATGGATACAGAACTGGCTTGATCATAGAACTCAGTAAAGTTTTGCAACACCAATTTTAAATCCAACCATTTATTTGATAGTAAATCTGCGAGCTTTCGACACTATGTTGTGCCTTCGTCAGGCAAATGCAGTGTTCTGATCTGCAGAGGCACTCATATCCACACAGACAGTTACAGATTGCTGATTAGAATGCGAATCCTTACATCTAACCTGCTATTCAAGTGTTAAAGTGGCTAACAACGTGTGTGAAGGAAATCCTGAGCATTGGTTAGAGAATTGTGTATTTTCTCCAGACAGCACAGTAAGTGAGGTTTTTTGCTAATCCAGGCAAATTACGGGGGTTACAGATAGTGTGACATGAAGCCAAGATCCCTGTTAAGACCGTCCTCACGTGTGCGGAACTTGGCTATCAGTCTCTGCTCAGCAACTCTGCACTGTGTGTCACAAAGGCCCCCTTGAAGAACATTTACCCCGCAGGTCGGAGGCGGAATGCCCATGACTGCTGAAGTGTTCGCCCACAGGAAGGGAACTGTTTTGCCTGGTGATTGTTGAGCGATGCTCATTCATCCGCTGTCGTAGTGTCTGCATGGTCTCCCCAATGTACCATGCTTCGGGACATCCTTTCTTGCAACGTATTAGGTAGACAACTTTGGCCGAGTTGCAAGAGTATGTACCGTGTACCTGGTGAATGGTATCCTCACGTTTGATTATGTCGTCCATGTCTATGATCTGGCATGTCTTGCAGAGGTTGCTGTGGCAGGGTTGTGTGGTATTGTGGTCACTGTTCTCCTGAAGGTTGGGTAGTTTGCTGCGAACAATGATCTGTTTAAGGTTGTGCGGTTGTCTGAAAGCAAGAAGTGGGGGGGTGGGGATGGCCCTAGCGAGATGTTCATCATCATCAATGACATGTTGAAGACTCCAGAGAAGATGTCGTAGCTTCTCCGCTCCGGGGAAGTACTGGACAACAAAGGGTACTCTGTCCACCTTGTCCCGTGTTCGTCTTCTGAGGAGGTCAGTGCGGTTTATCGCTGTGGCACGTTGGAACTGTCGATTGATGAGTCGAGCGCCATATCCTGTTCTCATGAGGGCATCCTTCAGCGTCTGGAGGTGTCTGTCACGAACCTCCTCATCTGAGCAAATTCTGTGTATACGGAGTATACAGTCTTGCAGCGGACACAGAGGAATTCATCAGGCGAATGAGGCTGCGTGAGTTCTTCCACAAGCCCCAAGAGGCCAATAGCAGACTCAATGAGATAGCTAATGAACCACAACAGCCGACAGAGGGATCCGCAGTGCAGCAACCAAAGAGGAATGAATCCAATTGGACTCCTCCGGAAGGCCGCTGCCCCCGACTGGACATGTATGCCCAAGCCATCAGGAGGTGCGTGAACACCAGATTCATCAACCGCACTTACAAGACAGTCCCGAACATCACCCAAGCACAAAGCAAGGCCATCCGTGCTCTTAAGACCAACCGCAACATTGTCATCAAACCAGCAGACAAAGGAGGCGCCACCGTCATACTGAACAGAACGGACTACTGTGAAGAAGTGTACCGACAACTAAACAATGTGAAACACTACAGACAGTTACCAGCGGATCCGACCAAAGAACACACTCGTCAACTCAACACTCTGATCAAAACCTTTGATCCGGACCTTCAGAACACCCTCCGGACTCTCATTCCACGTACTCCCCGCATTGGAGATCTCTACTGCCTCCCAAAGATACACAAGGCAAACATACCCGGCCGTCCCATTGTATCGGGCAATGGGACCCTGTGTGAGAACCTCTCCGGCTATATCGAGGGCATCCTGAAACCCATCGTACAAAGAACCCCCAGCTTTTGTCTTGACACTACGGACTTCCTACAGAAACTCAGCACACATGGAGCAGTTGAACCAGGGACACTCCTTGTCACAATGGATGTCTCGGTGCTCTACACCAACATCCCCCACGACGATGGTATTGCTGCAACTGCCTCAGTGCTCAATGCCAACAACTGTCAGTTTCCGGATGCAATTTTACAACTCATCCGCTTCATCTTGGACCACAATGTCTTCACCTTCGACAATCAGCTTTTCATCCAGACACACGGAACAGCCATGGGGACCAAATTTGCACCTCAGTATGCCAACATCTTCATGCACAGGTTCGAACAAGACTTCTTCACTACACGAGATCTTCAACCAAGGTTATATACTAGATACACTGATGACATCTTTTTCCTTTGGACTCATGGTGAACAATCATTGAAACAACTGTATGATGATATCAACAAGTTCCATCCCACCATCAGACTCACCATGGACTATTCTCCAAAATCAGTTGCATTCTTGGACACACGCATCTCCATCAAGGACAGTCACCTCAGCACCTCAATGTACCGAAAACCGACAGACAACCTCACAATGCTCCACCTCTCCAGCTTCCACCCTAAACACATTAAAGAAGCCATTCCCTATGGACAAGCCCTCCGTATACACAGAATTTGCTCAGATGAGGAGGATCGTGACAGACACCTCCAGACGCTGAAGGATGCCCTCATGAGAACAGGATATGGCGCTCGACTCATCAATCGACAGTTCCAACGTGCCACAGTGATAAACCGCACTGACCTCCTCAGAAGACGAGCACGGGACAAGGTGGACCGAGTTCCCTTTGTTGTCCAGTACCTCCCCGGAGCGGAGAAGCTACGACATCTTCTCCGGAGTCTTCAACATGTCATCGATGACGATGAACATCTCGCTAGGGCCATCCCCACCCCCCCACTTCTCGCTTTCAGACAACCGCACAACCTTAAACAGATCGTTGTTCGCAGCAAACTACCCAACCTTCAGGAGAGCAGGGACCACAATACAACACAACCCTGCCACAGCAACCTCTGCAAGACATGCCAGATCATAGACATGGACGACATAATCAAACGTGAGGATACCATTCACCAGGTACACGGTACATACTCTTGCAACTCGGCCAACGTTGTCTACCTAATACGTTGCGAGAAAGGATGTCCCGAAGCATGGTACATTGGGGAGACCATGCAGACACTACGACAGTGGGTGAATGAGCATCGCTCAACAATCACCAGGCAAAACAGTTCCCTTCCTGTGGGCGAACACTTCAGCAGTCATGGGCATTCAGCCTCCGACCTGCGGGTAAATGTTCTTCAAAGGGGCCTTCGTGACACACGACAGCGCAGAGTTGCTGAGCAGAGACTGGTAGCCAAGTTCCGCACACATGAGGACGGTCTTAACAGGGATCTTGGCTTCATGTCACACTATCTGTAACCCCCGTAACTTGCCTGGATTAGCAAAAAACCTCACTTACTGTGCTGTCTGTAGAAAATACACAATTCTCTAACCAATGCTCAGGATTTCCTTCACACACATTGTTAGCCACTTTAACACTTGAATAGCAGTTTAGATGTAAGGATTCACATTCTAATCAGCAATCTGTAACTGTCTGTGTGGATATGAGTGCCTCTGCAGATCAGAACACTGCATTTGCCTGACGAAGGCACAACATAGTGTCGAAAGCTCGCGGATTTACTATCAAATAAATTGGTCAGATTTAAAATTGGTGTTGCAAAACTTCACTGAGTTTACCCCAGTCCAACGCTGGCATCTCTACATCTTGACCATAGAAAACAGAGGGTAGCATGGAGGGGTCTTTTTCTGATTGGAGGTCTGTGACTAGCGGTGTTCTGCAGGCTTTATTTTGGGACCTCTGCTGTTTGTGATATGTATAAATGATTTGGAAGAAAATGTAGCTGCTCCGATTAGTAAGTTTGTGGAAGACACAAAGATTGCTGGAGTTGCAGATAGTGATGAACATTGTTAGAATACAGCACGATATAGATAGGCTGGAAAATTGGGCGGAGAAGTAGCAGATGGAATTTAATCGAGATAAATGCAAAGTGATTTTGGTAGATCTAATGCAGGGGAAGCTATACAATAAACAGCAGAACCATCAGGAGTACAGACACACAGAGGGATCCGGGTGTGCAAGTCCACAGATCCTTAAAGTTGGCAACACAGATGGAAAAGATGGTGAAGAAAGCATAAGGCATGCTTGCCTTTATTGGATGGGGCATACAGCATAAAAGTTGTCTTATGATGTTTCAGTTATATAGAATGCTGGTTAGGCCACATTTGAAATACTGCGCCTAGTTCTGGTTGCCACATACCAGAAGGATGTAGAGGCCTTGCAGAGATGCAGAAAAGGTTTACCAGAATGTTGCTTTATATGAAAGGTCTTAGCTATGAGGTGAGATTGAGTAAATTAAGATTGTTCTCCCTGGAAAGATGGAGGTTAAGGGGCGACCAAATAGAGGTTTATAAAATTATGAAGGTATAGACAGGATGAACATGGAAGCTTTTTCCCAGGTCAAGCTGACAAACACAAGGGGTTACAAGTTCAGGGTAAGGGGGTGGGGAGGTGGTGACAAGGTTCAATACAGATATGTGGGGGATGTATTTTACACAGAAGGTGATGGGGGCCTGGAATGCACTTCCCAGCAAAGTGGTTGAGGCAGACATGCTAGGATCATTTAAGACTTATCTAGATAGCCACATGAACAGATCGGGAATAGCGGGATATAAACGAGCGGTCCAGTTAGGAATACATGACTGGTGCAGGCTTGAGGGCCGAAGGGCCTGTTCCTGTGCTGTATTGTTCTTTGTACAGACTACCTACAATTTGCCCATGAGGCACATCAGCAATATGGCTCAGGAAATATCTGGAAGAACGAGTTGCAGCCTGCATGTAGCAGACTATACCCAGCTGCTGTCCAACACATGCTACACTCCTCCCCAATAGACATCACCACATCTACCACCACGTGCTTCAGGCTAAAGTTCTCTGGATTTAATTATGAGGGGCACTTGCTGAGTCAACTGGGCACAGGCAGGCACAACTACCCATTTTATTTTCTCATTCTTTTATGGAACTTAGGTGTCACTAACAGGCCCGGCATTTGTTGCCCAACCCAAAGTGCTCTTGAACTAGTGGTTTGCTAGGCCATTTGAGAGTCAATCACACTGCTGTGGGTCTGAAGTTACATGTAGTATTAGCCAGACCAGGTAAGGATAGCAGATTTCTCTAGTCATTGGACATTAATGAAATAAATAGAGTTCTATGACATTCGATGATGGTTTCATTACCGGATGCATCTTTCAGTTCCATATTTTTATCAATTGGATTTAAATTCCACAAGCTGCCTTGGTAGGATTTGAACTCATGGTTCCTGGATCACAATCCCATTACTGGCTCCTCATTTCAAATGTGGGATGCAGTCACACTGAAGTCCACTTTCTCTCTCAACTCCATTTTTTGTCTTGTCCCAATCAGATTTCACAAATATTTCCATTCTTGAAAACACACAAAGCACCCACTCCAGTAGAGACACCAAGAGTCAAACAAGTGGAAAACATCAAGGCAAATGAAGAAATAGTGATTTGGCAGTGCCTTCAAACAGCTGGAACCCAAGGCATCATTGGAAGAAGAGCATCCTACATGCTATTCCAGTCATATATTTTCCCATTTGAGTCAGCAATGAATTACACATATCACAATCATTTGAGCCATAGATTGAGGATCAGTCCAATTCAGTAGAAATTTTAACGTTAAAAGTTTTATGAATCCACATGCTATTGTTAGCTAGAACCAAATAGACAACATTGAAACCGAGTGGAGAATAAACAACAGCAGCTGCAGTATAAATTATGGCTAATTCAAACAGTCCAAGATCTTCACAGATCATAGACATATATCAGACTGATTCACATAGAAGTTTGTTGGAACATCAAAAGACAATTTAGCTGATGATACTCTTAGTTGTATGGATCAATCTCACCATCTTCTGTTAACCCCCTCAGCAACCACACATGCATGGAGTTAGCTGTTGAATTCAGTTTTTTGCTCCGACCACCCTTTCTTATAACAATTATCGCAACTCAATTATCTGCAAACAAGTTCTGTCCACTTGAATTTTGTGCTGTTATTTTGAACCCATCTCTAGTTAACAATATCCTGCAGATCAATTTTGTGACTCTTTCGTTCTTTGCTGATCACATAGTTACACAGCCATCACGCATGGCTTTATTTTTAAATATGCCTTTGCACACCAGTAAACTGAACTTTATACCATACCCCTGTAGGGGAAATGTGCTTTGAGTTGCTCCGTTTACTTTCTTGCAGCTGGGCTGATACGTCACACCACCTGATTATTGTCTGAAGGTTTAACACTGGTCTCACTGCAAACCTAAATAATGCACTGGAACCATGTGGGTGGTTCTAGAATGCATTGCACAATGCTGTCAGTTAAGTTGATTAAAACAAAATGTTCAGAAGGATACATGAAATGAAAACACATTTAATGCAGCAATGTCAATAATTTCCATTTTATAGCACCTTTAACACAATAAAGCATCCTACAGCACATCTGACACCAAACCACATAAGAAATTATTACAAATGATCAAATGCTTGATCGAAGAGGCCGGTGTTTCAAGGAGTGACTTGAAGGAGAAGTGAGGGATAGAGCTGCAAAGCAACTTGTGTGTGTGTGTGTGTGTGTGTGGGGGGGGGCAGGGGGGTAATTCCAGATCTTAGGGCCCGGGCAGTTGAAGGCACAGTTGCCAAGAGCAGAGTCAAATCGGTAGTGAGGTTCTCAGCACAGTGGTTGCTGAGATTAGGAGTTGCAAATATAGCATTGTAATCTGTAGTTGCTTATAGATGGTTGGCAGGTTTGCCTCAAGAAACAGTGCATCAAATATCAGATAGGTAGCAAGGGAAGTGCGTAAGGAAGAGAATGCTAATTACTAGATTCACTTCCTGTCTCATTAATTTCATGAGAAAAGAAAATGGAAGTTTGTCAGGCCATTTATACCCATGAAGAAAGGGAGCAGGTTAACATTTCAGATCCTTGTCCTGTTGTCACAGAGGGTCACTGAATGGAAACATTAAGCTGTTTTGCCAATCCTTAATGCTGTTTGGCCTGCTGCTGTGATTCTGCAGCATTTTGCATTTTGATTTCAGAATCCTAGCACCGTGTATTGTATTTTTAAACATATTCTGGACTTTTTGATGTTAATAATTACAACAACAGGATCTAATCAAGTAATACTTGTACCTGTCCACATGAACCACATTACTGAATGAGGATTACTCTGACTGTCAGCACCTCAGCACTGAGATGGAATATAATCGTGAGTACAGTGAGAGTGTGTTACCGGATCTGAACTACCATATGATATGTTAATTGCATGCGGTCTAAGTTCCAAGATCATTTGGGACAAAAATATTTATTGTTTTGAAACTACTGTATTGTTTGGGAAAGTGAACTTTGTGGTCCAACAAAAACCACCTCATGGTAACTGTCCCAAAGCCAAAAATAAAGATACACTAAGTTGACTGTACTTTGGGATAACTGCCTATATCACTGTGCTTCCTAGATTACAACAGTGACTACACTCAAAAGGCACTTCATTGGCCGCAGAGTGCTTTGGAACATCCTGAGTTTGTGAATGGTTGAACAAAAAGGCAAGAGTTTCTTTATATATTAAAAGCAGAATCAAACTCTGCAAATTTACTAGAACTGATTTAAAATCAGGGTCATACAGCAAGGAAAAAACATTAATGCAAGTGGATCTCTGTTCTTTAACACACTTTGTTCAATGCAGAAAGAGAATCTACAAGTATATCGCATTTGAATAATATTCTTGGATGAAAGGGGAAACTTACCTCAATCAGCAGTTGAATTGTGGTTCAAATAGTGGGGTTTATTATTCATAAATTGGAAACCGTGAAACATATTAGACAGTCATCAGTGGACAATGAGGCAGATTCAAGCTCAAATTAACCTGGAAAACAGAGAAATAAAAACCTTACTGAGGTTGGAAAGGGGTAGATGCAAACTACTTCAAAACAGCCCTTCTGCTGATTTTAAAATCAAATACAGCTTGGGGGGAAATCTAGAAAATATCCAACAATCCTCAATTACTGTGCCTATACAATGCGAATCCAATACACTTACAGGAGCATGCTACTGTGAACAGTATGGATGAATTCAATAGATGATGAATGTGTGAACAGATTAATTTTACAGAAATATCAGTTAGTTTATCGAAGCAACAAGTTGGCACAGCATTGGAACACACTGCAAAAATCACCCTGCCCAATCCTGGTAGAATTTTGTAGGTTTCTATGAGATCCCTTTCTTCTGAGCTGCAGCAAATATAATACTAACTGACTAAATCTCTCCTCATACATCAAGTCTGCCATTCCATGAATCAGTCTGGTACGTATTCTCCACACTCTCCCTATAACATCCTTTCCCAGATAGGGACATCAAAACCACACCAATATTTAAGCTGTGCTCACACAAAGGCCCTATATAATTGCAGTAAAGCATTCCTGCTCCTATAGTTAAATCCACTTGTTATGAAGGCCAACATAACATTTCTCACCCCCTGTTGTACCTGCACATGCACTTTCAGTGACTTTCAGGACACGAGAAGACTTTGGCTGATAGGATCAAGGAGAATCCTAAAGCTTTCTTTAGATATGTTAAGAATAGAAGATTGGTTAGGGCAAGGTTAGGGCCAGTTATGGATAGCAGTGGGAAGTTGTGCGTGGAGCCTGAAGAGATTGGAGAGGCACTGAACAAATATTTCTCTTTGGTATTCATGCAGGGAGGTGTAAATGTAGTTGGGGAGAACACTAGGATACAGGGTTGTAAACTGGAAAGTACTGAAGTAGATAAGGAGGATGTGCTAGATATTCTTGAGGGTTTGAAGTTAGATAAGTCCCCTGGGCCAGACAGGATTTACCCTAGGATTCTCTGGGAGGTGAGAGAGGCAATTGCAGAGCCTCTGGCTCTGATCTTCAGGTCGTCGTTGGTTACAGGTATAGTGCCGGAAGACTGGAGGATAGCGAATGTGGTCCCATTGTTCAAGAAGGGGAATAGAGACTTCCCTGGGAATTATAGACCGGTGAGTCTTACTTCTGTTGTGGGCAAGTATTGGAAAGAATTATTAGGGATAGGATTTATAGTTATTTAGAGAGAAACGAATTGATTGGGGATAGTCAGCGTGGTTTTGTGAAGGGTAGGTCGTGCCTTACTAACCTTATTGAGTTTTTTGAAAAAGTGACCAAAGAAGTGGATGGGGGTAAGGCAGTTGATGTGGTATATATGGACTTTAGTAAGGCGTTCGATAAGGTGCCCCATGGAAGGCTTCTGCAGAAAATGCAGATGTATGGGATTGAGGGTGATTTAGCTAATTGGATTAGGAATTGGCTAGCAGATAGAAGACAGAGGGTAGTGGTTGATGGAAGATATTCATCGTGGAGTTCGGTGACAAGTGGTGTACCTCAGGGGTCTGTTTTGGGGCCCCTGCTGTTTGTATTTTTTATAAATGATCTGGATGAGGGTATTGAAGGATGGATTAGTAAATTTGCAGATGACACTAAAGTCGGTGGAGTGGTAGATAGTGAAGAGGGGTGTTATAGTTTGCAGAGAGACTTGGACAAGTTGCAGAGCTGGGCCGAGTGGTGGCAAATGGAGTTTAATGCGGAAAAGTGTGAGGTAATTCACTTTGGCAGGAATAACAAATGTGTAGAGTATAGGGCTAATGGTAGGACTCTTAATAGTGTTGAAGAACAGAGGAATCTTGGTGTATATGTACATAGATCCCTGAAAGTTGGCAATCAAGTCGATAAGGTTGTTAAGAAGGCATACGGAGTCTTTGCTTTTATTGGTAGGGGGATTGAATTTCGGAGCCGCAACGTCATGTTGCAACTGTACAAAACTCTAGTGCAGCCGCACTTGGAGTATTTTGTGCAGTTCTGGTCCCCACATTATAAGAAAGATGTGGAGGCATTGGAGAGGGTACAGAGGAGGTTTACCAGGATGTTGCCTGGTATGGAGGGCAGGTCTTATGAGGAGAGGCTGAAGGATTTGAGGTTGTTTTCGTTAGAAAGGAGGAGGCTAAGAGGGGACCTAATCAAAACATATAAGATGATTAGAGGTTTAGATAGTGTGGACAGTGATAGCCTTTTTCCTAGGATGGAGAAAGCTAGCACGAGGGGACATAGCTTTAAATTAAGGGGTGGTAGTTATAGGATGGATGTCAGAGGTAGGTTCTTTACCCAGAGGTGGTAAGGGTATGGAATGCCCTGCCTGCTGCAGTTGTAGATGCGCCAAGTTTGGTGGCGTTTAAGAGGTTAGTAGATAAGTTTATGGATGAAAAGGGAATGGTTTAGGTTAGAGGGTCATTGCTTTTTCCTAATTGGTCGGCGCAACATCGAGGGTCGAAGGGCCTGTTCTGTGTTGTAATGTTCTATGATGCACAGAAACAACAAGGTCTCCTTCAGTATCCATCTCCCTCAATTTATACCATTCAAATAATCACCTATCTTCTTATTACTGCAACCCAAGGGAATAACCTCACATTTACCCACATTATACTACCTCTGCCATACAGATGGCCACACACTAAGCCTGTGCAAATCACACTGAAGGATCTCTGCATCCTTCTCACAGCTCACCCTCCCACCCAACTTTGTATCATGTGTAAATCTAGATGGTATATTCAGTTCTTCCTTCCAGATCACTGATGTATTATATGAACACGAGTCCCTGTGGTACCCGACTATAACCCGCTCACTGTCACTGGGCCGGGCCCCCACTCTCACCCCCGGACACACTAACACTCGGCACCGGGGCCTCAGGCCTCCTACCTCCAACAATTCCGGGCCCTGCGGCCCGGCACCCGGCTTGTGGTGCCGGCTGTTCCCGGGGTGTCGGGGCCGGGCTCAGCTTCAGCTGGCGGTGTGTTCCAGCCCGGGCCTGCGGGCAGGGTCGGTGTTTGTTCCCGGTGCCGCTGCGGCCTGTTCTCGGACTGTGTGCCGGACTGTGTGCCGGACTGTGTGCCGGGCTCCCGCCGGTCCGGGCAGGCTCTCCCCGCTCCGGTGGGGTCGGGAATCGGGCTCTGCCCGCTCCGGGAGGGTCGGGAATCGGGCTCTCCCCGGGCTGCCCCACGGTCGGGGATCGGCGGAGCTCCGAAAGGTGGACAATCCCAAACTTCCGGTGACGGGAAGTACGTCACGAGCCGGAAGGTCACGTGCCCCGGCTATGCGGCTGCGCGCGCAGCGTGTGGGCGGAGTGAGGGAGTGTGCGCGCGCTGGGTCGGCCGTTGGTCTCGCGGAGCCGGTTTGGCGGGGAAAGGGGGTGCGCGCCTGAGGGTGAGGAGAGTGGTCCCGGCACTAGTGAGCGAGAGTGAAAACCCAGCGTGGCCTGGGGAGAGATGGTCAAGAGGCTAGAATGAGAGTGTGGATAGCCTTCCTCCCAATGGTCGTCAATTCCTTGTTAGCCATGGTCCATCTGGTGTGGCTCCAGAACCCCGCACTGCCGTAGAACATAGAACATTACAGCGCAGAACAGGCCCTTCGGCCTTCGATGTTGCACCGACCAAAATAAAAAGCAATGCCCCTCCAAACTAAACCATTCCCTTCTCTTCCATATACTTATCAATTAACCTCTTAAACGCCACCAAACTTGGCGCATCTACGACAGCTGCATGCAGGGCATTCCACTCCCTAATCACTCTTTGAGTAAAGAACCTACCTCTGATATCCGTCCTATAACTCATACCCCTTAATTTAAAGCTGTGTCCCCTCGTGCTAGCCTTCTCCATCCTAGGAAAAAGGCTATCACTGTCCACCCTATCTAAACCTCTAATCATCTTATATGCTTCAATAAGATCCCCTCTTAACCGCCTCCTTTCTAACGAAAACAACCTCAAATCCCTCAGCATCTCTTCATAAGACCTGCCCTCCATACCAGGCAACATCCTGGTAAACCTCCTCTGTACCCTCCAATGCCTCCACATCTTTCTTATAATGTGGGGACCAGAACTGCACACAATACTCCAAGTGCGGCCGCACTAGAGTTTTGTACAGTTGCAACATGACGTTGCGGCTCCGAAATTCAATCCCCCTACCAATAAAAGCTAAGACTCCGTCTGCCTTCTTAACAACCTTATCGACTTGATTGCCAACTTTCAGGGATCTATGCACACGTACACCAAGATCCCTCTGTTCATCAACACTATTAAGAGTCCTACCATTAGCCCTATACTCTACACATTTGTTATTCCTGCCAAAGTGAATTACCTACACTTTTCCACATTAAACTCCATTTGCCACCTCTCGGCCCAGCTCTGCAACTTGTCCACGTCTCTCTGCAAACTATAACACCCCTCTTCACTATCTACCACTCCACCGACTTTAGTGTCATCTGCAAATTTACTAATCCATCCTTCAATACCCTCATCCAGATCATTTATAAAAATTACAAACAGCAGTGGCCCCAAAACAGATCCCTGAGGTACACCACTTGTAACCGAACTCCATGATGAATAATTTCCATCAACCGCCACCCTCTGTCTTCTATCAGCTAGCCAATTCCTAATCCAATTAGCTAAATCACCCTCAATCCCATACATCTGCATTTTCTGCAGAAGCCTTCCATGGGACACCTTATCGAACGCCTTACTATAGTCCATATATACCACATCAACTGCCTTACCCCCATCCACCTCTTTGGTCACTTTTTCAAAAAACTCAAAAAAGTTAGTAAGGCACGACCTACCCCTCACAAAACCATGCTGACTATCCCCAATCAATTCATTTCTCTCTACATAACTATAAATCCTAACCCTAATAATTCTCTCTAATACTTTGCCCACAACAGAAGTAAGACTCACCGGTCTATAATTCCCCGGAAAGTCTCTCTTCCCCTTCTTGAACAATGGGACCACATTTGCTATCCTCCAGCCTTCCAGCACTACACCCATCACCAATGACGACCTGAAGATCAGAGCCAGAGGCTCTGCAATCTCCTCTCTTGCCTCCCAGAGAATCCTAGGGTAAATCCCGTCCGGCCCAGGGGACTTATCTAACTTCAAACCTCAAGAATATCTAGCACATCCTCCTTATCTACTTCAATACTTTCCAGTTTGCAACCCTGTATCCCAGTGTTCTCCACAACTACATTTACATCTCCCTGCGTGAATACCGAAGAGAAATATTTGTTCAGTGCCTCTCCAATCTCTTCAGTCTGCATGCACAACTTGCCACTGCTGTCCATGACTGGCCCTAACCTAACATATCTAAAGAAAGCTTTAGTACTCTCCTTGATCCTATCAGCCAAATTCTTCTCGTGTCCCCTTTTAGCTCTCCTCAACTCACTCTTTAGCTCACTCCTGGCTAATCTATAGCTATCCATTGCAGTAACTGAGCCTTCAAGCCTCATCCTGACATAAGCGTCTTTTTTCCTTTTAACCAGCAAATTAACTTTTTTAGTACACCATGGCAGTCTCTGACACCCCGGTCTCATGGTGGAACAACACTGTAGCTTGTCATTTCTCCCTCCATTGCATTATTCATTTCTTCAGCTCCCAATCCTCTGCCACGGACACAGGTTTCAGTTGGTAACATTAGAAATCCCTGCTCAAGGGGAATGAGTGTGTGAGGCCAGAGGTGTGTGCTCATCCTAATGAAGCTGCCTGCTTAACTTAAGGATCTTATATTTTGTTCCTCAACATTTTACAGTTTATACATGCAAAGTTAACATGAGTGTTTGCTGTAATGTGTTTGTGCTAACGGTGTGATGAGTCAATGCCATGGTTTCTTGTTAGGTTCAAACCATAAACGAAATACATCAAAGATTTCATAAAAATAGTTTATGATGAGAAATTTGGAAAGTGCTCTTATCCAAATTGACTGACGCCACTTCAGTTAGATGAAGTAATGACAATTTTTGTCATTCTCTTCTGCACATTTATAGCCTGGCTTAAAAGGTATGCTGCGCGTACACGTATGAAAAGGATTTTTGATACTTACTGTCCATGAGTAGATCTGGATATATTTCCTACTCCTGCATCATGGCACATAGTTTATCTCAAACTGAAGATTCTTTGCTCTTTGTGTTGGATTTCTAGATACAACTGTACAATACTGTTTCCAATCTGCCTCTTGATTATAGGTAGATTAATTAAAGTATTTTTAAAAAAACTGTAAACATGTTCAGGTTTCTACTTCTTTAGGTTTTATAAATAATAAGTAACAGAAAGAATCAGTTCTAATGTTCAAATTTGAGGCTTGCCTTGAGAGCAGGAAGAGTTCAATCGGGTTATAATTGTACAGTATATTTGACAAAGTAAATAAAAGCTCCATGTTTGGATGAGTATTAAAACTTGTTATAGAAAGGATATTATTAATCTAGAAAGAGTGCAGAAAAGATTTACAAGGATGCTACTGAGACTTGATGGTTTGAGTTATAAGGAGAGGCTGGATAGACTGGGACTTTTTTCCCTGGGGACTTAAGGGTGATTTCATAGAAGTCTATAAAATAATAAGGGGCAAAGATCAGCTAGATAATCAATATCTTTTCCCAAAGATAGGGGAGTATAAAACTAGAGGGCATAGGTTTAAGGTGAGAGGGGAGCGATACAGAAGGGTCCAGAGGGGCAAATTTTTCACATAGAGAATAGCAAGCCTCTGGAACAAGCTGCCAGAGGTAGTAGTAGAAGCCGATACAATTTTATCTTTTAAAAAACTTTTAGATAGTTAAAGGGTAAGATTTGGCCTATAGCGGTATATAGGCCAAATGTGGGCAACTGGGACTAGCTTAATGGTAAAACTGGGTGGCATGGACAAGCTGGGCTGAAAGGCCTGTTTTATGCTGTGAACCTCTATATCTCTTTGACATGGATGAAAAGATTGAGGAATGGTTATTACATTTGCTGATGATGCAAAAGATAGGTAAAGAAGTAAGTTATGAAGAGGATGTAAGGAGGCAACGAAGAGACATAGGCTAAGTAAGTAGGCAAAGATCTATTAAATGGAACATAATGTGAAATTGTCTATTTTGGCAGAAGGAATAAAAAATATTATCTAAATGGTCAGAGATTGAGTTGCAGAGATATCTGGGTGTCTTTGTACATGAACTACAAAAAGCTTGTATGTAGATACAGCAACTAATTAGGAAATTAGTAATTAGAATGTTACTGTTTATTTTGGGGGAGTTGGTTAGAAAAATAAGGAGCTTATTCTTCAGTTATGCAGGGCTTTGATAAGACCATATCTGGAGTACTGGTTACAGTATCAGTTTCCTTATTTAAGAAAAGATGTAAATGCATTAGAAGCAGTTCAGAGAAGGTTTATTAGATTAATTCCAGGAGTGAAAAGGTTGTCTTGTGAGGAAGGTTGAAGAGGTAATGTCCTCTGGAGTTTAGAAGAGTAGGAGTTGACTTGGTTAAAAATGTTTAAGATCCTGAGGGGTATTGACAAGGTAGATGTGGTAAGAATGTTTCCTCTTGTAGGAGAATCTAGAATTAGTGGGTCATTGTTTAAAAATAAAGGGTTGCTTATATAAGATAGAGATGGGGAGAACATTTTCTCTGAGAGGGTCGTAAATCTCTCTCTTCCTCAAAAGACAGTGGAAGCAGACTCTGAATATTTTTAAAGCAGAACTAGATAGATTCTTGATAAACAAAGGGGTGAAAGGTTATCAAGGATAGGCAGGGATTTGGGAAGGCAGGGGCACAGTACAATTATCACCAGACTAGTAATCCAGAGATCCAATGTAATCCTCTGAGGATCCAAGTTTGAATCTCACCATGGCAGATGGTGAAATTTAAATTTATTAAAAATGGAATTAAAAGTCTAATAATGGCCATTAAATCATTACTGATTTTTGCAAAAATCCATTTGGTTCACTGATGTCCTTTGGGAAAGGAATCTGCTGTCGTTTTTCAGTCTGGAATACATGTGACTCCGGATGCACAGCAATGTAGTTGACTCTAAAATGAATGGCAATTGGGATGAACAATAGTGACTGGTCCAGTCAATGACACCGAGTTCCCAAAAATGAATTTAAAATTTCACAGTTATAAAATAAATGCCACTACAAAGTATATTTGAGAGAAAAGATTCTAACATTTGTGATGCGATATTTTATGTTGAAGAGGACTGTTTCAGACTTTTTTCTAGAAGTAGTCAATATTTCTGGAGGGAATTCAGCTCAGCTGTTGGGAGAGCAGGATAATTATACATTTTAGCCATATGATGTTTATTTAGGGGTGAGCTAATCATTTGTAAATGAAAGGATCCCTGGGGTTATCTGATTAAAGAAAGGGAAGGCAGTTTTAGGTAGGCAAGGTCAGATGATAATGTGGCTAATGAGGGGAGCTAGGTCTGCAGCAAGGACTTTTATGCTGGTTTAGTTTCAGTTTCTGAAGTTTTAAAGTTTCAAGCTGCTTTGAAAATGTAAACCTCTCTGAATGCATCAAGGCTGTTAACACAATTTATGGCAAATATGCCTGCGTTTGCTAGCTGTCTTTAAATGACATTTGAGTTTAAGAGGCATGTTGCTCATTTGAAACTGAAATAGTAATAAGTTAGAAATTAGAGTTGTTTCCTTTCATTTTTTTAAATATTGTCCAGCTGTTAAAAGTTAAACTTCATTTTGTCGGCATTACACTTAAATTGTATTCTGAACAAAACTTATTTCGGTAAAGGATCCCTAATTTGACAATCCTGGAGTGAAGCATCTTATCCTCACATTAATACCAAAATAGAAAATTGTTGTGTTTTAGTCAGGCTTTGTAATATACCCATGGGTTCGGGTCCAGGACCTAACAAAAATTCCAGGATTAAAAGTTTAACATTTTATTTGTCTTGGGCTTACTGAACTCAAAGAAAGTCTGTGTTCTGATGTTGCATCCAGTTAGTTTAAATAGCTGATGCCTTGGGGAAAAATGGCTGTCTCAGTGGCTAAAAGTTTTCTGGGTGTGGAAGAGATCATTTAGCATGGTTTACAAAGGTGCTCAAGAGAAAGCTTTTTGAGTTGGTGAATAAACTGCAGTTGACTGAAGGGACGGGGAAGACAAGGATAATTCCAATGATAGCTCAGCATTCAAATACTCCATGTGTAATCGTAGGATTCAAACCCAGAGCATTATCCTGAGCCTCTGGATTACTAATCCAGCAACGGTTCCACTATGTCACCACCTTTTGTTGCAGCAGAATCGATCAGACTCAAATCCACAGTTATAACTCTGACAGATTGGTCTCATAAAAAATGCAATATGCTTCAATTATTCTGAGAGAAGGAAAAGTAGTTTTTGAATGTCAGCTGATCACTAATCAGGAACCTTATGCGCCTGTCACATTTAGCTCAGCCTGAGCAAAGTATTGGAGAGAATTATTAGGGATAGGATTTATAGTTATTTAGAGAGAAATGAATTGATTGGGGATAGTCAGCATGTTTTTGTGAAGGGTAGGTCGTGCCTTACTAACCTTATTGAGTTTTTTGAAAAAAGTGACCAAAGAGGTGGATGGGGGTAAGGCAGTTGATGTGGTATATATGGACTTTAGTAAGGCGTTCGATAAGGGGGCCCATGGAAGGCTTCTGCAGAAAATGCAGATGTATGGGATTGAGGGTGATTTAGCTAATTGGATTAGGAATTGGCTAGCAGATAGAAGACAGAGGGTGGTGGTTGATGGAAGTTATTCTAGCACGAGGGGACACAGCTTTAAATTAAGGGTGATAGTTATAGGATGGATATCAGAGGTAGGTTCTTTACCCAAAGGGTGGTTTGGGAGTGGAATGCCCTGCCTGCAGCAGTTGTAGATGCGCCAAATTTGGTGGCGTTTAAGAGGTTAGTTGATAAGTATATGGACGAAAAGGGAATGGTTTAGTTTGGAGGGGCATTGCTTTTTACATTGGTTGGCGCAACATCGAAGGCCGAAGGGCCTGTTCTGTGCTGTAATGTTCTATGTTCTATTCATCGTGGAGTTCGATTACAAGTGGTGTACCTCAGGGATCTGTTTTGGGGCCCCTGCTGTTTGTAATTTTTATAAATGATCTGGATGAGGTTATTGAAGGATGGATTAGTAAATTTGCGGATGACACCAAAGTTGGTGAAGTGGTAGATAGTGAAGAGGGGTGTTATAGTTTGCAGAGAGACTTGGACAAGTTGCAGAGCTGGGCCGAGAGGTGGCAAATGGAGTTAATGCGGAAAAGTGTGAGGTAATTCACTTTGGCAGGAATAACAAATGTGTAGAGTATAGGGCTAATGTTAGGACTCTTAATAGTATTGAAGAACAGAGGGATCTTGGTGTATATGTGCATAGATCCCTGAAAGTTGGCAATCAAGTCGATAAGATTGTTAAGAAGGCATATGGAGTCTTAGCTTTTATTGGTAGGGGGATTGAATTTTGGAGCCGCAATGTCATTTTGCAACTGTACAAAACTCTAGTGCGGCCGCACTTGGAGTATTGTGTGCAGTTCTGGTCCCCGCATTATAAGAAAGATGTGGAGGCATTGGAGAGGGTATAGAGGAGGTTTACCAGGATGTTGCCTGGTATGGAGGGCAGGTCTTATGAGGAGAGGCTGAGGGATTTGAGGTTGTTTTCGTTAGAAAGGAGGCGGCTAAGAGGAGACCTTATTGAAACATATAAGATGATTAGAGGTTTAGATAGGGTGGATAGTGATAGCCTTTTTCCTAGGATGGAGAAAGCTAGCACGAGGGGAAATAGCTTTAAATTAAGGGGTGGTAGTTATAGGACAGATATCAGAGGTAGGTTCTTTACCCAGAGGGTGGTTAGGGTATGGAATGCCCTGCCTGTGGCAGTTGTAGATGCGCCAAGTTTGGTGGTGTTTAAGAGGTTAGTAGATAAGTTTATGACCAAAAAGGGAATGGTTTAGGTTGGAGGGTCATTGCTTTCTCCTAATTGGTCGGCGCAACATCAAAGGCTGAAGGGCCTGTTCTGCGCTGTAATGTTCTATGTTCTATATTGACATAGGGGCATCTTTTGAGTTTTAATATCATTGAGTTCGATCCCAATATGAATCACAACCTATGTGTGGGTTAATTCGGTGAGAAACACCGTAAGTTCCAAACAAAATTATAAGCATGAGTGAATTATGATCTGGATTATGCTGACTCATCCGCATTGCTTTTCCCACAACTGCTCACTCAGACCCATTCTTTTAATACTGCATTTTTTCAAATCTCTGAGACTTCCTAGAAATCTCAAAACCTTTGCCAGCCTTTGAAAGCTTTTGAAATCCATTGCCAGCTTTTGAAGTCTTTCATTGCAAACCTTTGAAATCCCTTTTCTATTGAATTTCATGGTCCAAAACTTTTAGCTAGCTTTTGATTGGCAACTTAATGGTTGAGTGCTCAAGGTTTGTTTATTTATCTTTCCTTTCCTGGTTGAATGCACCTAGGTACCTAACGTTGTTCCTAACTGCAATGTTTATGAACAGTCTAGTTCTGCTTGACAGCTGAAGGCAACTTCAAAGCAACTAAGTGCTATTACTTCCTTTGTTTTAGCTGCAGTGTATCCAGGTCTCTGGATTACTAGCCCAGTAACAATAACAACAGGCAACTGCCTCCCCCTGTGCGCAGTGACACCACATTAAAAAGACAAAGTAGAATAATACTATCCAATCTAACCATTATAAAACAGCAGTGACAATAATCAAGAACATTCTGTTCTGTTTAAGCAATGCATCCTATATTGTTCTAACAACTATTATTTGCCTCAATGTAGTTAGTTTCAAACTGTAATGCCATCTTTCTTCAGCTTCCACAGGAATACCACATTCACCCAACCCCTTCCTCAAAGTTCAGCATGCATGAGATTCCCTGCATCAATAATGCCAATCTCCTGCAGCCCATCAAGATTTACAGAAGGCTTATGTCTGCTCTTCTCCTCCATTCTGGTGACATTGGAGTACTTTCACTCACTTGCTTCTTTTTCCTGGGGAACTCAGCATATCTATAAATAGCCAACAAATTACTTTGGCCATATCATCATTGCTATGATAATTTTGTGAGCAGTTGCAACTAATTCTACACACACAGTCCCACAAACAGCAGGGAGATAGATGAGCAGCTCATTTGTTTCCCTGATCTTGGTTGAGATAAATATTATCCATGGCACTGGGAGATTGCCTGTCTTTGTCAACCAGTGGCATTACTTCTTCAACTTCACTTGAATAGGTTGATAGGGTTTCGTTTAACATTTCTTCCACAGGACAGCACCCAGATCATGCTGCACTCCTTCACTGTTCTACTGAAGTGTTAGTCTTAGTTCTGTCCTCAAATCCTTAGAGTGAAACTTGAATCCCGATTTTTGTGAGCAGCAGATTTCATTGAGGCGATGGAATCATGCAATAGAGCAATTACTATTCCATGCAGCAACTGAGCAATTTTAACATCTCTTGTGAAGGACTTGTTTTCAAGAGTGCATCCAATGTGCCCAATATCTGTCTCAATTTATCCTGATCACTTTTGCATTTCACACAATCATTACAGAAAAAGAACTCAGACGGTGGAAGTCCTTCCCACCAGCAGGATCTTCTGATCCCACCATATTTGCATCCCCCCCGAGGTTCCCCGACAATGGCACAGGTGAGCAATGTACTATAGCTTATTAACCATTTTCTCAACCTGTCCTGCCATCTTCAACAATTCCTGCACATGGACCAAAAGGTGCTCTGCTTTGCATTCACTTTAGAATTGCTTCCTTTATTTCGTATTGCCTTTCCTCCTTCCTGCTAAATTTATCACTTCACATTTCTCAGCATTAAAGTTTACCTTCTACATGTCTACCCATTCCACTAATCTGTCTGTGCCTTTCCAATTATATGACTATCCAAGTGTTGTATGATTTGCAGATTTTGAAATGTGGCCCCTCATACACAAAACTAGTCAGTAAAATACAGTAGATCAAGCAAAGTGGTGGAGCCAATATTGAACACAGGAAAAATGTTTCTGCATTCCGAAAAACAGTTATTCATTACTACAACAAAGAAGTAAAATATTGTCGGTGTTGAGAATCACTGCCTAGTTTCCCCTTTATTCCATGGGCTTTAACTTCCACAAGCAGCCTATCATGCGGCAATTTATCTTTTGTAATTTCATGTTCACGTTACCCTTATCGATGCTCTTCATTACTGCATCAAGAAATGGAATAAATTATTTCAACATAATTCTCCCTGAACAAGTAAACAAAAAGAACTGGAGAAATTCGGCAGGTTTGGCAGCAACAGTGGAGTGAGAAACAGAGTTAACATTCCGATAGCACTCTTCTTCAGCTCTGAAAGGCAATATGAATTTGACGGGTTTTATGTTGTTGGAAAAGTTGGTGGGATAGGGAGGGTCAGGTGGAGCAAAGGGTGAGTTCAGGCAAAAGTTAGGGGATGGAGGAGATTAAATACCAAAAACTGAGTAGAAATTGGAAGCAAAACTGATTAATATTTCCATTTCCAGATGACAGCAGGAAGTGGCACCAATGTAGTTACTGATGCACCAAAAAGAATACTGGAAAAAGAGTCTGC
Organism: Sphyrna mokarran; assembly: GCA_024679065.1. Taxonomy (NCBI): domain Eukaryota; kingdom Metazoa; phylum Chordata; class Chondrichthyes; order Carcharhiniformes; family Carcharhinidae; genus Sphyrna; species Sphyrna mokarran. Next base: position 137,900,590 of record JAGIQG010000003.1, on the reverse strand, counting down.
CTACTCATTGCTACTTTGTGCCTTTTTCTCATGTTTTTACATTCAGACAGAATGGACCTTTATTCAGCTGTTAACACCTACTCTGGACCAAACTTTATTTCTCCAACACCTTCCATTTTTATTTCAGATCGCCAACATCTGCAGTATTCTGCTCTTACTTCTCTCAACAAATCTGTGTTGACTTGTAAGACTTGTAAGGACAGTGGATTTTTTTCCCTAAAGGACATCAGTGAACTTGATGGATTTTTACAAAAATCCAGTAGTTTTATGTTAGCCATTCCAGATGTGTTTTTTTAAATTCCAGATGAATTTAATTAATTGAATTTAAACTCCCCAGCTGCCATAATGGGATTTGAACTCACACCTCTGGTGTATCAGTCCAGACCTGTAGATTATTAAACCAGAAACATAACCATTTTGTTACTGTTGCCGAATTTACCAGTCTCAACTCGCCTATTTTATTGTTCTTGAAATGTAAGCTACAATTTGATAGAAGGCAGATGAATCATTGAGGAAACAGGGAGGACATTAGCATTTATTCAGTGCCACAGAAGTATATTTAACATACCTGTGGAAAAAAGCAGAGTAGTGTCATGAAAATAAGACTATAAGAACAATCATATACATTATCCACACTAAAGTTCAGGGTAGCACTTTATTCAGCTGTTATTCTTTTAAAGAATGAAGCCTTGGATAATTGCTTAAAACATTATTATTGGTTTACAATTAAAACACCTCCACCCTGACTGGAATTAGTCTTCAATCATGTATCCACAGTAATTTTACTCAGAGTGCTGTGGGGAAAGTGCTAGAAGTTCATTCCATTACCTTAGGATAATGTTGTCCAACAGGAATTATTGCCTTGCCTGAAGATGGTTTTGGCAATGCTATTCTAGCCACATGCATTAATTTTCACAGCAAACCCTTTATAGTCAATCTAGGCAAATGTACTTAACATGTATAGTTGAACTTAGAAAACATCTCCCAATGTTCTATAACCAAGAAATTAAAGCTGCCACAACAATTGAAAAACACTTGTACACACTGCTTTTTGTCTTGCATTTTAGCAACAAACGCACAAAGGGTTCAAATTTATGTGCATGTGCCATGAAAATAATGTGTAAATCACATACCCATAGACAGTTCTATTTACCAATCTGAAATATGATTAGCCACATTTGGATCACATGTGGCTAGTGTTAATGAAATAGAAAACATTGCCTGCAGGTATTGGGGAGCATTTATTAGTAACTTCAATCAGGTCAAATGGGCAAGATGGAATCCACATGGTAGACTGTATATAATCTGTTAAAGGAAGGGGACAGATGTGTGACAATCATTTTTTTTGTTCAATGCACTCTTATATTCTTAACCTATAGGTTTGGGATTGTCAAAAGTTTCAATGGGGTATAGAAGTTTTATAGAGCAAAGGTTTGTTAAAAGAAAAGCATCCTATAGCACATTTTTTTCATGACCATTTGATATCCCAAAGCACTTTTACCATTAATGCCACACATTTTTTTACTTTGTCGTCATGTACAGTGACACAACAGCCAATCTGCACACAGCTATGTGGCAATGATTCAGTAATCAGTTTATATGATGTTGATTGAGGGACAAATATTGGTCAAGACAATGGGGATAATTCTTCTGCTCTTCAAACTAATGGCCATATCAGATCTTTTACACCCAGCTTGAGAAGGCAGGCAGAACCTAGGTTAATATCTCACCAAAAAGACAGCACCTCTAATAGCACCAATACTTCTTAGGTAGCACTTTACTGGAATATTGGCATTAACTTTTTTTGGTCAAGTCCTGGAATTGGATTTGAATCCATATCCTTCTAATTCAGAGGTAAGAGTGCTACTAACTTAGCTATGACTAGTATCAATGTTCATGTGGCTCTGAAATCTCTCCAAATGAAGGAGTGGTGCCACTTCCACATAGATTATTCAAATTAACAACTCTTCCACCAACTCAATGTGGTTTAAAGAGGATGGTTACAAAGGCTGGTTAACAAAAATTCACTCCGAGAAAGAACTCTGATACATGTGACAATGTTACATGCATTTTGCACAACTTGTTGAAATTCAAAATCAAGCTTAATTCAAAATCAAGGCTTCAAGAGTTGACAGCGTCAGAAATTGAGATCAAAACAAAATTTGAACTTGCAGCTCAGAGCAAGGGTAAATTGGTGAAAACGAAAAACCTCTGGCATGTGACTAACAATTACTGTTTAATATTTGAACATCAGTTTGTTGTCAAGTTAGAATCTAGATCATAACAATGTTATAACAGTACTCTGGTATGGTAGATTTTGGGAGATGCGGTGCTTCAGATGAAATTGTCAGATTTCAAGAAAAGAATCTGATACCCTAAATCATCAGCTACTATAAGAACCATGGATACCTTCAGAAAACACCCTCAACAGCACGAGAAAAATGCATGTTGCACCCATAGTAACCAACAAAAGGAAAGGGTGTAACGCTGCACAATCATAATTTGACGCTGAATGAAAACATTGCAGTAAAAAGAAATTAGAAAAATTATCCAATTACAAGACGACTCAGGGCATTTGAGAACTTCCAAGTGACCACCTCAAATTAACAAATTTGTACAATTTGCTGCTGCAAATGGAGGAATCATTAAATTCCAGTGATTTCCATCTGCAAGTTTATGGATTCTTTTCAAAGGATGTACTGGCAAGAAAAATATTTCTTCCTTGATTTTATTCAAGGCAAGATTGCAGCTCCTTCCTCTGCACATAATCTCCAGCAGTTTTGAAAATTTCACCATTATAGTGGAAGGTATGAGGCAGATAATAAACATTTTTCTTTGAATTTAAATTCAAAAGAACATCCAAATGTTAAGTAAGGATCACTGATGATGGGACCTGTTTACAAATGATGTCAATGAAGTGATTAAATCGCTGTGGATCCTTTGCTTATTTTCTTGAATTGGGGGTCACAATTGGGCTGGAATTCTCTGTCTCATACATCCTACTACCTCTGCCAGTGAAAATGGAGAATTTATTACTGAGCCAAATTTCTGTTCACGGCAGCGGATAATCCCAAGCGTGGATGAGGTCGGAGAATTCCAATGCCAAAGTACAAAAACATGAATTTACCTGAGTTTTATTCTACATGCTCCTTTATTTTATATGGAACCTAAAACCTGATAATAATCAAAGTTTTTAAATCAAAATTAAATTGTCCATTAATAATTTTTTCACAAGGTGCACGGAACACTCCAGTAATATCCACGTTTTAACCTCAAGGAACTTAATGGCATCCAAACATCATTTCTTCAGTATTCAATGAAGTAGGGTCATTCCTTCTTTGATTTGCTCACTACATTTTTACCAATGAGCTTCTGTGCATAACGGATTCATCAGGAAACTGAGAGGGGGAGATGTTGGGGGTGGCTAATGAGACGAAGGAGGTGTATCATGCATAAGAAAAGTCAGAATGTGATAAAGCACCTAACAGCTGGATAATGTGATATTGTCATGGATGTTTTAAAGGTTTAATTACTTGAGTGCCTATTTATCTATAGGGGTATTTTATTTTTGGCAATCGTTCATTTATTGGCAGGTGTTGTAGATTTGGATCTGTTGGTTAATGGCTTGCAAAATTTCTTTCATCTTCTCTTCCAGACCATCGAGCTGACGGGCTTTTTGCTCCAGAACCTGTTTATTTGCTTCATATTGATCGTCAAGATCTGTTGGGTAGGAGAAAATTCATCCAGTTAGTTATGGAAACAAATTGTATAACATTTGTATAATACCTTTAATATAGTAAAATATCCCAAGAAACTTCATAGGAAGTTCATTTATATTCATAGTATCCAAAGGAGAGCTTAGGGCCAAGTTGCTTCGGACACCCCCCCTCCCAAAAGATGCTGCAAAGAAAATCAGGAGGCCAGAATTGGAAGACTGCAGAAATCTGGGAAGGTTAGAGAGCTTGCGCAAGGTTACAGTAATCAAGGGAGCAAGGATGAGAATTATTTAAAAATCAAGGTGTTGTCAGACCAGGAGCCAAAGTAGCAAGCACAGGGTGTGATGCTGTAAACTGTAACTTGACTGGGATTCAGGACCGGCACATTCCTGTAAGGAAGAAGGATAAGTATGGCAAGTTTTGGAAACTTTGGATAACAAGAAATATTATGAGCCTAGTCAAAGCGAAAAAGGAAACATTTGTAAAGCTGGGAGGCTAAGAAGCAAGTGTGGAATACAAGGAAAGTAGAAAGAAACTTAAGCAAGGAATAAGAAAAGCTAAAAGGGGTCATGAAAAACATTGGCCAGCAGGATTAAGCAAAATCCCAAGGCTTTTTACACATATATAAAGAGCATAAGAATAGTCAGGGAGAGGGTTGGCCTACTGAAAGACAAGGGGAAGAATCTATGTGTGGAGCCAGAGGAAATGGGTGAGGTATTAAATGAGTACTTTGTTTCAGTATTCAGCAAAAAGGAGGACTTGGTGGATGATGAGTCTGGGAAAGGATATGTAAATAGTTTGAGTCATGTTGAGATCAAAAAGGAAAAGGTATTGTGGTTCTTGATAAACATCAAGGTAGACAAGTCTCCTGGGCCTGATAGGATATACCCCAGAATACTGAGAGAGGCAAGGGAGGAAATTGCTGGGGCATTGAGAGAAATCTTAGTACCCTCACTGGCTACAGGGAAGGACCCAGAGGATTGGAGAATAGCCAATGTTGTTCCTTTGTTTAAGAAGTCTAGCAAGAATAATCCAGGTAATTACAGACTGGTGAGCCTTACATCAATGGTAGGGAAATTATTGGAGAGGATTATTTGAGACAGGATTTATTCCCACTTAGAAATAAGTGGACATGTTAGAGAGAGGCAACATGGTTTTGTGAAGGGGAGGTCATGTCTCACAAACTTCATTGAGTTTTTCGAGGAAGTGACGAAGATGATTGATGAGGGTAGAACAGTGGATGTTGTCTACATGGACTTCAGTAAGGCCTTTGACAAGATCTCTCATGGCAGACTGGTGCAGAAGGTGAAGTGGCATAGGATCAGAGGTGAGCTGGCAAGATGGATACAAAACTGGCTTGGTCAAAGAAGACAGAGGATAGCATTGGAAGGGTGCATTTCTGAATGGAGTGCTGTTACAAGGGGTGTTCCCCAGGAATCAGTGCTGGGATCTTTGCTGTTTGTAATATATATAAATATTTGGAGGAAAATGTAACTAGATTGGATTAGTAAGTTTGCAGATGACAAAGATTGGTGGATTTGCAGATAGCGATGAGGACCATCAAAGGATACAGCAGGATATAGATCAGTTGGAGACCTGGGAGGACAGATGGCAGATGAAGTTTAATCTGGACAAATGTGAGGTAATGCATTTTGGAAGATCTAATACAGATAAGAAATATACAGTAAATGGCAGAACCCTTAAGAGAATTGATAGGCAAAAGATCTGAAAGTGGTAATGCAGATGGAGAAGGTAGTCAAGAAGGCACGCGGCATGCTTGCCTTCATCGGACGGGATATTGAGTTTAAAAATTGCCAAGTCATGTTAACGCTTTATAGAACCTTAGTGAGGCCGCACTTGGAATATAGTGTTCAATTCTGATCACCACACTACCAGAAGGAAGTGGAGACATTGGAGAGGGTACAGAAAAGATTTACCAGGATGTTGCCCTGGTATGGGGGGGGCATTAGCTATGAGGAGAGGTTGGAGAAACTTGATTTGTTCTCACTGAAACGACAGACGTTGAAAGGAGACCTGATAGAAATCTACAAGATTGAGAGGCGTAGACAGACTGGATAGTCAGAAGCTTTTTTCCCAAGGTGGAAGAGTCAATTACTCGGGGTACAGGTTTAAGGTCTGAGGGACAAGTTTTAAAAGAGATGTATGAGGCAGATTTTTTACACAGAAAATGGTAGGTTCCTGAAACTCGTTGCTGGGGGAGGTAGTGGAAGCGGATACAGTAGTGACTTTTAAGGGGTGTCTTGACAAGTACATGAATGGGAGAAGAGTAGAGGGATATGATCCCTGGAAGGGCAGGGGGTTTTAGTTCAGTCGGGCAGCATGGTCAGTGCAGGCTTAGAGGGCCGAAGAGCCTGTTCCCGTGCTGTAATTTTCTTTGTTCTTTAAAAACAATTAAAGCAAGAAGATACTAGAAAGGAAATGCTGGAGAGAGAAACACTTGGTGCCTAACTTGCTGAGTATTTCCTGGTTTTAGTTCAGATTTCTAGTTTCTGTGGTATTTAATTGGTGTTTGTGCCAAATAATAGTTATATATAAAAGCCTGAACAGAGGATGATAGATTTCACACTGTTAAGGACGGTTAAGAGAAAGCTTGATAAGCACATTAGGGAGAAAGGAATAGAGTTTATGCTGATGTGGTTGAGATTAAACACAAGTACGAGGAGGCTTGTGTGGAGCATGGTCATCAGTAAATACAACTGGAGTGAATGGCCTGCTTCTGTGGGAGCTTGCCCTGTGAATTGACAAATTTCCTCCATTATAACAGTGTCTACACTTCAAAAGTACTTCATTAAGTGCAAAGTATGGCAGACATCCTGAGGCCATGAAACAATATCGAAATGTCTTTGTCCTTATTCCCATTTTCTGACTGAGACTGCTCAAACATTTGCATTTCGTGATGAAAATCCACCACATCTTGCACAACAGAATGAACTTTATTTGGAAAAATGCCTCTCACATATCTTAGCAAATCTGGCTTTGAAAATTTCACTCGTGCTACTTGTCTACATCTCACCATTTAGTTTCTCCAGCTTGTCTTGTGCATCGCTGAGGAGTTGCTTGGCTTCATCCCGAAGGCTCTCTGCTTTATGTTTAGCATCAACAACTGTGCCACTTTTTCGGTCTATAAGACCATGCATTATTTTATATTTGTCTGACAGCTGTCCCTCCAACATCTGGAAACAAAAAAATGTAATCATAAAGGTGTGAACTTGATGGGCAAGAAGAGGCTGGTCCATCCAGCCTGCTGTACACCTCATTGTGGCTACAGCCTGCTGATTGAACACTTCCCCTGTCTCTTACCAGACAAACCTGTTTCACACTAAGATAATGCGGTCTGCAACAGCGAGACAGCAACCCATTTTACACCTCTCTTCATTTTAATTTCTATAGCAGTCAATCTGTATTGTGTACAGTTCTGGTCACCCTATTATAGAAAGAATATTATTAAACTAGAAAGAATGCAGAGAAGATTTACTAGGATGCTACCAGGGCTTGATGATTTGAGTTATAAAGAAAGGCTGGATGCACAAGATTTTTCCATGGAGAGGCTTAGGATGATCTTATACAGGTCTATCAAATAATGAGGGGCATAGATCAGCTAGATAGTCAATATCTTTTTCTAAAGGTAGGGAAGCCTAAAGCTAGAGGACATAGTATTAAAGTAAGAGGGAAGAGATAAAAAAGGGTCCAGAGGGACAATTTTTTCACAGAGGGTGGTAAATGTCTGGAACAAGCTGCCAAAAGTAATAATAAAGGTGGGTACAATTTAGTCTTTCAAAAAGCATTTAGATAGTTGCAAGGGTACAATAAGTTTAGAGGGATATAGAACATTACAACACAGTACGGGCCCTTCAGCCCTCGATATTGCATCGACCAATGGAACCAATCTTATGACCCTCTAACCTAAACTATTCCAATGCTATCCATATGCCTATCTACTGACCATTTCAACGCCCTTAAACTTGACAAGTCCATAACTGCTGCAGGCAGGGCATTCCACGCCCTCACTACCCTCTGAGTAAAGAACCCACCTCTAACATCCGTCCTATAACTACCACCCCTTAATTTAAAGCTATGTCCCCTCGTGTTCGCACATCAATCAAATGCGGACAATTGTATTAGCTTTGGGGTTTAAAAAAAGGAGCAGAATGGACAAGTTGGACCGAAGGCCTGTTTCCATGCTGTAAATCTCTATGACTCTATGATTCACTACAACCTGTTTTACACGATCACCCAATCAGCTTTAATACCACAATGAACAGATAGTAAAAATCAGTTTTAGCTCATGTCCTTATTCCTCTCCCTGACAGATGGCTCATCACTTTTCTGATGGGACTCTAATATCTGAGATACATTGCCAAGCTTTGTGGGCAAAATTGACAAGTGCATTGAGCAATCAATGTGACTTTTCTTCAATAAAAGAACAAAATAAGTTGGAGGAAATGCAGAGCATGCGGTTGATGAGGTGATTTTAAAATCATGAGAATATTCGCCCACTGACATCCCATTCCCTTCTCACCGACGAACAATTTTAACCTGTTCTCCTGACCCAGTCACAAAAGTATATAGAACATAGAACATAGAACATTACAGCGCAGAACAGGCCCTTTGGCCTTCGATGCTGCGCCGACCAATTAAGAAAAAGCAATGACCCTCCAAACTAAACCATTCCCTTCTCTTCCATAAACTTATCAACTAACCTCTTAAACGCCACCAAACTTGGCGCATCTACAACTGCCGCAGGCAGGGCATTCCACTCCCTAACCACCCTCTGGGTAAAGAACCTACCTCTGATATCCGTCCTATAACTATCACCCCTTAATTTAAAGCTGTGTCCCCTCGTGCTAGCTTTCTCCATCCTAGGAAAAAGGCTATCACTGTCCACCCTATCTAAACCTCTAATCATCTTATATGTTTCGATAAGGTCTCCTCTTAGCCGCCTCCTTTCTAACGAAAACAACCTCAAATCCCTCAGCCTCTCTTCATAAGACCTGCCCTCCATACCAGGCAACATCCTGGTAAACCTCCTCTGTACCCTCTCCAATGCCTCCACATCTTTCTTATAATGTGGGGACCAGAACTGCACACAATACTCCAAGTGCGGCCGCACTAGAGTTTTGTACAGTTGCAACATGACGTTGCGGCTCCGAAATTCAATCCCCCTACCAATAAAAGCTAAGACTCCGTATGCCTTCTTAACAACCTTGTCGACTTGACTGCCTACTTTCAGGGATCTATGCACAAATACACCAAGATCCCTCTGTTCATCAACACTATTAAGAATCCTACCATTAGCCCTATACTCTACACATTTATTATTCCTGCCAAAGTGCATTACCTCACACTTTTCCACATTAAACTCCATTTGCCACCTCTCGGCCCAGCTCTGCAACTTGTCCAAGTCTCTCTGCAAACTATAACACCCCTCTTCACTATCTACCACTCCACCGACTTTAGTGTCATCTGCAAATTTACTAATCCATCCTTCAATACCCTCATCCAGATCATTTATAAAAATTACAAACAGCAGGGGCCCCAAAACAGACCCCTGAGGTACACCACTTGTAACCGAACTCCACGATGAATATCTCCCATCAACCACCACCCTCTGTCTTCTATCTGCTAGCCAATTCCTAATCCAATTAGCTAAATCACCCTCTATCCCATACATCTGCATTTTCTGCAGAAGTCTTCCATGGGCCACCTTATCGAACGCCTTACTAAAGTCCATATATACCACATCAACCGCCTTACCCCATCCACCTCTTTGGTCACTTTTTCAAAAAACTCAATAAGGTTAGTAAGGCACGACCTACCCTTCACAAAACCATGCTGACTATCCCCAATCAATTCATTTCTCTCTAAATAACTATAAATCCTATCCCTAATAATTCTCTCCAATACTTTGCCCACAACAGAAGTAAGACTCACTGGCCTATAATTCCCTGGAAGGTCTCTCTTCCCCTTCTTGAACAATGGGACCACATTCGCTATCCTCCAGTCTTCCGGAACTATACCCGTAACCAACGACGACCTGAAGATCAGAGCCAGAGGCTCTGCAATCGCCTCTCTTGCCTCCCAGAGAATCCTAGGGAAATCCCGTCCAGGCCCAGGAGACTTATTTACTTCAAACCCTCAAGAATATTCTAGCACATCCTCCCTATCTACTTCAATACTTTACAGTTTGCAACCCTGTGCATCAGTGTTCTCCACAACTACATTACATCTCCCTGCGTGAATACCGAAGAGAAATATTTATTAGTGCCTCCCAATCTCTTCAGGCTCCACGCACAACTTCCCACTGCTGTCTATGACTGGCCCTAATCTTGCCCTAACCAATCTTCTATTCTTAACATATCTAAAGAAAGCTTTAGGATTCTCCTTAATCCTATCAGCCAAGGTCTTCTCGTGTCCCCTCTTAGCTCTCCTCAACTCACTCTTTAGCTCCCTCCTGGCTAATCTATAGCTATCCATTGCACTAACCGAGCCTTCAAGCCTCATCCTGACATAAGCCTCCTTTTTCCTTTTAACCAGCAAATTAACTTTTTTAGTACACCATGGTTCCCTTACTCCACCATTTCCTCCTTGCCTGACAGGGACATACTTATCAAGACTCGCAGTAGCTGCTCCTTGAATAAGCTCCACATTTCAGATGTTCCCAGTCCCTGTAGTTTCCTAGTCCAACCTATGCACCCTAATTCTCTCCTTATGGCCTCATAATTACCCTTCAACCAGCTATAACTACTGCCCCCAGCTTCATACCTATCCCTATCCATCACTAAGGTGAACGTAACCGAATTGTGGTCACTATCACCAAAACGTTCACCAACTTCCAAGCCTAACACCTGGCTTGGTACAGAAATATGGTACAGAAAGAGGCACTTTGACTTATTGATCCTAGACAGCTCTTGGAAACAGCTTTCCAAACGATCTCACTGCTCTGTACTTTCTGCAACTGTTGTTTTCCTTTTACCGCCCCTCCATCTTGTGCATGTTTAGGAATTTTGTTCTCTTCGGTTGTACCTGTTTGGCCTCGTTGGCTTTATCCCGGGCCATTGTAGCAGTTTCTTCTGCCCGCGATGCCACCAGGCTATTGTTGGCCCGTTTCATTTTCAGAGCATCAATTCTGTTGTCCAGCTCTGTTAATCTGTCCATTGCCCTCATTAGCTCTCTCTCTGCACTCACTGTATGACTCTGTATCTGTAAGAATAGAGAGAAGCAGAGCATTTACTATCACTGGAGCCAGGGCCATGTGCGTCATAATATTCCCTGACTCATCAGCTGATACTAAAAAGGATACTGGTGAATATTATGATACAGTGAATCAAGTAATTTAATTAGTTAACCAGTCGACTCAATAAGGACTTGAAGAGAGCAGTTATACCTTCAGTACTAAAGAATCAAATTATCAAATCATTTGAAATAAATTATTTTGATTAAGAGGTGTACAACATAATAATGAAGAATGGTCTTGAAATAATAGCTAGGAATGAAACTGGGAGCTCTTTATCACACAGGGTGGAAATCTTGGACTCTCCTTAAAAGGCTGCAGCTGTTGGGGGTCAATTAAAAACTTAAAGACCAAGACTGAGGACAAATAGAGAGCAAACATATTGAAATGATGGAACAGCCTAGAGGAACTTAATAGCCTAGTGTTCCTATGGAATCGGCCTGAGGTGATGACTGACCTCCTCCTGTTCCTAGGTTTCATGCTGCAAGTCAAACAGGAGATAATTAATAAGAAAAGATGCTGTGCTCAAACATTTCTTCCTTACCCCATTCAGTGTCTGATCAGTCTCTTCTATGTCTCCCTTTGCACGGCTGATTGCACTTTGTGCAGCATGTTGAGCTCGACTAGCCTCCTCCAGGGCTTGCTTCACTGCCTCAGCTGTATTTTTAACGTTTTCTGCACGGCTCCTTTGCAGTTAAAGAAAAATAAAAATGCATCGAAAGTCCCTGGCAACTGAACAAAGCTGGGGTCTAGCTTTTTACCAAAGTAGAGACCAATAGCGGCATTCTAACAAAGAGAGGATTTGTGCAAGTGAGAGAGAAATAGACATAGAGACTACGTATCTGAACGAGTGTGATTTAGTATGTGATTTATAAGTTGGTCTGTGATGTATGAAAATATGTGTGTATGAGAATATTTACGTGTGTGTTTGTGTGTGTATTTTTCATTGACAGGAATTGGGCATTGCAGGCAAGGCCAGCATTCATTCTCCATCTCTAGCTGCTCTGGGGAAAGTGGTGGTAAGCTGCCTTCTTTAATCATTGTTGTCTGTGTGGTGAAGGTACGCCCACAGGGCTATGAGATAGGGAGTTCCATGTTTTTTGCCCAACAATGGTGAAGGAATTATCATATATTTACAAATCAGGGTTTTGTGTGATGTGATTGTGTTCCCATGCACCTGCTGCTCTTCCTTCTGGGTGATAGACATCATGGGTTTGAAAGATGCTGCTGAAAAAACCTTGAAAGGTTGCTACAGGGAATCTCGTAGATGGCACACACCATCGTCTGTAAGTAAAGTCAAGTAAAGTCACCATCATCTCAGATGACCATATGCTTATCTCCCCTTTGAAGAGGAGAATTCACCGATGGCAGTTTTAATCTGAGGATTACCATACTTCACACAAGAGGCAAGTTAAGATGGGCTTCAGCAGGTAGGCGAATTGAACCTGCACTTTTGGCTTCTGCATCTATAGATTCTATTGACTTCAATTGTATTCGGGTACTCTGATATCTCATTCAGTCAAATGTTGTCTGGAGATCAAGGGCATGAACTCTTAAAACAGTATTTAAGAATGGTAGAATTTCTTTGCTTGAATGTATGATGATCTATGTGCTGGTATGTTTTTATTCATTCACAGAATGGGGGTGTTGCTGACTGGGGAAGATTTATTGCCCATCCCTGAGGGCAGTCAACTACATTGCTGTGGCTTTGGAGTTACATGTAAGCCAGATTTCCTTCCCTAAATGACATCAGTGAACTGGATGGATTTTTTTTAACTGACAATTTTAATTCCAGATTTTTAGTGAAATTGAATTTCCCCAACTGCCATGGTGGGATTTGAATCCACGTTCCCCACAGCATTACCCTGGGTCTCTAGATTACCTCAAAAGTGTGAGGTAATGCACTTTGGCAGGAACAATAAATGTGTAGAGTATAGGGCTAATGGTAGGGCTCTTAATAGTGTTGAGGAACAGAAGGATCTTGGTGTATGTGTCAATAGATCCTGAAAGTAGGCAGTCAAGTGGATAAAGTTGTTAAGAAGGCTTATGGAGTCTTAGCTTTTATGGGTAGGGGGATTGAATTTCGGAGCCGCAGCATCATGTTGCAGCTGTACAAAACTCTAGTGCGGCCGCACTTGGAGTATTGTGTGCAGTTCTGGTCGCCACATTATACGAAAGATGTGGAGGCATTGGAGAGGGTACAGAGGAGGTTTACCAGGATGTTGCCTGGTATGGAGGGCAGGTCCTATGAAGAGAGGTTGAAGGATTGAGGTTGTTTTCGTTAGAAAGGAGGCGGCTAAGAGGGGATCTTATTGAAGCATATAAGATGATTAGAGGTTTAGATAGGGTGGACAGTGATAGCCTTTTTCCTAGGATGGAGAGAGCTAGCACGAGGGGACACAGCTTTAAATTAAGGGGTATGAGTTATAGGACGGATATCAGAGGTAGGTTCTTACTCAAAGAGTGATTAGGGAGTGGAATGCCCTGCCTGCAGCTGTTGTAGATGCGCCAAGTTTGGTGGCGTTTAAGAGGTTAATTGATAAGTATATGGAAGAGAAGGGAATGGTTTAGTTTAGAGGGGCATTGCTTTTTATTTTGGTCGGCACAACATCGAAGGCCGAAGGGCCTGTTCTGTGCTGTAATGTTCTATGTTCTATGTTCTATGTTCTATTACTAGTCCAGTGACAATACCTGTAAGCCACTGCCTGCCCAATGTCTGTAAATGCATGTGATTGAGATGTATTTGCAAAATCTTTGAAAGTTTATTTATTAGTGTCACAAGTAGGCTTAAATTAACGCTGCAATGAAGTTACTGTGAAAATTCCCTAGTCACCACACTCTGGTGTCTATTTGGGTACACTGAAGGAGAATTTAGCACGGCCAATGTACCTAACTCACACATATTTAGATTGTGGGAGGGAACTGGAGCTCCCGGAGGAAATCCACGCAGACACGGGGAGAGTATGCAAAATCACGTGTGTATGTGTACAATATGGAAAGAAAAGGCAGCAGGATCTTGCACTATCCCATTTTGGAACAGAGGCTCAAATAGAGGGGCAGGAATTAGACACCAATTCCGGTAAAACTATAGTGTTCCCGCTCTGCCCACCCCCCTCTCCGAATTGTGCTGAGACCAGGTGTGGTAGAATCAGTCACTGCGAAGAACATACCTTGCTCTTCTGGCATCCAGTAGGAGCTGTTCTGCTTCTCTCACATCACCAGCTGTCTGATCCAAGATGGTGTCCACGTTAGACAAACTGCTGACCCTGTCTTTGATCTCCTCGGCAAGGTAGCGGATTTGCTGAGGGGAGGCAGGGATCGACAGCTCAAGAACTCGGCTGGCCACCATCTCAATGCTGTCAGGATCTGCCCCCTCCTCTGTACAGCAATGGATAAAAAGAACAGAAGGCATTAGTTACTTTACAGTCTGAATTTAATCAAGGGAGGGGTGCTTGTTGCTCTCCCCTGCTAACGCCCATCCACCCACTCAGCAAAACATCAACTACCTCGGCTGGTGTTCAACAAGGCTGCTCCTCAGCTATAATACATTCTGGGTGGCCTTGAGGAGATGAGGGTCGGCTGACATTCAATAGGAATAAGTTCTACCCTCAAACTGCCAGCCAATCACAGCTCACTCTTACCCACCTGTCCACATCAACCATATTGTGACGCAGGCAACGTAATATTTAGCTCAATTGATTTCTTAACAAGCTGCTGTTAATTATATCTTTAAAAAATGGTGAGACGGCGGGCTCCTGGTCTTGATGCTTGCCTGCCTAACCTATTATGTGGACTGAGTTGACAGAGGGCCTGCAAGCGATGGATCAGCCACCTGTCATGTTTTACATACCCCTCTCTACCCTATTCAAAAGGACACCCAGTGAAGAGGTCTGTAAGATCCAGCCCTTTGGTCTTACTTCACAGTGCATTGCTGCCGATTAACTCCAAATTCATTGTTCTGTTTGTCCTTAAGATGTGGGGAGCACTGTTAAGCCAGCATTAAATCACCCTTCAGTGGACTGAAGCATGCAGGTATACTAGTAGTTGGACTGGAGTCACATCTAAGCCAGACTAGGTCAGGACAGCAGATTCCCTTTTCTATAGGAATATTAGACTTGGATCAGTCATCATCTAAAGATTAACTTGTTTGTGCTCAGTGACTGTCCTCCACTATAGTGCCTCACCGTGCTGTGTATGGTATAAATCTATCTCACATTTTGTGAATGTCAGTCCAAAACCATTTACTGCTCCACCCTTACGTGTAAGAAAGTCTCGGATTTGTTTTATGAGGTCACGCAGTTCTTTGTTCGAGCGATTAATCCGGTCTTTGGCATCGTTTGCTTTGTCCAGAGTCACCTGGGCTCTCTGCCTTGCCTCATTTGCCTTTACCTTAGCCAAAGCAACCTGCAGATACAAAATACACCAAAGAGAAATCTGTAAATATAACAAATGATGCAGAACTGAAGGAGGTTATTCAGCCCATTATGCCCAGACCAAAAATTAATAAACTAATAATCAACTGCAATCGATCTATGGTCTGGAAATTGTTTAGGTTTTTAGATACAGAACTAGTGGCACTCTGACAGAAAAACCGGAAACACTCAGCAAATCAGCAGCACCTGTGGAGAGGGGTAGAGAATTAATATTTCAGCTGAGTGAGTTTCTATCAGAACACTGACATGGTGTGATGCAATGATCATGGCCAGCTTGTCTGAAATTGGCTACCTGGCCTCAGTGCCGTTATCTGGGTGAGCTGGCTACCACCTTCCACCATCCACATTAATGGACTTTAGTAAGGCTTTTGATAAGGTGGCCCATGGAAGACTTCTACAGAAAATGCAGATGTGTGGAATAGAGGGTGATTTAGCTAATTGGATTAGAAATTGGCTGGCAGATAGAAGACAGAGGGTGGTGGTGGATGGGAGATATTCATCGTGGAGTTCGGTGACGAGTGGTGTGCCTCAGGGGTCTGTTTGGGGGCCCCTGCTGTTTGTAATTTTTATAAATGATCTGGATGAGGGTATTGAGGGATGGATCAGTAAATTTGCAGATGATACTAAAGTTGGTGGTGTGGTAGATAGTGAAGAGGGGTGTTTTAGTTGACAGAGTGACTTGGACAAGTTGCAGAGCTGGGCCGAGAGGTGGCAAATGGCGTTTAATGTGGAAAAGTGTGAGGTAATGCACTTTGGCAGGAACAATAAATGTGTAGAGTATAGGGCTAATGGTAGGGCTCTTAATAGTGTTGAGGAACAGAAGGATCTTGGTGTATGTGTCAATAGATCCCTGAAAGTAGGCAGTCAAGTGGATTAAGTTGTTAAGAAGGCTTATGGAGTCTTAGCTTTTATTGGTAGGGGGATTGAATTTAGGAGCCGCAGCATCATGTTGCAGCTGTACAAAACTCTAGTGCGGCCGCACTTGGAGTATTGTGTGCAGTTCTGGTCGCCACATATAAGAAAGATGTGGAGGCATTGGAGAGGGTACAGAGGAGGTTTACTAGGATGTTGCCTGGTATGGAGGGCAGGTCCTATGAAGAGAGGTTGAAGGATTTGAGGTTGTTTTCGTTAGAAAGGAGGCGGCTAAGGGGGATCTTATTGAAACATATAAGATAATTAGAGGTTTGGATAGGGTGGACAGTGATAGCCTTTTTCCTAGGATGGAAAAAGCTAGCACGAGGGGACACAACTTTAAATTAAGGGGTAAGAGTTATAGGACGGATATCAGAGGTAGGTTCTTTACTCAAAGAGTGATTAGGGAGTGGAATGCCGTGCCTGCAGCTGTTGTAGATGCGCCAAGTTTGGTGGCGTTTAAGAGGTTAATTGATAAGTATATGGAAGAGCAGGGAATGGTTTAGTTTGGAGGGGCATTGCTTTTTATTTTGGTCGGCACAACATCGAAGGCCGAAGGGCCTGTTCTGTGCTGTATTGTTCTATGTTCTATGTTCTATCTCTGCTGCAACCTCTCTGTTTGAGAAAAATGAATGTCAGGTTGCATTTCTCATCAGCTCTAGTAGTCAGGTCAGGTATAGGCAGGGTTAAAGTGGGATTGAGTACAGTAGCACCTACACAGTGATGTAAGAACCACATGATTCTGCCTGACCCAGTCAAGATATGGACAGAGATGTGTAAAGATCTCGGTTAGAGCTGCTCCATGCCTCTACTCTGTACTGTATATATGTATATAGTTATGAGTTGTTCATAAAGACTTGCTGTTCATATCACAAACCTATGAAATCTACTGTGTGGGGGCATTGCAGGATCAAAACCTTTATCCTAAAAGAATGTAGACAAACTAATTAAAAGGATGCTCTGAATGGATTCTGAACTGAAATAAACTCCCAACAGCAACAGACGCAGAGAAATTTCACCAGAAAGTGAAGAGCCTGGAAATGAAAAGGTAGATGTTTTACTCCATCAAAAATCTCCACTGAATCTCCCACCAAATCTCCAGTTTCAGCAGCAGAGCTCACAGCCTGCATGGATGAAATTTCTTTTTAAAATTCCAGACCAGCCAATCCTGAAAAATCCATCTTCATTCATTCAGTATGAAGTTCTGTTTCGAAGAAATCTGTTGCTAATCCAATCCCCAACTCCAAGTCACGATACATAGCTACAGGTTCCTCATGGCCTTCTGATTCCTAAACAGCAAGCTCGTGGTTCTGATTCAATTAAGGCGGCAGCCAGCCAACCCATGTAGTCATTGCAGATCCTTTTTTGTCAGGGAAAGATGTGCCACTGCCATTTTGGAAAGCCTGCCAAAAACTGGTAAATGCGGAAAGATCCATTGTTTAACAGTGAACAGTGATGCAATCTGGAAGCCTGCAATCTTCAACATGGATCATATTTCCACATTTCCAGCTACACTAGGATTCACCCACGGCCTACACCAGTCTCAGAAATGAGATTTTTGGAAGATGCAGCACTGGCTAGTCTAAATAGCAGAACAAGTCAATACACTTTTTCACTTGATTGGGGCAATTGCAGACAACGTCTTTGTGCAACAAGTCGTCAATGAATCATCTGACAAATTGGATGATGTTTTAAAATCCTGAATAAATAACTATTGGAGAGACAAGTTTAACAATACAGTCCACCTGCTCATGGAACCCGTTGATTCCTTCATAAACGATTTGGCAGAGGGAGGTGAAAATGGTAAAGTCTGAGCACATCTGAGACAGACTTGTGATAGTTGTTGCACGCAATTCACTCTCTCACTCCTACAAGCTAAAAATGATCTTATGGGAAATGAGGCAATCCAGCTAGTTAGACTCTCTGAGCTACATGAACAACAGAGGACCACCTGAATGGGAGATAATACCACTTAGGGCAGAAACCAACCTTCAGGTCAGGTCAGGCCACAAAAAAGAAAAGACCCTCCAAGTCAAGGAAAGCAATTCCTGAAGCAGCCAGCAGACTGACCTTGCTAGTGCAGTAGTGCTAAACATGCTCACAAGAAAGAAAGTCTCCAGTGAGCACTGCCCAATGTTTCCACAGCAACCAACAAGAACACACCAATAAACTGAGCAAGTCAAAATCCCAGCACTATACAGAGAGCCACATGCTGGCTATGAGGACAGCCTCGAGGTTCAG
The DNA here is from genome assembly GCA_024679065.1 of Sphyrna mokarran. Taxonomy (NCBI): domain Eukaryota; kingdom Metazoa; phylum Chordata; class Chondrichthyes; order Carcharhiniformes; family Carcharhinidae; genus Sphyrna; species Sphyrna mokarran. The sequence goes on along the minus strand of JAGIQG010000003.1, from coordinate 137,882,036 downwards.
ATTGAAAACCCTGAAAACATAGAACATAGAACATTACAGCGCAGTACAGGCCCTTCGGCCCTCGATGTTGCGCCGGCCAGTGGACCCTCTAACCTAAACTATTCCAATATCATCCATATGCCTATCCACCGAACATTTGAATGCCCCCAAGTAGGCGAGTCCACAACTGCTGCAGGCAGGGCATTCCACGCCCTCATCACCCTCTGTGTGAAGAACCTGCCTCTGACATCCGTCCTATAACTACCACCTCTTAATTTAAAGTTATGTCCCCTCGTGTTGGTCATCACCATCCGAGGAAAAAGGCTCCCACTATCCACCCTATCCAATCCCTTGATCATCTTATACGCCTCAATTAGGTCACCGCGTAACCTTCTTCTCTCTAATGAAAATAACCTCAGGTCCCTCAGCCTTTCCTCATAAGGCCTTCCCACCATACAGGCAACATCCTGGTAAACCTCCTCTGCACCCTTTCCAATGCTTCCACATCTTTCTTACAATGCGGCGACCAGAACTGTACGCAATACTCCAAGTGCGGCCGCACCAGAGTTTTGTACAGTTGTACATAACCTCACGGCTCCTAAATTCAATCCCTCTACCAATAAAAGCTAACACACCGTACGCCTTCTTAACAACTTTATCAACCTGGGTGCCAACTTTCACAGAGCTATGTACTTGTACCCCAAGATCCCTCTGCTCGACAACACTATTAAGGGTCCTTCCATTAGCCCTATATTTCATATGCCTGTTATTCCTACCAAAGTGAATCACCTCACACTTATCCGTAATGAATTCCATTTGCCACCTCACGGCCCAGCTCTGCAACCTATCTATGTCCCTCTGCAAACTGTAACATCCATCCTCGCTGTCTACAACTCCCCCCACTTTGGTATCGTCAGCAAATTTACTAATCCAACCCTCTACACCCACATCTAGGTCATTTATAAAAATGACAAACAGCAGTGGCCCTAAAACAGATCCTTGAGGTACACCACTTGTAACTGCACTCCAGGTTGAATATTTCCCATCAACCACCACCCTCTGTCTTCTATCAGCTAGCCAATTCCTAATCCAAACTGCTAAATCACCTTCAATCCCCTGCATCTGCACTTTCTGCAGTAGCCTACCATGGGGAACCTTATCAAACGCTTTGCTAAAATCCATATACACTACATCAACTGCCTTACCCTTATCTACCTCTTTGGTCACCTCCTCAAAAAACTCAATAAGGTTTGTGAGGCACGACCTACCCTTCACAAAACGGTGCTGACTATCCCTAATCAATTTATTTCTCTCTAGATGCTTATAAATCCTATCCCTTATAATTCTTTCCAAGACCTTGCCCACAACAGAAGTCAGGCTCACCGGTCTATAATTTCCAGGATGGTCCCTACTCCCCTTTTTGAACAAAGGAACAACATTTGCCATCCTCCAGTCTTCCGGCACTATACCTGTAGCTAACGATGACATGAAGATCAAAGCCAAAGGCTCTGCAATTTCCTCTCTAGCCTCCCAGAGAATCCTAGGGTAAATCCCATCTGTCCCAGGGGACTTATCAATTTTCATACCCTCAAGATTCGCTAACACCTCCTCCTTATGAACCTCAATCCTACCCAGTCTACAACCTGGTATCACAGTATTCTCCCCGACAACACTGTCTTTCTCCTGCGTGAATACTGACGAAAAATACTCATTCAGTGTCTCTCCTATCTCCTCAGGCTCCATGCACAACTTCCCACTTCTATCTCTGACTGGCCCTAATCTTGCCCTAACCAATCTTTTATTATTTATATATCTGTAAAAAGCTTTAGGATTCTCCTTAATCCTATCTGCCAAAGTCTTCTCGTGTCCTCTTCTAGCTCTTCTCAACTCCCTCTTTAGCTCCTTCCTGGCTGATTTATAGCTCTCCATTGCCCTAACTGAGCCTTTACGTCTCATCATTATATAAGCCTCCTTCTTCCTCTTCACCAGAGATTCAACTTTCCTAGTACACCATGGTTCCCTCACTTGACCACTTCTTCCCTGCCTGGCAGGTACATATTCATTAAGGACAAGCAGAAGCTGTTCCTTAAATATGCTCCACATTTCAGATGTCCCCAGCCCCTGCAATATCCTGCTCCACCCTATGCATCCTAAATCTCTCCTAATAGCCTCATAATTACCTTTCCCCAGCTATAACTACTGTTATTCGGTATGTGCCCATCCCTTTCCATCACTAAGGTAAACGTAACCGAATTGTGGTCACTATCACCAAAGTGCACATCCACCTCCAAGTCTAACACCTGGTCTGGTTCATTACCCAGTACCAAATCCAATGTAGCCTCACCTCTTGTTGGCCTATCTACATACTGAGTCATGAAACCTTCCTGCACACATTGAACAAAAACTGACCCCTCTAACGTACTTGAACTATAGCTTTTCCAATCGATATTAGAAAAGTTAAAAGTCCCCCATTACAACTACCCTGTTACTTTCACACCTATCCAGGATCAACTTTGCAATCCCTTCCTCTACTTCTCTGGAACTTTTTGGAGGCCCATAAAAAACTCCCAACAGTGTGATGACCTCTCCTTTCTTGTTTCTAATCTCAGCCCACACTACCTCAGCGGACAAGTCCACATCAAACGTCTTTTCTGCCACCGTAATGCTGTCCTTAACTAACAATGCCACTCCTCCCCCTCTTCTACCACCACTACTGCTCTGACTGAAACATCTGAACCCCGGAACCTGCAACAACCATTCCTGCCCCTGCTCTATCCACGTCTCTGAAATGGCCACAACATCAAAAACATACATTTGTTTCTTGGATGAGATCAAAAATTGTAGTTCTTATTTTGAAAAGCTGATATCTTGTAAATGGTCATCTAACTCATTTTAAATTAGATTCAGGAGCCAGCATCACAGTCCAATCAGATGAGAAACCATGCCTCTGAGGCCTTTAATACTCCACTTGTTGGAAACACTGTTCCAAACACGATGGCACAGTGGTTAGCGCTGTTGCCTCACAGCACCAGGGACCCAGGTTCAATCCCTGGCTTGGGTCACTGTCTATGCAGAGTTTGCACATTCTCCCCGTGTCTGCTTGGGTTTCCTCAGGTGTTCCCATTTCCTCCCACAGTCCGAAAGATGTGCCGGTTAGGTGTATGGACGCGAACAGGCAATGGAGTGTGACGACTAGAGGAATTTCACAGTATCTTTATTGCAGTGTTAATGTAAGCCTTACTTGTGACTCATAAATAAACAACATCCTGACATGGAACTAGGTTTCTGCTCCTTCACTGTGTCTGGACAATATTCTAGAACTCCCTCATTAAGATCAACGTGAGTGTGTGTACAGCACACCAACTACAATGGTTTAAGGAAGTGGCTCACCCCCACATTTTCAAGGTTGATGGGAGATGAGTGTTAAATGCTGGCCTTGCCAGAGTTACTCACATTCTGGGAATGAATCAGAATTCTCTGCTGAAACTTCATGTTGACTAAAAACACCCATCACAAGTGAGGTTTATAGATTCTGTCCCTGATCACCTTCTGAAATAGCTCCTCCACCTCGTTCATTGCTCTCCGGAGCTCCTCTTCTGACTGTTGGGCTCGATCGAGGGAAGTGTCAGCTACTGCAACTGCACCATTACAATTCAGACCTCCACAGTGCCTGGTTCCATCATCTTCATAACATCCAGCACCACCACATGGGCTGTCTGCACATGGTAAATCTCCAGGAGCACCACATACCTGAAATATACAATCAAAAGCATCAATTTTATAAGAATTCTGGAAATGAATGTGAGCACGTCCCACAGGTACTCAAACGTAGTCAAGAGCCACGCTCACAGCTCCTTTGGTCAGAACAAGTGGGGTTGTGAACCAAGTTACTTCAGCTGTGACTGTTTTTGCATTTGCTTGCCTTTGAAACCACTTCTCCTTTACATACCCACCACCCTGCTCTCAGCAGTAGTCACACAACTGCCATATGACCTAAAGAATATTGAAAAGAAGTTGGTATATTCCCAAACTAGCAATCTATCTAGAAGAACAAATGCAGTAGGCACATAGCAACACTGTCCTGATGCAGACTTATATCAGCTGTTCCTTCATTGTCATTGGGTCAAAATTCTGGAAGTAATTTTGAAGGGAGTACTGTCAAAACAGCGACATCAATAGTTCAAACAGTTTCTCCTTATGGGAGACTCATGACAGATAATAAATACCAGTCTGTATATACACACACACTTATTACAAGCCCTCTGACCCAGCAGCAAATGCCTGATTTCAGGCTAACAACTCCTCAATAATGTGGAAATGCTGGCATTGGACTGGGGTAGGCACAGTAAGAAGTCTTACAGCTTTTGCTCCGAAAGCTCATGCTACCAGATGAACTGATAGACTTTAACCTGGTGTTCTGAGACTTCTTACAACTCCTCAATAGTCAACACTGGATTGAGAAACCAAATCTCCGGAGAAATGAAGTGCATTAAACATATTAAATCCATTTATAAGACGTCCATCAATAGCATCTCTCCAAGAAGCAGAGAACGAGCCCAACAAACCTTTTCATTAATATTCTTCAAGTTTAACGTTTGCACTTTAGCAGCCAAGTCATTGAGAGCACGTCTATTGGCAGCATTCTTCCGATTGAAATCATCTTTTCTCGTCCTCATCAACACTTCCGTTTTACGACGGGTGCCAGCAGATACACTGACTATACTGGGAAAGGTGATAGTGGAACCATTTACTATCCTCTCTGCCTGGCACGACTGATCGTAGGAGTTCTGTATGCTGTCATAAGCACCTGGTTAGAGGAAACAATGTTACTCTGGAGTGACCATTCCATTTGTCATTGAAACAAATGATTAGAATACTTAATTGAGGTAGATGATCTGAGAGATTTAGGGATACTCATCTACAAATAATGAAGACTGATTATATAAGTTAATAAAGCCATGAAAAATATAAACCAAGCACTAGAGTTCATTTTCTTTCTCACTTTCAAGCGCTCAAGTTCTAATCTGTATTTTACAAAAGAACTGGACAAGGTTTACAAAGATGGTAAGATAACAGAAGATATAAATACAGCATCAGGAAAGGCTGGGTCCCTCCTTGCCAGAAAAAAGGCAAAGGAGAACTTAATAGAGATCTTTAGAATTATGAAAGAATTTGATAGAGTAAACATATGGAAGATGTTTCTGCTTCTGAGGGCATCATAAATATAAGATAGTGACTAATAAATCCAAAAGAGAATTCAGGGGAAACTTACTTACCCATTGAATAGTTAGAATATAGAACTCGCTGACCCAAAGTACGATGGATACTGGGACAGCTAAGTCGAGGTTAGACAGATTTTTAATTGGTAATGGGTAGAAGAGTTATGGAAAGCAGAAAAATGAGGATCAAGAGTATATCGGCCTTAATTGAGCAGACTCAGTGGGCCGAATGGCCTAATACTGCTTCTATATTTAATAAACATGGAATAAATGTTTTTTTGGGGATATTTGATAAAGCGTAAGGGAGAAAGGAACGGAGATGATAGGAGCTGGAAAAAGATATTTAAATCCCAGAGGCTGCTCCACCATTCCGTTACAAAAAAACATAAGAAATAGGAGCAGGAGTAAGCCTTCGAGCCTGCTCCGCCATTCAATAAGATCATGGCTGATCTGAAGTGGATTAGTTCCACTTTTCCGTTTTCTCCCCATAACCATTAATTCCCTTGTCTATCAGAAATCTATCTACCCATAACTTAAATATATTCAACAAAGTAGCCTCCATCACTTCAGTGAGCAGAGAATTCCAGAGATTCACCACCCTTTGAGTGAAGTTCCTCCTCAGCTGTGTTCTAAAGTGTAACCCCCCCCCCCTTATTTTGAGGCTGTGCCCTCTAGTTCTGCTATCCTTTCTAAGCTGGAAGAATCTCTCTCTCTGCCTCCTCTCGTCTTATCTCTCTAGATCATGGCTGATCTGTACCATAACACCATTTAGCCACCTGTGCTCCAAATTCACTGATACTCTTAATCCAACAAAAATGATCAAACCCATCTTGAAAGCTCCATTGGTTCTTCAGGATCCACAACCTTCAGGAGAAAAGACTTCTAGGGCAGGGATTTTACAACCTCACACAGGCAAAGCTTGTAAAATCCCATCCCAGGTCTACTGAAAATTCTGTTCTGTGAGCCTTGCTCACCCCGATTCCAGGGCAGAGAATTCCAACCTTAGTTTTTTTAATACCCTTTTGCATGACCAAATATTTCTTGATTTCTCTCCTGAACAGTCCAATTTTACTAAATCCAACCCGCCCCTATTCTGGATTCCTCCATCAGGAAGTAGCTTCTGTCCACCTACTCGCTAAAATCATTTTCACATTTTAAATCCCCCCACAATTTGAACTTTTACACCTTCCTTTTTTAGTTTAGTTCAGTCCCACATCATATTTGGTCACATCAAGTCATTTAGCTTTCAATGAACCAACACAGTTAAACTACCAATTTTCTCATGTAGGAAAGAGGAACAAGAGTGTACCAAGGAAATTGGAATGTTTCAGGATGTCAAACTTTCTGAATAGTTCCTTGGTGGAGAGATTTAGGGCTCTTGCTTCACGTTCCAGGTTACTCAGCTCAACGCTGGCACCACTGTTCTGGTTTTGCACTGCAGTAAGAACATCTTCAAGTCCATTCAAAATGTCCGTGGTCCTAGTAATTTTGTCCCTGAAAAATATACGAAACTTGGCTTTCAGTCTCAGATTAGGAAAGATTTGTTAATTCCGTTCTCTTGATCACTCCCCACATCCTTTAATATCCCAATGGATATAATTCCATTCTTCTGCCAAGGCCCCATATCTTTAATGATCACTGAAAGAACCATCCTTTGTTACTATACAGCCACGGAAATTTAAATTCATTACTTGGCAATTATTTCAATTTTCTACAGAGAACTAAATGTTTTGGTTTAAAATCATCAAAATAATGTTCACATCACGCAGTGCAGAGAAAGAGTCACTCACCGAAGATCACTTATCAGGTTCATGAGCTCAGCTACTGCCACAGCGGTTGCATTTCGTGCATTTACAATCCTCTGAGCTTGCAGCAACTTCTCCTCCAGGTTGCGGAAGTTACTTTCGTACATGCCCCTGACTCCAATGAGACGAATCTCACCCGCTCGCTCCACCAGATGCCTGGTTTGAGCCGCCAAGTCCTGCACAATACGATCCCAGTCTCCAAAACACTGGTGGCAAGGGTAGCAGTCCGGGAACTGTCCTGAGAATCCACGAGCGCACTTGTCACAGCGTACCCCAGAAACTCCTTGGCGGCATACACAATGTCCCGTAGCTCGATCACACTGGCTTATCTCAATGCCTCGATGGTCACAGTCACACACTGGCACAATGAAAAGGAGAAGGTGAGAAAATTACTAATAAAACATTTGCAATCCCTGGGGAAAGGAGGCTCGAACTGTCAAAACTCCGAGACTGATGTACAATATTCTGAGGTATCAGAGGCTTCCCTATAGAGGAGTATTCCCATTTCTATAGGGTCTCATCATCACCTCAGGACATTCCAAAGTGCTTTACAGCCAATCATGTTTCTGTTCTAGTGTAGGAAGTTAGTAGCCAAATTGTGCACAGCAAGATCCCAAAACAGCAACAAGATAATCATTTAATCTGTTTAAGCGATGCTGGTTAATTGTCTGAGGAAAACTGTCCTGCTTTTCTTTGAAGTGGTGACTATGGGATCTTTTACTTCCAGTTGAGAGCATTGACTGTTTAGTACCTCATTTGAAGAGTGCATACCCAACTGTGTAGCACTTCCTCAGTAAGGAATCAGGAGTGTTAACCCAGAATATGGGCTCAGATTTACAATATGGAAATTTGAACATGGCCCTCTGACTTAGAAGCAAAAGAGAAAGTACTACCGACCAAGCCAGTGCTGCCACTAAGAATAAATGCTAAAAATGAATGCAACAAATCATTAATAAAATCCATTGGTTCCATTTTCTCTTTCTGCAGAGCCTGGGCAAGGGATCTAGCATGACAGGTCTTCAGGTCTGGTCCAGTGCCTTGGATCTCCAGAGATATTCATTAATAAGTGGAGCTGTAATTGGTGCAGATGCAGCAGTAATATAGAAATCAGACTAAGAGGAGGAATGTTCCTGGCCTACCAACCAATCGATGCAGGAATGCCGCTAAAAAACAGCAGTGTGTTTGAGGCCTCCCAACAGTTATCCAGACAGCTGAGCTTTGTTTTCTGTCCATTGAAACTATGCTTTGGAGTTTCTGGCTAGCAGCTGGCAGCAATCACCATGTCACATTGTAGACCTACCCAACAACAGTAGCTCAGCAGTAAAGCCTGGAAGGCCCAGATCTAGAGAGGCACAGTGCCCTTTGAAAACAATGTCATACCCACTCTTTGGGAAAAAGGAGCCATGGGAAAATTGGCCCTCGTATATTTAAGTTGGGTGAGCCAGTGGTGTGACATGGTGCAGCAATATCTAGTAACCTGCTTAGCTCAGATCTAAAATACAGTATAACTTTCAAAGTGCACACATTATGAGCAGGTAGGATATTATTATATTTCTGTGTTCTGTATTAAATTCTGCAGACTAGAACACTTGGTCTCAGGAACCAATGTCAGCATCTATACTTGGAGGATAGGTGCAGCAGGTTTAGATATGGGGCGGGGGAGGATGACTTTCTAGCCTCCCCGCAATGAGTTTCTCTTGGTGATGTGCCATTTGCTGATGACAGGACCTTCTGGTCCCATTGTTGTCAATGGAATTTCCCATTGACTGTACCCCAGGCCATGCTGGGATAAACCATTGGTCGGGGTGCGCTGTCGGTGGGGCCAGAATATCCTGCTGGTGTGAACAGCTGGATCTACACTATTCCATTCCATCTGGTCGGAGCTGGTTAGCTCAAGTAGCTAGAGTGTGATGCAGAATGATGCCAACAACACAGGTTGAATCCCTGAGGTACGACATGAAGGGAGTAAAGAGGGCAGACTTGGCGTTGGTTTAAAAGTTCATTTGAAAATAGCACCATCAACACTGTAACATTCCCTCAGTAGCATACTGGAGCTGTAGTGTACATTATGAAGCGACATCTTAAATTTGTGACATAATTTTAACTGTATACACTTGTTTTTTAATACTATATTTAAAATATTATATAAAAAAATTATTTAAAATCGCAGCCCGAGTTTCATTGGTGACGCTAAGCTTCTTAGTAGAATCTGTTCTCAAACAGCTGCTTACCTCGACACTGCACATTGGGATCACCCCAGTAATTCTCCTGGCAATCTGTGCATGACTGACCCCCGAAGCCAGGGCGGCATTGACACTGACCAGTGAACTGGCAAAAAAATACATAAATCACCCTCATAAATTGATCCATTACATTTCAAATCATTCTGCTGTACTTTGTCAGAAGCACACAATGTGAACCCTCCATGGGCCAATCCCTATGTGTTTGTCCCCCACCATCACCAGCCCCAAATTTCCCGACTCTCCCCCCATAGCCCCAATCTCCTCCCCAGGCTGGCATTGTCCAAGATCCCCCCCTCCCGCCCATAATTATATGGGGGGATAATTCCCCCCCACCTAATTATCCCCGATCAATTTCCAATGATAACTAGCTCTGTGTTGATTTCCGACATAGAGCTGATGACGCCAAAAATCTTAGGCTGGGAGACACGTGGAGGCCATGGTGCCCAGTGGAAAGCCTGCTACACGGCTTCTGTTGATGTATCCCAGCCTACCGTGCTACCAGAGCAGCGCAGTGGGCTGGAAAAAATTGGCCCCAACATTCTGATACACCCCCCCCATACTCACTGATGCTGATATCTCCACTCTAAATTGAAGCAGGATTTGCAAATTCAACTTTCCCTGATCAGTGCCATTATATAGGGAAACATGGTACAAAACTAGTAAACACTGATTGCTGGTCAGGAGCGCAGGTTGGAGAATGAATGAATATTAACTCCTCTTTCATCATCACTGGGTCAAAATCCTGGAGCCTAACTTCATTGTGGCAGCATCACATAGACTGTAGTCAATCAAAAACCTGGCTATCACAATCAATGCAAGGGCAACTAGGAATGACTATAATTGTTGGTCTTGCCAGAGATGTCTACATCGAGAGAATGGGGCAAATAGACCAGAGAATCTGCAACTGAGGATGCTGATTGAATAATAAATATCGACCAGTTCATTGGGAGAACTCCTCTGCTACACAATATTTTTACAGCCGCTTTTTCATATAGACAGGACTTTAATTTAGCATCACATCAGAGTGATGGCATCTTTACCAGTGCAACATCTCCTCAGTCCTGCCTCCATAATCTGTTTGAGTTGCTGGAGTGAAACCTGAAAAGTTTGCATTTATACAGCTCCTTTTGTGACTGGGGGAGAAGAGACTTACAGCAGCAAAATATTTTTGAAATGTAACCACTGTTATAGGAAACATTGAAATCAATTTGAACAAAGCAAGATCCTACAGACAGCAATTAGATAATAGCTAATTTGTTTGTATGATCTTGATTGAAAGATAAATATTAGCCAAGGGTAATGATAAGACAAGTGAGGTATTGCACTTTGGAAGGACAAACCAAGATAGAACATACAAGGTAAATGGTAGGTCAGTGAAGAGTGCAGTAGGACAGAGGGATCTGGGAATACAGATACATAATTCCTTAAAAGTGGCATCACAGGTAGATAGGGTCATAAAGAGTGCTTTTGGTATATCGGCCTTTATAAATCAAAGTATTGAGTATAAGATTGGAATGTTATGGTGAAGTTGTGTAAGACATTGATGAGGCTGAATTTAGACAGTGTGTGCAGTTTTGGTCACCTAATTACAGGAAGGATGTAAATAAGGTTGAAAGTGTGCAGAGAAGGTTCACAAGGATGTTGCTGGGACTTGAGAAGCTGAGTTACAGAGAAAGGTTGAAGGGGATACAAGGACAGGTAGCTGGATGGATAAGTAACTGGCTTGGTAATAGGAATCAGAGAGTAATAGTGGAAGGGTGTTTCTCTAGCTGGAGGTCGGTCACTAGTGGTGTGCTGCAGAGCTCGGTACTGGGACCTCTTCTATTTGTAATATATATAAATGACTTGGAAGAGGGAGTAAGTGGAGTGATCAGCAAGTTTACAGATGATACAAAGATGGCCGGACTTGCGGATAGTGAGGAGCATTGTCAGGCGATACAGCAGGACATAGAGAGGCTGGTAGCTTGGGCAGATAGATGGCAGATGGAATTCAATCCTGATAAATGTGAGGTGATGCATTTCAGGAGAAAGAATGTAGAGGGGAGGTATATGATAAAGGGTAGACCTATTAAGAGTATAGAAACGCAGAGGGACCTGGGGGTGCAGGTGAACAAGTGTCTGAAGGTGGCAGAGCAAGTGGAGAAGGTTGTGAAGAAAGCATATAGTATGTTAGCCTTTATAGGAAGGGGTATAGAGTACAAGAGCTGGCCTTTAATGTTGCAGTTGTATAAACCGCTGGTTAGACCTCATTTGGAATACTGCGTCCAGTTCTGGTCGCCTTACTACCGGAAGGACGTGGAGACTCTGGAGAGAGTGCAGAGGAGGTTTACCAGGATGCTGCCTGGTATGGAAGGTCTGAGTTACGAGGAGAGATTAGGCAAATTGGGACTGTTTTCCTTAGAAAGACGTAGACTTAGAGGAGATCTGATAGAGGTGTACAAGATTTTGAAGGGGATAGATAGAGTAAACAGGGTTAAGCTTTTTCCTAGGATGGACTCAAATAGCACGAGGGGTCACGGGCTTAGGGTGAGGGGGGTAAGGTATAATTTGGATGAGGAGGGAGTTTTTTCACACAGAGGGTGGTGGGGGTATGGAATGCGCTGCCAAGTAAAGTGGTGGAGGCAGGTACTCTGGAGTTATTTAAGAAATACTTAGATGGGCACATGAACAGAATGGGAATGGAGGGGTATAGAAAACTGATTTAAAATAGGGATCATGAGCCTTGGGAGTCCCTGGGAAGTGTGTAAATAGATGATGATATTGATGTACTTGTTTTTATCCTACAGGTGCTTTGGTCCACCTTGTTGTCTAACGAGGGGCATACACGCGATGGGTCGTGAGAGGACTGCTCTTGGATCTTTTTCAAGAGTATCCTAGTGCTTCATGTCGTTAGTGTATGCTTGACCTGGACCATTTGATGGGCAACACGACAGCTCAGTGACTATCGCTGTGCTGTGCAGATACATGGATTTGGGCCTGTGTCTGTGGGAGTTTGCGCATTCTCCCCGTGCTTGCGTGGGTTTTCTCCGGGTGCTCCGGTTTCCTCCCACATCCCAAAGATGTGCTCTTAGGCTAATTGGCAAAACAAATTCTCCCTAAATTGTCTCAAATTTGGTTTTTAATCCATAGATCTATAAACATGGACAGGGATCGCGGGTAGAGGTGGGAACATCGGGGTGGCGGCGCGGGCTCGTTGGGTCGAAGGGCCTGTTTCCTATGCTGTTTTGTCCTTTGTTCTTTTGTTCTAGGTTAGGACTTTATTCCCTGAAGCGTAGAAGAATGAGAGGAGATTTGTTAGAGGTGTATAAAATTTAAATGGGTATAGATAGAATGAATGTAAGCAGGCTTTTTCTACTGAGGCTAGGGGAGAAAAAAACTAAAGGACATGGGTTAAAGGGTGAAGGAGGAAAAGTTTAAAGGGAATATTGGGGGGGTGGGGTGCTTCTTCATGCAGAGTGTGGTGGGAGTGTGGAATGAGCTGCCGAATAAAGTGGTAAATGCGGGGTCACTTTTAACATTTAAGGAAAACCTGGACAGGTACTTGGATGGGAGGAGTGTGGAGGGATATGGTCCAGGTGCAGGTCAGTGGGACTAGGCAGAAAAATGATTTGGCACAGACAAGAAGGGCCAAAAGGCCTGTTTCTGTGCTGTAATGTTCTATGGTTCTATGGTAATTCCTCTGTTCTTTTTCGAAAAGCACCAGGAATCTTTTAGCTCCACCAGAGATAGCAACTCAGGACCTCAGTTTAAATCCTCATCTGAATGATGGTTCTTCAGACACTGTAGCACCTTCAGATTACTGCACTGGTGTGTCAGCCTGGATTTGAGTGCTCAAGTTCCGGAGTGGGATTTGGAATGATGGGTCCTATTTTGATTTTAAATGCTGGGTGGACTTTGAACTGGGAGTGTTTCAGATCCGACTTTTAGACCCATTTTCGGCAGCAAACCCCGTCATTCCCTCTCACTGATTTCAGGCAGAATGGCAGTGGACTCCTCCCTTTCCCTCCACTGATCTCAGGAAGAATGACAGCAGACCCCCTTTCCCTCCCCCTTCAATCTCAGGCAGAGTGGTAGTGAACCCCCTGCAATCCTCTCACCAATCTCAAGCTGAGAGCCATCGAATACTTGGCACTTACTGGAATGCCCAAATCGGACTTTTGTACAGCATGTCTGTTTCGCGCTGTTTCTGGATGGGTGAACACGGTGGTAAAGGGGCGTGTAGCCCATTTAGTCAATTTAAATGCTTTTAAGTGGCCATCGCACCCATTTCAGGCACAGTTCCAATTGCTATTATTTTTGATCTCTAGTAAAGGGGGAATTGGTGCAGAGGCCAGTGCAGATAGTGCTACTTCCCTTATGCCTGACTTTACCAAGTTTTTAATGCCTGAAAATGGGCTCAATTTGATGGTCAAATCAGGCCCAAGATCTCCTGAGTTAATTTACAGCCTACTAACTGAGAGACAGCCCTGGGGCATTAATCTGGCTGGAATAATCTCTTAATGGCCAAGATATTGCTCTGGCAATGATCTATCAGCTCAGGGTCTCCCAGCCTGAATTTACATTTTTGCAGCGACTATAACTTCTGCTCCTGACTCACCTCGTTGCAGCTGGAGCTGAAGGAATTGATGCTGGCACACCTACAAGCCACACACCCTGACCCGCTATCCAGGTTCCAGTGGTTTGGGGCACAGCGGTCACAGTTCTGGCTCACCACATTGGGTAGGCAGGAGCACTGCCCTGTGGTTCGATCACATTCACACTCATCCTTTGATCGGCACTGGTCTCGCCTGGTGCCTAGATGATTACATGTACACTCTGTGCCAAGCAACAAAAACACTATTTAGTAAAAGTAATGAAATTAAAAGCAATCTTCAATTAATTATCTAATTTTGACCAACCATAAAAATTATATTTTACAATTAGTCCCATCATGAATGGCCTAGAACCTGCTGAAATGGGACATCTCAGCATTCCCTAAGAATGAGACTTTAGCCCTCATTTTTCAACTCAAATATATTTTAAGTTCTAAGTTGTTCTAAGTTATATATATATATTATATATAATCTATATAGATTATAATCTATAATAATATTATAGATTATATAATAATCTATATTATTCAATAATAGAATAGCAATACTATTATTGCTTTTCTAATAGTATTGAACTCATGGGTATTTCGTCAGTGCCATGTGTTGCTGGGTGATTGACATGTTAATAACACATTGACAGATTAAACCATCATTCTGGGAACACATTCTAGGCAATTATGCAACAGACAAAGAAGCCCTTTAGTCTATCTGCTTCTGAGAGCTCCTTAGTAGAGCTTTCCAATAAATCCCACTCCTCCGCTTGCTCATTACCCATAGACCTGCAAATGTTTCCTTTTATGGTATTTATCAAATTGCCTTTTGGAATTTATCATAGAATTTTCTTTCAGCATTATTTCGGGCAGTTTATTCACAACAACTGTGTCAACACAATGTGTGAACAGCTAAAGGCAGCAGGACATCAGCAGCCTCAGTGAATCATGGAACCAACAATCTCTCTCCTTAACCAATGAGATTTAAGGATTGAGAGAAATAGAAGTGGCAGAACAGGAATTAGGCTGAAAGAGAATCAAATCATATTCAAGTTTACTTATTGTCATGAGTAGGCTTACGTTAACATTGCAATGAAGTTACTGTGAAAATCCCTTACTTGCCACAGCCTAGTGCCTGTTCGGATGCACTGAGGGAGAATTTAGCTCCGTCAATGCACGACAACCAGCATATCTTTCAGAATGTGGCAGGAAACCGGAGCACCCGGAAGAAACACAGACATGGGGAGAACGTGCAAACATCCCACAGACAGTGACCCAAATCAGGAATTGAACCTGGGTCCCTGGCACTGTGAGACAACAATCTTAACCACAGTGCCACTTGCTATCCTTGCCCAGAAAGATTTGTAAAAAGGAAGGAAAGATGTGATTAAGAGAAGAGAGAAAAGTAGGAAAATGTGAAAAACTTTGACTTCAATGAGACTGTGGAAACAGATTACTGTCTACAAGACTGAGGCTCCAAAGTTTAAATATTCCCCCTAATGAGCAGGAGAGATAGAATTTAATTATAAGTGCCCTTTTATGTTAAGTTCCAACCCTAACTTTCTACGATGAGTTTATTGGGTAATTAAGATACAAGTGCAGCAATTTCTATAATTCCCAGGAAGGCTAAGTACAAGTTCTCATTTTTGTGAGGATAACAAAAGTGCGGCTTGAACAAGCGAGGAATTTATAGCATTTCTCAACTCAATGAGTAAAAGAAGTGTTGAAAATACTCAGCAGACAGGCAGCAACAGAACTTCAGATGAAAGGTTATCAACCTGAATTGTTAACTCTGCTCCCCTGTTTACAAGTACTGTCTGACCTGCTGAGTATTTCCAGCAATTTTTGTTTTTATTTTAGATTTCCAGCACCCACAATGTTTTGCTTTTCTAATAGTATTGAACTCATGGGTATTTCGTCAGTGCCATGTGTTGCTGGGTGATTGACATGTTAATAACACATTGACAGATTAAACTCACCATCATTCTGGGAACACATTCTAGGCAATTATGCAACAGACAAAGAAGCCCTTTAGTCTATCTGCTTCTGAGAGCTCCTTAGTAGAGCTTTCCAATAAATCCCACTCCTCCGCTTGCTCATTACCCATAGACCTGCAAATGTTTCCTTTTATGGGTTTTATCAAATTGCCTTTTGGAATTTATCATAGAATTTTCTTTCAGCATTATTTCGGGCAGTTTATTCACAACACCTGGATCAGCAAAAATAATTCTCCGCACATTGCCTCATATATCAAAATGTAAAATTTACTTCTGCAGTTGCGTTGAGAGGCGTCACCATAGTAACCCAGCCGACAGTGCTCACAATGAACCCCCTCGGTGTTGTACAGGCATTTCAGGCACTGACCAGTCTGTCGATCACATGACTGAGGATCACTGACATCAATGTTGTTGTGGCATTGGCAGGGCAAACACCTACCGCCTGGCAGTAAGGGATTACCGTAGTAGCCAGGCGCACATTCTTCACATCTGGAACCTGTCAACAGAAACAAGAGAGAGAATTTAACTTTTATCTTAATGCTTTTCTTCATTCAATTTAAAAGCAATTCCTTTTCTGTCTTCAAGTGGCAGCCGGTGGCAAGGCCATCATTTATCATCCGCCTCTAGTTATCCTGAGATGGAGGTGATCACTTGTCTTCTTGAACCATTGCTAATGGTTTTTATGTAATTGATCATCTTGCTAGACCTTCAGAGGGCAATTAACATGTGTTGGTATGAAACTGGAATCACATCTATACCAGATCGGGTAATGGTAGAAGAATTTTCCACCCTGCTGGGATTTGGTGAACCAGTTGTGATTTTAATAACAATCTGACTGTTTCATGAGCAGATACCAGTTTTTAAAAATACTTCTCCAACTGTGATGATGGATGTTAATTTTTAAAATAATTTTTGGGATTATGTTGATATTTTGTATCGATGAAAAAACACAACTCCAGGTTAAAGTCCGAGAGGCTTATCATGAGCTTTCGGAGCATCACTCCTTCCTCAAGTTAGCACTGTTTGTTCATCACTCATCTGATGAAGGAACAGCACTTTGAAAGCTCGTGATTACAAATAAACCGATCGGACTTTCACCTGGTGTTGAGAGACTTCTTACTGTGCGCATCTCAGTCCAATGTCAGCAACTCCACATCTCCACATGTGTGTGCGTCCATCGATAATTAAATTGTGGATGTTATGAGACACTGGTTTATTAGAAGTGAGAGATTAAAGTGTAAAGATGTTAGGTTCATATATTTCTGATGAGGGGTTATGGTGTGTTGCAACTGCAATAGTTGGATGTAAAATTTGCATCACAAGATAAGTGGAGACTTGGCTTTTTAGCTGTTGAACTTCAAAGGGAGGTTCAGAGCTGAAAAATAACTTGTGTAACTTACAGAAGTTTCATAGGTAAAAAGGGGAAGATATGTTAAATTTTATTGACCTGAAAGTAGAGGCAGTTGGTAAACATTTTTATATTTGGGTGAGGTTGAGTTAAAAGAGCCGTTTAAGGATAATGGGATCAGGATATTTAAGGAAAGATGTTTAGCTGAGTTGTGATGACAGTGTGGGGAAAATGTCCTGGAAGCCAGATCTGTGCTGGGAGGTAGAATGAAAGTGATTTGAATTCACATCCATCCTGTTTCCAGGCGAGAAAAGTCATTCACATCTGAATGTAAGTGTTTGAGGAATTGTGTGATTATATTTATATTAAAGTGACCACAAACCCTGTCTTGGGTAATATTACTAGAACTTTATAGCTGAAATCTATAGGACAGTTGTTGCCAAGGAAGTAGCTTATACATTATATGTGTTTTGTTTTTGTGTGGTTATACTGTAAAACAATTTTAACTGTGTAACTTTAACCTTATCTTAAGGTTTTGTTTTCTTCTTAATCAAATTTTTAAATTTTGAAATCCTTAAGGTGTCACTCTAGGCATAATGGTTTTATGGTCAGTAGCTTTTCCCCTCATTTTCAAAATGAACAAAAAGATTTAGGATCAGTAAGGCAGGTTACCCTCTGGGTCTTGCTCGCTCAGCAGATTACATCTGCTGTTATTGTAACACAACAGTTGTAATAGAATTTGAAGTTTATTGTCCACAGAATGAGCCCAGTAACATTGCAATAATTATTCCATTTTATCCCGAAAGCAGCTCATTTTTGCTGGGAGAAGGAGTGGAAAGAGGTTGGATCCACAATCCTAAGCAGCATCTACCTTCTGGCATATTATCTATGTAGCCGTTGTTCAATCAACCTGGATGGCGGATGCTGTCAAGTTATTCCATCTGAGGAAGATATTGTCACAGATAAACCTGAACCTGACTCACTCAATGTTAGTGCCGACATAATTATATTGATATCACTGCATAGTGAGCAGGAACAGGAACTCCTGAATGCTTTACACCTCCTGGGATCGTTTAAGACTTATCTAGATAGCCACAAACGGACTGGGAATAAAGTTATACAAACAAATGGCCTAGTTGGAGCATAAGCAGCACAGGCTTGAAAGGCCGAAGGGCCTGTTCCTGTGCTGTACTGTTCTTTGTTCTTCTCCTGACCCAGGGCAATTCTCTTAGTCCAAATGCTGAGGGAATTGAAACCAACTAACTCAACACTGAAAATCAAATGTGGGGTCCTCCTGGTTTGGCATGGGTCAGTTAAAACCAGGGAGAATGTTTAAAAAGTGGGAGAAAGAAGCATTCAGACAGGATACCACTGTTGGAATTTTACTGCCCTACCCGCCAGGGAATTGATGCGGGTGAGAGACAGACATGGGAATGTCTGGGGATCTTGAACAATAATTTTCAGTCTTGCTTGAGTGAAGCTGTAAAATCCCGTCCTACATGTGGGTGACACATAGATTGAATGGTTAGTTGGGAACTTGGTTCAGGTGGGAATTCGAGGCAGAGGGGAAAGAGGCACAATGTTTCTATTTGTTTCAACCTCCAGCAGTGAGTTTCCTTCTTCATCTGAGCGAGGTGAATGCAGCTTTTGATTATTCTAACTTTGTAAATATTAACAAATTGACTAATTAAATAAATAAGCTTGAACAGAAAAGGCAGGGCTGGTAATGTACTGTGACTGCAGTGTGTAGGAATCTGTTGAATGCACTGCAATCCTAGACAGCTATATCTGCGGCTTCAGCAACTTCGACTCAGGGTTACTAAACTGAGTCTAAATTGCAGACGTTATGGATCATCAGCAAGGGGGAGGGTTACCTGGACATTTTGTCCCAGAATGAAGTATGAAGGAAGTTGGTTGATGGTCAGGAACAGGTGAATGTGATTGCAAAGCCTCTAGCTCTCTGTGCCTGGCTAGTCTCATCTGTCCAGTAATGAACAAATGTACAGACATGTCTGAAGACAATTCAGCCATGACCTTGAAACAACTGTGTGCAGCTGATTGGGATGCACAACACAGACCCAACACTAAACTGTGGAAAGAGCCTGAAGAGTAGGAGTTGAGGGCTTGTGTGACCTTGAAAGCCACTGTCAGGAGGTGTCATTTCCACACCATTGGAAATGACTTTCAGCTTGAAACCTGGCATATTGCTGTCACTGTGTCCCCAGAGAGGTGGAGCTTCCTGTGGCACTGGAACCCGGACATTTGGAAGTAGTTAGAGTGCCGCCTGTACACTCTGGCTATTAGGAAATGGTATCTCCTGTAGACCTGACTGTCTTGACCTTCTTGCTAGCTCAATACCAACTGAGACCATGCCTCTCCTCTCAGAGATTTCTTCCTGGGATGATGCCTATGCTCCCTGGTCTACCCTCCCCCGTCCCTCTCTTCTTCCAAAGGAGTTCCCACCAGCTGAATAAACCATGCCTAACAGATGAGACACACTGTGCTTTACAAATAAGGTTGCACTGTGCTGCAATCCTCAAACAAAGCTTCTATTGAAGATGAGATCCACTTGAAATGCAACAGAAATCACAAGGAAGTGGCAACGCAAGTGAATGAACTTGTGCTCTGAGGGTCTTCTATTCCACTCTTGGATGAGAAGCTGACTAAAATTGTTGGCAACCAATCATGCAAGAAATGGAAAGTTTCTTCAGCAACATAAATCACATTTGATTGGCTTATCAATGACCTTTATTGGCTCTTGGTTTGGCAGTGGGTGCTGATCTGACTCACATGCATGCTCATTGACCACTATTGCACACATGTGACAATGCTGGATACACACCAGTCGAAACTTCATGCTATTTTATATTCAATCAGGTCAAGAAAGCACCCAACCTCAGAAAGTAAAATCTAGGTCAGTCTTAATGTAGTGAGTCTGTATGACTCTTCATAGGTGCTGCCTGACATCTGGCTTTTTTTCCCAGCATTTTCTCTTTTTATTTCAGAGTTCCAACACCTGCAGTATTTTGCTATTATTTTTACATCGGATCCGGTGGTTGTGGATCGCTTAGCTTTGTCCATTGCATACAGCTTACACAGTTTGGCATGCAAGAGTCCTCAACTGTAGCTTCACCAGGGGTGGTGCCACATTTTTAAGTAAACCTGATGCTGCTCCTGGCATGCCATTCTGGGCTCTTCATTGCACCAAGGTCAATCTCACTTAATAGTAATGGTATATTGGGGGATATGCTCGGCCATGAGGTTACAGATTATGATTGAGTAAAATTTTTGCTGCTGCTGATGGCCTCCAGCACCTCATGGATGGCCAGTATTCAACTAATAGATCTGTTTGAAATCCACTCCATTTAGCACTGTGGTACTGCCATGCAACATGACAATGGTTATCCTTGCTGTGAAGATGTAACCTTGTCTCCACAAGAACCGTGTGGTGGCCACTTTGACTGATACAGTCTGGAATACAGTGGATCCATTTGCGAAGGATGGGGAGTTTGGTGAGGATGAGATCAAGTATGCTTTTCCTTTTTGTTGGTTCCCTTATCAATTGCTGTAGACCCAGCCTTGCAGGGCCTGACCAGCTCCGTCACTAGTTTGCCAAGCCATCCTTGGTGATGACATTGAAGTCCCCAACCAAATTACATTTGTGCCTTTGCCACACTCAGTACTTCTTCCATTGGTGTTCAACATAGAGGAACTGAAGGCGTGGTAGATGGTAATCAGTAGGAGGTTTCTTTGCCTATGTTTGATCTGATACCTTGAGATTTCATGGGATCCAGAGTCAATGTTCACAACTCCTAGGGCAACTCCCTCCCGACTGTGTACCACTGTGCCACCACCTCTACTGGGTCAGCCCTGCCAGTGACACTGGATATACCCAGGAAGGGTGATGAAGGCGTCCGAGAAATTACCTTAAGGTATAATTCTACGAGTATGATTGTGTCAGGCTTTTGCTCGACTAGTCTGAGACAGTTCTCTCAATGCCAGCATAAGGCCCCAAATGTTAGTAAGGAAAAGTTTGCAGAGCTCGGTGTTCACTCACTGGTTAAAATTTGAGAAATAAACAAGATTTCCAGTCAATGTAACCAGAAGTTGAAAAAATAACTGGCAATGGGAATTAATAGGACAAGGAGCAGAGGTGATAATTTATCATAAAATATGATGGACTACTACATTTGCTTTATAACATTGCTTTATTAGGTACTTCTCAATGAGTTAATATCATGTTATAGTCTTTCTCAAAAAATACAGAAATTAAGATAGCTAATTTCCACCAGAAAATGTTAAATCAATGTTTAGATTTTTAGTTGATCAGTATACTATCTTAGACTGTCTCGAATATTTTGCTTGCAAGCCAAAGTTTCTTTTTACCCCTCAAAACATTTTCTGTTGTTGAGTTTCAAACACGGCTGCTTTTGGATAAATGGGAGGTCAGAGCTTGAATCCATCCACTGCAAACACTCACACCTCTGAGTAAGAAAGTCCTGTTCCAGAGAGCTGAGCGCATTGTCAAAACTGACGATCCCAGTGCACAACTGAAGGAGTTGAACTGAGGTTCCCAGTGGAATAGGTCCCAATATCACTATCAGAGCCAGTATTCCTCTGAACTGACAGTTAGCACATTGCTGTTTGTGTGAGCTTGCTGTGTCCAAAGTGGCTGCCGTATTTACAAACCAACAGTGACTAGACCTCAAAATACTTCATTGGTCATGAAGCATTTAGGATATTCTGAGGATGTAAAAGGCAAGTCTTTCTACTATCAAGATCCATGTGCCTTTATAACAAGATAAAAAAGAGAAAATGACTTGCTGATTAATGCAGAAACCTAGAGGCCATTGAGCAAGGCAGTTACCACAAAAGGCCATGCATGGCATTATGAGCAGTGCAAGTACAATTACTTACGGTGCCCTCCACCGGACCGCTTAACCACCCCTGGGTGAGAAAAATTACATGGATAAATTCAGGCAGGAGACTGGAGAGAGGCTGGAGATTGGTGATCAATATACAACAATTAAAATTAGTTCCAGGCTAATCTCTCCACTCCCAAATCCTTATTGGATATAGTCTCTCCTCTCACTCATAACAGATCCCACACACACTCTCACTGGGGTACGGGTCCCACACACACTGATTCTCACTGGGGTACGGGTCCCACACACACTGACTCTCACTGGGGTACGGGTCCCACACACACTGACTCTCACTGGGGTATGGGTTCCACACACACTGACTCTCACTAGGGTATGGGTCCCACACACACTGATTCTCACTGGGGTACGAGTCCCACACACACTGACTCTCACTGGGGTATGGGTTCTATACATACTGACTCTCACTGGGGTACAGGTCCCACACACACTGACTCTTACTGGGGTATGGGTCCCACACACACTGATTCTCACTGGGGTATGGGTCCCACACACACTGATTCTCACTAGGGTACGGGTCCCACACACACTGATTCTCACTAGGGTATGGGTCCCACACACACTGACTCTCACTGGGGTACGGGCCCCACACATACTGACTCTCACTGGGGTCCGGGTCCCCCACACACAATGACTCTCACTGAAGTACGGGTTCCACACACACTGACTATCACATTGCTGTAGCAATTTTGTTTGATTTGGGAAGCTAATATTGAAATATTTCAATCAAAAATTCCAGCTAAGCCATTTCCCAGCAACCTATTGTTAGATCCTGGTTTGAAGCAGATGTAGAAAGACATCAGGAATGAGGGAGACAAAGAAATGAAGACTGCGAGATGAAGAAGAAGAGTATGAAAGGAGGAAAAGATATCAGGGTGGTTTTAATACTTTTAGATTAACGAGTATGAAGGAAGGAGCTCAAAATCTGGAGATGTCCTTTCTTCCAGCCTATCCTGAACCTGTATGAAATTGTGCAGGGGTCAGGGAAATATCACATAACCTGCCTGGTGTCTATTGAGTGGTGAATAAATGGCCTCTTGGGGTGCTTCTTTTACTGCTGTTCTTCCTTCCTTTACTGCTATTTTACTCACAGCAAACAGAGTCCTGTGCTATATCAGCTGATGTCAGGCAAAGGGATGCTGTAACCATCTTTGCGAGTTCCCTGTGTCACCAGAGGCACTGTTTGCAGATCCCATTTCTTCCTTTGCCACTCTTCTCTAGCCATCCCTCGACCCTGGTGAAATTCTCCACTTCCTCCTGCTTACGAGGGGTCACGGGCTTAGGGTGAGGGGGGTAAGGTATAATTTGGATGCTAGAGGGAGTTTTTTCACACAGAGGGTGGTGGGGGTATGGAATGCGCTGCCAAGTAAAGTGGTGGAGGCAGGTACTCTGGAGTTATTTAAGAAATACTTAGATGGGCACATGAACAGAATGGGAATGGAGGGGTATAGAAAACTGATTTAAAATAGGGATCATGAGCCTTGGGAGTCCCTGGGAAGTGTGTAAATAGATGATGATATTGATGTACTTGTTTTTATCCTACAGGTGCTTTGGTCCACCTTGTTGTCTAACGAGGGGCATACACGCGATGGGTCGTGAGAGGGCTGCTCTTGGATTTTTTTCGAGAGTATCCTAGTGTTTCACGTCGTTAGTGTACGCTTGACCTGGACCATTTGATGGGCAACACGACAGCTCAGTGACTATCGCTGTGCTGTGCAGATACATGGATTTGGGCCTGTGTCTGTGGGAGTTTGCGCATTCTCCCCGTGCTTGTGTGGGTTTTCTCCAGGTGCTCCGGTTTCCTCCCACATCCCAAAGATGTGCTCTTAGGCTAATTGGCAAAACAAATTCTCCCTAAATTGTCTCAAATTTGGTTTTTAATCCATAGATCTATATCAGTATGTAGATAGGCCAACTAGAGGTGAGGCTACATTGGATTTGGTGCTGGGCAATGAGCCAGACCAGGTGTTAGGCTTGGAAGTTAGTGAACATTTTGGTGATAGTGACCACAATTCGGTTACGTTCACCTTAGTGATGGACAGGGATAGGCATGAAGCTGGGGGCAGTAGTTATAGCTGGGGGAAGGGTAATTATGAGGCCATCAGGAGAGAATTAGGGTGCATAGATTGGACTAGGAAACTACAGGGACTGGGAACATCTGGAATGTGGAGCTTATTCAAGGAGCAGCTGCTGCGAGTCCTTGATAAGTATGTCCCTGTCAGGCAGGGAGGAAATGGACGAGTAAGAGAGCCTTGGTGTACGAAAAAAGTTGATTTGCTGGTTAAGAAGAAAAAGGAGGCTTATGTCAGGATGAGGCTTGAAGGCTCAGGTAGTGCAATGGATAGCTATAGATTAGCTAGGAAGGAGGTAAAAAGTGAATTGAGGAGAGCTAAGAGGGGACACGAGAAGATTTTGGCTGATAGGATTAAGGAGAATCCTAAAGCTTTCTTTCGATATGTTAAGAATAGAAGATTGGTTAGGGCAAGATTAGGGCCAGTCATAGACAGCAGTGGGAAGTTGTGCGTGGAGCCTGAAGAGATTGGTGAGGCACTGAATAAATATTTCTCTTCGGTATTCACGCAGAGGCTGGTGGAAATGTAGCTGTGGAGAGCACTGAGGTACAGGGTTGCAAATTGGGGAGTATTGTAGTAGATAGGGAGGATGTGTTAGAAATTCTCGAGGGTTTGAAGTTGGATAAGTCCCCTGGGCCGGACGGGATTTACCCTAGGATTCTCTGGGAGGCAAGAGAGGAGATTGCAGAGCCTCTGGCTCTGATCTTCAGGTCCTCGTTGGTTACGGGTGTGGTTCCGGAGGACTGGAGGATAGCGAATGTGGTCCCATTGTTTAAGAAGGGGAAGAGAGACCTTCCTGGGAATTATAGGCCAGTGAGTCTTACTTCTGTGGTGGGCAAGGTATTGGAGAGAATTATTAGGGATAGGATTTATAGTTATTTAGAGAGAAATGAATTGATTGGGGATAGTCAGCATGGTTTCGTGAAGGGTAGGTCATGCCTTACTAACCTCATTGAGTTTTTTGAGAAAGTGACCAGAGAGGTGGATGGGGGTAAGGCGGTTGATGTAGTATATATGGACTTTAGTAAGGCTTTGATAAGGTGGCCCATGGAAGACTTCTACAGAAAATGCAGATGTGTGGAATAGAGGGTGATTTAGCTAATTGGATTAGAAATTGGCTGGCAGATAGAAGACAGAGGGTGGTGGTTGATGGGAGATATTCATCGTGGAGTTCGGTGACGAGTGGTGTGCCTCAGGGGTCTGTTTTGGGGCCCCTGCTGTTTGTAATTTTTATAAATGATCTGGATGAGGGTATTGAGGGATGGATCAGTAAATTTGCAGATGATACTAAAGTTGGTGGTGTGGTAGATAGTGAAGAGGGGTGTTTTAGTTTACAGAGTGACTTGGACAAGTTGCAGAGCTGGGCCGAGAGGTGGCAAATGGAGTTTAATGTGGAAAAGTGTGAGGTAATGCACTTTGGCAGGAACAATAAATGTGTAGAGTATAGGGCTAATGGTAGGGCTCTTAATAGTGTTGAGGAACAGAAGGATCTTGGTGTATGTGTCAATAGATCCCTGAAAGTAGGCAGTCAAGTGGATAAAGTTGTTAAGAAGGCATATGGAGTCTTAGCTTTTATTGGTAGGGGATTGAATTTAGGAGCCGCAGCATCATGTTGCAGCTGTACAAAACTCTAGTGCGGCCGCACTTGGAGTATTGTGTGCAGTTCTGGTCGCCACATTATAAGAAAGATGTGGAGGCATTGGAGAGGGTACAGAGGAGGTTTACTAGGATCTTGCCTGGTATGGAGGGCAGGTCCTATGAAGAGAGGTTGAAGGATTTGAGGTTGTTTTCGTTAGAAAGGAGGCGGCTAAGAGGGGATCTTATTGAAGCATATAAGATGATTAGAGGTTTAGATAGGGTGGACAGTGATAGCCTTTTTCCTAGGATGGAGAAAGCTAGCACGAGGGGACACAGCTTTAAATTAAGGGGTATGAGTTATAGGACGGATATCAGAGGTAGGTTCTTTACTCAAAGAGTGATTAGGGAGTGGAATGCCCTGCCTGCAGCTGTTGTAGATGCGCCAAGTTTGGTGGCGTTTAAGAGGTTAGTTGATAAGTATATGGAAGAGAAGGGAATGGTTTAGTTTGGAGGGGCATTGCTTTTTATTTTGGTCGGCACAACATCGAAGGCCGAAGGGCTTGTTCTGTGCTGTATTGTTCTATGTTCTATGTTCTATGTTAAACATAGATAGGGATCATGGGTAGAGATGGGAACATCGGGGAGGTGGCGCGGGCTCGTTGGGCCGAAGGACCTGTTTCCCGTGCTGTTTTGTTCTTTGTTCTTTACCTTGTTACCTGGCTGCAACCACAATTTTCACTGTGTGACTGCCTGTAGTTCCTGCAGTGGTCACCACTCCTGCCTGGGACTGCTGGCAATCAGAGCTGCCAGCTCTCCAACTGACCTGTAACTCTCTCAGAGCAATAAAAATCGCACCTCCAGGCTATTAGCATTTGTTTAGCCATGAAATGATGATGGAGCAGCCACCCCTTCTGATGGCGGGCTCCCCAACAACTTTCATACTGCAAGTGGGAGGCGGGGAAGTGTATGGGATGGGTTTGACAAAGACCAGGGTACTCCAGAAAATCAGTCCTTGGAAAAAGGAGGGACGGGAAAGATAGGTGTGATCAGTGAGACAGAATGTGAGAAGAAGAAGAAGGAATGATAGCAAGTACAATGAGGTGAGAGAGACAGTAGGAAATTGTGGATTGTGAGGTGGAACAGATGGGAATAGCTGCTGGGGAGAGAGGGAAAAAAAGAAAGGGAGAACAGAAGAATAGTAATCCAGAATGATCTGTTTCTAAGATGTTACTTTCTGTAAACTGTTGGTCCTGTATCATGAAGGATATCATTCTCTGCCAGTCTGGTGGTGCTGGTCGATCACTTTGTATCTCGGGTAATCTCGCAAGGGTTTTCAATAAGGAGCATGGGCCAATGTATCTGTTCGTCTTTATTTACCATCTCCTTTCTGATTCCCCAGAGCCTCTTTCTGGCATTGCAGGAGCCAGCACACAGAGAATGTTTCTTAAGTCACCTACCTGTGTATCCTTGGTTGCAGTTACACACCACTTGCCTCGTTCTGGCATCCTGATAACACGAGGTGGCAAAATGTCGGCCACTGTTGGGGCCTCCGGGGCATGGGCAAGGGCGGCATTGCTCCCCAGAACCCAACACAGGGTTTCCGTAGTAACTGGCAGCACATCTGTTGATCAAGAAGGGAAGAAGAAAAATAGCAATCCTTTACAATAGTTGTTCAATATTACTATTGAAGGAAAGGTTAGGTTGCTGATTAGGATGAGGGGGATGCCAGTACTCAGTCATATCCCTCATCTCAAAAGATATATATTTTAAAAAAAAATTAATGGAAGATCAAATTTCAAAATTAAAGAATTAATTAAAGGGCTTTTACATTACTGTGTGAGAAATAAAATTTTATATTTCCTAATTTCAGCTAACAGGATAGTGAGAGCCTTTTTTTTCAGATGGAGATGGCTAGCACAAGGGGACATAGCTTTAAATTGAAGGGTGATAGATATAGGACAGGTATCAGTGGTAGGTTCTATACTCAGAGAATAGTAAGGGCGAGGAATTCCCTGCCTGCAACAGTAGTGGATTCGCCAACATTAAGGACATTTAAATGGTCGTTGGATAAACGTATGGATGATATTAGAACATAGAACATTACAGCGCAGAACAGGCCCTTCGGCCTCCGATGTTGCGCCGACCTATTAAGAAAAAGCAATGACCCTCTAACCTAAACCATTCCCTTTTCATCCATAAACTTATCTACTAACCTCTTAAACGCCATCAAACTTGGCGCATCGACAACTGCAGCAGGTAGGGCATTCCATACCCTTACCACCCTCTGGGTAAAGAGCCTACCTCTGACATCCGTCCTATAACTACCACCCCTTAATTTAAAGCTATGTCCCCTCGTGCTAGCTTTCTCCATCCTCGGAAAAAGGCTATCACTGTCCACCCTATCTAAACTTCTAATCATCTTATATGTTTCAATAAGGTCTCCTCTTAGCCGCCTTCTTTCTAACGAATATTGGAATAGCATGGCTTAGATGGGCTTTAGATTGGTTTCACAGGTCGGTGCAACATTGAGGGCCAAAGGGCCTGTACTGTGCTGTAATGTTCTATGTATAAAAAGTCTATGAGAGAGACTTTTTCAGATTACAGAAAGAGCTTTTAAAGGCGGTTGTGGTACTTCATCAGTTGGTTCACATGGTTGAACATGGGGACTAAGTCTCAAAATGAGTAAGGCTACAGGGAAAAGGAAGAGAGGGACATTTGGAATTGCTCTTGCAGAGAGCTGGCACATACATGACAGGCTGAATGGCCTCCTTCTGTGCTGTTGTAACCATTCTATGATTCTCCCTCTAATAAATCTCCTCTGGGCTTTCTCTGCTGTCAAAGGAAGAACCCCAGTTTTTCTCGTGTTTCTATATAATTGATCCTGCCTCACTGATTCTCTTGAAGATTTCATATTCTTTCTAATCTGTGGAACCCAGAATTAGATACAATACTTCATCTAGGCCAACTAGTGATTTATGAATCTTTAACACAACTTCTTGTTATTTTCCTCAATACTTGCATTTATAAAATGAAAGGTCTTATATTGTTTTTTTCAAGTCTTTGCACCGTGTCCAACTATTTTCAAAGATTTGTACACATTCACCCCCCAAATGCCTGTCCTCAGGCCTCCTTTAAAATTGTACTATCTATTTTCTATTGCCATTCTTCATTCTTCCTCCCTAAATTTGTCACTTCTCACCATTAAATTGCATCTGACATGTATCTGATATTTCACCAGTCTATCCCAAGTTTCACTACTATTGTTCTGACTTGTGTTTTCATATAAAAAATTAGTCAGAACATGGACTGATTTATCACCAAGAACATGAAGGCATGTAACATTAAAAAAAAGGAATTGTTCAGGATTTGAAAAGACAGAACAGAAAAATATACAAAGAAATGAGATTAAAGTGGGTCATTTTAATTGAAGAGCTGGTGCCAGCACAGATTTACTGGCCTGTTTCTGGACAGCAGACTTCAATCTTATTCATTGCTGGCAAGGCCAGCATTTGTTATCCATTCCTAATTTCCCTTGAACTAAGTGGCTTACCCAATTATTACAGAGGACAGTTAAGAATGATATGTAGGCCAGACCAGGTAAGAACAGCAGATTTATTTCCTTAAAGGGCATTAATAAACCAGATGAGTTTTTACAACAATCAGTAATAGTCATCATTACTGAGGATAGCTTTTTATTCCAGGTTTATTTGTGAATTGAATTTGAATTCCAGCAATTGTCATGCTGGCATATGAACCGAGAACATTAGATTGAGCATCTGGCTTTTTAGCCCAGTGATATTACCATGACAACATCACCTCCCCAAGCTGCAGTGACATCCTGTGCTTCATTTGTCTGCCATTTGGATGAGTGATTAGCCAGAGTTGAAAGACATGAATGGGTTAACCTATAAAACTGGAGGTTACCAACGTCCCAGATTTCCAAAAGAAACTAGGGCAGCAGAGTGACACAGAGGTTAGCACAGCTATCTTTCAATTCCCAGCTTGGGTCACTGTCTGTGTAGAGTCTGCACATTCTCCCCATGTCTGTGTGATTTTCTCCTAGTGCTCTGGTTTCCTTGTACAGTCCAAAAATGTATAAGTTATGTGGATTGACAATGCTAAATTGCCTCTTGGTGTCAGGGGGACTAGCTAGGGTAAGTGGATGGGTTATGGGGATAAACCTGGGTAGGGTTGTGGTTGATGCAGATTCGATGGGCCCAATGGCCTCCTTCTGCACTGTAGGATTCTATGATTCTATGAAAGTCAGAAGTAAAAGATATTATAGATCATCAGCAATTCAGAAAAAACAATGAGAGAAAAAAGACATAAATACAAAAACTAGACACAAAGGAGATTATTTTAACTTGCATCAAATTTCTAGCAGGAATCCTTTGTCACAGGGAGTAACCAGAAACAGACTCTGCAACTCTAAGAAAACTTGTGGATAAATATTTGAAGCAATGGAAAAAGACGGCTATGGGGGGAGAGCGGGGCAGTGGGTATAGTTTGGGATTGATTCAAGGCTATGATAAGAGAGTGGAATAAGACTAGAATTCCTACATGACCATGGGGAGAGCATGGAAGTGTAGATTTAGTTTAGGATTTAGCTTACAAAGTGCTGGCATTGCCACAATGGGCTAAATAGCCTTTTCTGTTTTGGAAATCTCAATATTCAATAGGTGTAATTCATATCTCATGATTATCCATGCTATGTCCTCTGCACCCACTTGTTACACAACATATGTGTTCCAAGGAAATGACTTGGTTTGATTGGGTTCTTACCTCTCACAGTTTTGGCCCACAGTGTTACTTTGACAATTGAGGCAAGCTCCAGTCTGCTGGTCACACTCCTCTGCATGCCCATTGCATCGACATGGCTGGCAGTTTGGGAAGCCCCAGTATCCATGTTGGCAATGACTACATTGCCTGCTGAATGCACCTGCCCGGCACTGGCACTGTCCACTGATTTGGTCACAAATCATGTTATATGATCCCTCCCGTTTACAGTTGCAGGCTGTGGGCAGAGAGAAAAAGAGAGTTTGTCTATTGAAGCATAGAATTTCACAAAGACATCATTTTGAATTTTACAGGGTGGGATTTAGCCCATCATTGCCTGCACTGGCTTTTTGTTGCATTCTCCTGACTCCTTCCCCTCAACTTTCAACTATTTATCCAAGTCCCATTTAAGTAAAAAGCACTGAATTTACTTCCTTCATTCTTTCAGGCAATAATTCACTGGGCCCTATTTCACTGCTTTGATTCTAAGTGCTGGGCAGATTTGAAACTGGGGGTGTTTCAGATCCGACTTTTAGACCCTTTCTCAGGCACCTGAAAAAATATCAGTGAGTCCGAATTGTGCTGCACAAACCCGTGGGTCGGGTTTCATGCGCCTGAAAACCTGCAGCTCTGATTGGAGTCTCCAACTGCACATGCGCAGAAAAAAAATGATGGAATGCTACTCCCCTGCCACATCGCTCCCAGGCCGGATAATGCCACTCTCTGGCCCCCACAAACATTACTGACCCCTTTATCTCCCCACCCCCTCCGCCACCCAGACTAATCATGGGCCTCTCCCCCCCTTCCTCCCTCACTGATCACAGGCAGAATGGCAGCATCCCCCACTCCACCTACCTCAAGCAGAGAGCTGTTGGACAATCACTCCCTCACTAACCCTCATTGATGGAACATCCTGAATCAGACTTATATGGAGCGTGTCTCTTTCATGCTGATTCGGGATGGGTAAACACAGTGGTGAAGGGGGAAGTGCCTGTAAACTCGGGCGTGTGGTCCATTAAGTCAATTTAAGTGCATGCAAATAGCCGTCATGCCTGTTTCAGGCGCAGTCCTGATCGTGGCCATTTTCAGTCTTTGGTAAAGGGCGTGGAGGCAGGTGCAGATTGCGCTACATGCCTCACACCCAAAAATAGGCGCAACGTAATGATAAAAACAGGCCCAGTGTGTTTGTAAATTTTCCCTCTTTTAGTTGATTAACTTATTTTTGTTTAGAACTGTAGAAATCTTACAGCACAGAAAGAGACCATTCAACCCATCATATCTGTACTGGCCAAAAGTAAAAAACAAACTAGCTGCTTATTTTAACCCCATCTCCCAGTACCTGGATCTGTAGCTTCGTAGGTTCTAACATTTCAGACAGATCTGCAGACCTTTTAAATAATCTGAGTGCTTCTGACTGAACCACCAATATAGGTGAATTCCAGACCCCTACCACCCTTTGGGTAAAAAGTCTTTTCCTCAAATACCCTCTAATTCTTCTACAAATCACCCGAGATCTCTGCCCTTGTTTCTTCTGGTTACAGATCTGACTGTCGCTGGAGTCAGTTTCTATTTATTTACACATATCAAAGCAGCAATAGATAAAGGAACGAGTACACAGGAAGATAAACACAGAGGAACAGTAGAAAACCATTCAACCCTTTGGTCTTGTTCACAGTTCAACTGGATCAAGTTTAATCTGTGGTTCAACTCCATTTCCCTGCATTGATTATTGTCAAGATTTGGCATGCAAATATTGTTTCTTGCACACTATACAGACAAAGCATACCTCTCATAGAGAAGGAAAGGAGAAGGTGCAGAATATAGTGTTACAAATCATAGCTAGGGTATAGAGAAAGATTGTTTGTGATGCCATTAGCAAATAAAAACTTACAGACCTTAGCACTCTGGTCAAAAGCAAACCCCGAACAGTTTTAAATTGAGTTTGTGGTGCTAACGTGGAATGACCAGAGAGTTTCTTTCTCTCGATCCCTTACCCTGGCAACCCATTGGGCCGAATCCGTATGTCCCAGGAGCACATTGTTGACAACGCCTGCCAATCACACTGGGCTTGCACCGGCACTGGCCACTGTTAGACTCGCACTCCAAACTCAGCGAGCCTTGAGGGTCACACTGACAAGCTGAAAACACACAAAACAATAAGGACATTCATTCCCTGTGCCTAGTTCACAATCCATTTAAGATCGTTATCAATAAATATAGAATCTTCCAGCACAAAGAGAGGCCATTCTGTCCAATGTATCTCTTTTGGCAGTTTGAGAGAGCTATCCAATTTTTAAAATTCATTTATAGGATGTGGGTGTTGCGGGCTAGGCCAGCATTTATTACCCATCCCTAACTGCTTCCTCTGAGGGGGGGGGTTAGTGAGCTGCCTTCTTGAACCGTTACAATCTATGTAGTAATAGATACACCCACAGGATTTTGACCCACTTGCTCTTTCCACGTGGCCCTGCAAATTTGACCTTTTCAAGTATTTAATTAATTTTTTTACGGTTAACTTTTATCACCTGTTCAAGGCAGCACCTTCCAAATCATAACTCCCCGAGTATTGTCAAGTTAGAATAGAACACTATTGCCGTTCATCTACTCATGGTCAAATAAAAAATAAAATCCTTACTGATGGCCATCAATCATTTTTTTCAACAGAAATCTTCCCAGTTTTCTTGCCAATTTGTCAATCAGATCCATATCCCTCCTGAGCAATCCCCACTATCTGTAGGGAATAGTTGAAGTTGTCCACCTTGCCATTCACAAGCACTTATATTCACAGTTATGGGATCAATGGCAAAGCCAGTACCTATTGACTGTATCTAATTGTTCCTGGAGAAGATGATAATGAGCTACCTTCCTGAACTGC
This sequence comes from Sphyrna mokarran, assembly GCA_024679065.1. Lineage (NCBI taxonomy): Eukaryota > Metazoa > Chordata > Chondrichthyes > Carcharhiniformes > Carcharhinidae > Sphyrna > Sphyrna mokarran. The sequence goes on along the minus strand of JAGIQG010000003.1, from coordinate 137,848,619 downwards.
TACAGTTCATGCGTCAGTTTGGGAGATATGGGATTTTGACTAGGTGACAGTGAAGGAATGGAGACATAACTAGATCAGCATAGTGTGTGTGAGTTGGAGGGGATGGGAGGTGCTGATGGTCGCATGGATCTGCTTCCCTCATTCTTCTAGGTGGGAGAGGTTGCGGGTTTGGACGGTGCTCTTGAAGGAGACTTGGCAAGTTGCTATGGTGCATCTTATCGATGGTATACATTGCAGAAAGTGTTGAAGAGATTGGATGTTTAGTACATGTTTGATTCTACGTTTATTGTAACAGTTGAAAAGAGTCATGGCTTCTGACTTACACAGTGCTCCATTGTGGATTATAGCTGACATGCTGCTGATTAGCTTGGCACAGATGTCCGTCATCATTGGCTTGACAACAGGGATGCTGTTATCATGGCAACGATAACGCTCAAAGGTCTCCTTCCTCCTGATGGAAGCAGTATCTCCAGCAATGAACATCTCCATTGAGGAATAGCGAGGAACCAACACAATCTGTAAGCAGAAATTAAACCATTAGAAGTGCTCTTTGTTCCACAATCCAACATAACTGAGATTTATCCAGCAATATTCTACAATAACACGAAATGTTCAAAATTTGATCTTATCAACATTTCAAAGAATTTACAAGATGCTTGTTCCTCCGTGACTATTATAGAATCCTTACAGAGCAAAAGGAGACCATTCAGCCCATCATGTCTGTCCCAACTGTGCAACAGAGCATTTTTCCCAACCTTATCCTCTTAACTCCACATATATACCCTGTTAATCCCTTATCCCGCATCCCTTATCCTGGAACGCTAAAGGTCAATTTAGCATGGCCAATCCACCTAATCTGCACATCTTTGGACTCTGTGAGGTAACCAGAGCACCCAGGGAAACCCATGCAGAAAAGGGGAGAATATGCAAACTCAATTAAATTGTATTTAATAGACCAGCGAGAAAAATGGACTGAAAAATGGCAGATGGAGTTTAATGCAGACAAGTGTGAGGTATTGCACTTTGGAAGGACAACCAAGGTAGAACATACAAGGTAAATGGTAGGACACTGAAGAGTTCAGTAAAACAGAGGGATCTGGGAATACAGATACATAATTCCCTAAAAGTAGTGTCACAGGTAGATAGGGTCATAAAGAGTGCTTTTGGAACATTGACCTTTATAAATCAAAGTGTTGAGTATAAGAGTTGAAATGATGTCTTGAGGTTGTATAAGACATTGGTGAGACCAAATTTAGAGTATTGTGTACAGTTTTGGTCACCTAGTTACAGGAAGGATATTAATAAGATTGAAAGAGTGCAGAAAAGGTTTATAAGGATGTTGCCGGGACTTGAGAAACTGAATTGCAGAGAATAGGTTAGGACTTTATTCCCTGGAGCATAGAAGAATGAGGGGATATTTGACAGAGGTGTATAAGATTACGAAGGGTATAGATAGAGTGAATGTAAACAGGCTTTTTCTTTTTAGGCTAGGGGAGAAAAAAAACTAGAGGACATGGGTTGAGAGTGAAGAGGGAAAAATTTAAAGGGAATATTGGGGGAACTTCTTCACACAAGAGAGCGGTGGGAGTGTGGAATGAGTTGCCAAATGAAGTGGTAAATGCAGGCTCATTTTTAACATTTATAAAAATCTTGCACAGGTATATGGATGAGAGGGGTGTGGAGGGATATGGTCCAGTTGCAGGTCAGTGGGACTAGGCAGAAAAATGGTTCAGCACAGACAAGAAGGGCCAAAAGGCCTGTTTCTGTGCTGTCATGTTCTACGGTTATATGGCTCCACACAGATAATCACCCAAGTTGGAAATTGAACATGCGTCTCTGGTGCTGTGAGAAAGCAGTGCTAACCACTGTGTCACTCTGCTTGGTAACATGGTTTGGAGGTCGCCATGTTTAACTCTCAGACTCCAGTCCCAGGCTGGTCTCAGCTAATGCTTTATGTTTTGTTTGTACATCTAGTTTTGGACTGTACAGGTTGGACCTTGGTAAATATTTAAGGAATCAATTTTTAGGAAATGCCCAAGGGCTACTGATTTTTTTCCTGCACAGTTTACAGGGGCATGTCACACACAGACAGACACATTATGCCCTATTCATTTCCACTTCTTACAGAGTCCACAAGAACATAAGCATTTGGAGTTCTTCCTCGGGAACTGTAACGTTTGAATTCCAGCCGGACTGTGTAGCTGACTGAACGTTCGAGGCAGACTGGCTGAGAGAGGACCACATATCTGAAAGATAAGAATAAATAACCGCAAATTGTGAGAGCAAAAAGGTGACTGTGTAATGGAATTCCTCAGGCTGGGAGCTGTGTTAATGGGAGTTCTTCAGGCTGAGAGCTATGTTAATGGGAGTTCTGATGTAGAAATGCCGGCATTGGTCTGAGGTAAACACAGTAGGAAGTCTGACAACACCAGGTTTAAGTCCAACTGATTTATTTGATAGTAAACTCACAAGCTTTCGAGGCTATCCTCTTCGTTAGGTGAATGTGGTGTTCTGGTCTCAAACAACACGTATGACAGCATAGACTGTTTACAGATTACTGATTAGAATGCGAATCTTTACACCTAACCTGCTATTCAAGTCTTACAGTGGCTAACAATGTGAGTGGATAGAGCACTGAGCACAGGTTAAAGAGATGCGTATTGTCTCCAGACAGCAGTGAGGTTTTTTGCAAAATGGGGGTTACAGATAGTGTGACATGAACCCAAGATCCCTGTTGAGACTGTTCTCACGTGTGCGGAACTTGGCTATCAGTCTCTGCTCAGCGTGTCATGAAGACCACCTAGGAGAATGCTTACCTGAAGGTTGGAGGCCGAATGCCTGTGACCACTGAAGTGTTCACCAACAGGAGCAGAACAGTCTTGCCTGGTGATTTTCGAGCGATGTTGATTCATCCGCTGTCGTAGTGTTTGCATGGTCTCCCCAATGTACCATGCTTTGGGACATCCTTTCTTGCAACGTATTAGGTAGACAACATTGGCCGAGGTGCAAGAGTATGTATCGTGTACCTGGTGGATGGTATTCTCACGTGTGATGATGTCATCCGTATTGATGATGCGGCATGTCTTGCAGAGGTTGCTGTGGCAGGGTTGTGTGGTATCGAGGCCACTGTTTTCCTGAAGGTTGGGTAGTTTGCTGCGAACAATGATCTGTTTGAGTTTGCGCGGTTGTCTGAAGGCAAGAAGTGGGAGTGTGAGGATAGCCCTTGTGAGATGTTCATCATCATCGATGATATGTTGAAGACCGTGGAGAAAATATCGTAGCTTCTCTGCTCCGGGAAAGTACTGGACAACAAAAGATACTCTGCCCACCGTATCCCATATTTGTCTTCTGAGGAGGTCAATGCGGTTTTTCGCTGTGGCGCATCGGAACTGTCGATCGATGAGTCGAGTGCCATATCCTGTTCTCATGAGGGCATCTTTCAGCGTCTGGAGGTGTCTGTCAGGATCCTCCTCATCTGAGCAAATTCTGTGTTTATGGAGGGCTTGTCCATAGGGAATGGCTTCTTTAACGTGTTTTAGGGTGGAAGCTGGAGAAGTGGAGCATTGTGAGGTTGTCTGTTGGTTTGCGGTACAGTGAGGTGCTGAGGTGACTGTGCTTGATGGAAATGCATGTCCAAGAATGCAACCAATTCTAGAGAATAGTCCATGGTGAGTCTCATGGTGAAATGGAACTTATTGATATCATCATACAGTTGTTTCAATGATTGTTCACCATGAGTCCAAAGGAAAAAAAATGTCATCGATGTATCTAGTGTATAGCCTTGGTTGAAGATGCCGTGCGGCGAAGAAGTCTTTTTCGAACCTGTGCATGAAGATGTTGGCATATTGAGGTGCAAATTTGGTCCCCATGGCCATTCCATGTGTCTGGATGAAAAACTAGTTGTTGAAGGTGAAGACATTGTGGTCCAGGATAAAGTGGATGAGTTGTAAAATTGCATCTGGAAACTGACAGTTGTCAGCATTGTACTAAGGCAGTTGCAGCAATGCCATCGTCGTGAGGGATGTTGATGTAGAGCGCCAAGACATCCATTGTGACAAGGAGTGTCCCTGGTTCAGCTGCTCCGTGTTGAGTTTCTGTAGGAAGTCCGTAGTGTCGCGACAAAAGCTGGGGGTTTTTTGTACAATGGGTTTCAGGATGCCCTTGACATAGCTGGAGACATTCTCACACAGGGTCCCATTGCCCAATACAATGTGTGTGTGTTTGCCTTGTTTATCTTTGTGTGGCAGTAGAGTTTATCTTTGTGTGTTTATCTTTGGGAGGCAGTAGAGATCTCCAATGTGGGGAGTATGTGGAATGAGAGTCTGGAGGATGCTCTGAAGGTCCAGATCAAAAGTCTTGGTCAGAGTATTGAGTTGACAAATGTGTTCTTTGGTCGGATCTGCTATTAACTGTCTGTAGTGTTTCTCATTGTTTAGTTGTCGGTACACTTCTTTACAGTAATCCGTTCTGTTTAGTGTGATGATGGCCCCTTCTTTGTCTGCTGGTTTGATGACAATGTTGCGGTTGGTCTTGAGAGCACGGATGGCCTTGCGCTGTGCTTGGGTGATGTTCGGAACTGTCTTGTGAGTGTGGCTGATGAATCTGGTGTTAACGCACTTCCTGATGGCTTGGGCATACATGTCAGTCGAGGGCAGCGGCCTTCTGGAGGAGTCCAATTGGACTCCTTCCTCTTCAGTTGCTAGATTTACTATCCGCATTGCAGCAAACTGTAAGTTTACTATCAAGTAAATCAGTTAGACTTAAACCTGGTGTTGTCAGACTTCTTACCGTGTTTACCCCAATCCAACACTGGCATCTCTACATCATGACTACTATCGACATCGCAAACTGCCGGATCCAAGTGGAGAGGATCTCCAAGAAGATTGCACATATCGACACAGACATCAAGTTCCTACAGAGATGCAAGAAAGCAGACAAGATACCGAAGGAACTACAGATCATAAATCCTCTCAGGTCAACCTATAACACAAATTACGCTGAGAGACTTTGCTGTCGCACCTCTCTCACGCTCCTCAATCACCTCATACACGAGCTGTACAGTAAACGCCACACCCTGGAAAGTAAAATAGAATACATATTCTCAACTTGTGCTCAGGACACAGACCAGCTGCGAAACTCTGCCAAGCGGATGAGACAAAGAAACTACACTACCTACACGTACACCGAGAAAGGAAACTTGAAAAACTCGCCATCATCACCAGCAACAACCAAGCCTCCCTTGGCACCACAGTAGAAAACAGCACTACCGCAGGGAGCTCCATTGTCAACTTATCGGTCTACACATTTCAACCAGATGAATTCGAACTTCTGAGCTGAGGGCTCAATTTCTGTCCCATCACCAAAATGGACCCCATCAGTCTTGCAGCGAACACAGAGGAATTCATCAGGCGAATGAGACTGCGGGAGTTTTTCCACAAACCCCAAGAGGCTAATAGCGAACACAATGAGACAGCCAATGAACCAGAACAGCCGACAGAGGGACCCGCAGTGCAGTAAACAAAAAGGAAAGAATCCAATTGGACTCCTCCGGAAGGCCGCTGCCCCCTCCTGGACATGTATACCCAAGCCATCAGGAGGTGCGTGAACACCAGATTCATCAGCCACATTCACAAGACAGTCCCGAACATCACCCAAGCACAACGCAAGGCCATCCACACTCTCAAGACCAACCGCAACATTGTCATCAAACCAGCAGACAAGGAAAGTGTCATCGTCATACTGAACAGAACGGATTACTGTAAAGAAGTGTACCGACAACTAAACAATGAGAAACACTGCAGTTACCAGCAGATCTGACCAAAGAACACATTCGTCAACTCAATACTCCGATCAAGACTTTTGGTCTGGACTTCAGAGCATCCTCCGAGATGTCATTCCATGTACTCCCCGCATTGGAGATCTCTACTGCCTCCCAAAGATACACAAGGCAAACACATTCGGCCATCCCATCGTATCGGGCAATGGGACCCTGTGTGAGAATCTCTCTGGCTACGTCGAGGGCATCCTGAAACCCATTGTACAAACTCCCCCAGCTTTTGTCGCGATACTACGGACTTCCTACACAAACTCAACACACATGGAGCATAGAACATAGAACATAGAACATTATAGCACAAACAGGCCCTTCGGCCCACGAGTTGCGCCAATCACATCTATATCTACCAATCCACAGACCTATCTATAACCACCTATCCCATTCGCTCCCATATACCCATCCAGAAGTCTTTTAAAAGACCCCAGCGAGTTCGCCTCTACCACTTCCAACAGCAGCTGATTCCATTCACTCACCACCCTATGAGTGAAAAACTTACCCCTAACATCTCCTCTGTATTTGCTTCCCTGCACCTTAAATCTGTGTCCTGTCGTAGTGACCATTTCAGCTCAGGGAAATAGTCTCTGAGAATCCACCCTATCTATTCCTCTCAACATTTTATAAACCTCTATCAGGTCGCCTCTCAACCTACGTCTCTCCAATGAGAAGAGTCCCAGCTTCCTCAACCTATCTTCACAAGGCATGCCTCCCAATCCAGGCAGCATCCTTGTAAATCTCCTCTGCACTCTTTCAATAGCTTCCACATCCTTCCTATAGTGAAGCGACCAGAACTGCGCACAATACTCCAAGTGGGGTCTGACAAGGGTCTTATAGAGCTGCATCATTACCTCCTGATTCCTAAACTCAATTCCTCGATTAATGAAGGCCAGTACACCGTACGCCTTCTTGACCACTTCCTTCACCTGCGAGGCCAATTTAAGAGTCCTATAGACCCGGACCCCAAGATCCTTCTACTCTACAACACAGCTAAGACTCCTACCCCTGCTATTGTACTCCTTCATCCCATTATTCCTGCCAAAATGGACCATTACACATTTATCCGCATTGAAGTCCATCTGCCACTTCTCCGCCCAGTCTTGCTTCCTGTCTATGTCCCGCTGCAACTTCTAACATCCCTCCAGACCATCCACAATACCACCGACCTTTGTATCGTCGGCGAACTTACTAACCCATCCCTCCACTTCCTCATTCAGGTCATTTATGAAAATGACAAACAGCAGGGGTCCCAGAACAGATCCCTGGGGCACTCCACTGGTTACCGACCTCCATGCAGAAAAGACCCATCCACAACCACTCTCTGCCTTCTGCAGGCAAGCCAGTTCTGGATCCACAAGGCCAAAGCCTCTTGGATCCCATGCCCTCTCATCTTCTCAAGAAGAGAAGGGAATGGTTTAGTTTGGAGGGGCATTGCTTTTTATTTTGGTCGGCACAACATCGAAGGCCGAAGGGCCTGTTCTGTGCTGTATTGTTCTATGTTCTATAAGCCTTGCATGGGGGACCTTATCAAACGCCTTACTAAAGTCCATGTACACCACGTCCACCGCTCTTCCTTCATCAATATATTCAGTCACATTTTTGAAGAATTCAACTAGGCTCGTAAGGCATGACCTGTCCTTGACAAAACCATGCTGACTATTTCTGATCATTCTAAACTTCTCCAAATGTTCATAAATCTTATCCCTCAGAAGCCTCTCCATCAGCTTACCAACCACTGAAGTCAGATTCACCGGTCAGTAATTTCCTGGACTATCCCTGTTTCCTTTCTTAAAAATAGGAACCACATCCACAATCCTCCAATCCTCCGGAACCTCTCCCGTCTCCATCGACGCAAAGATCATCGCCAGGGGCTCTGCAATGACATCCCTCACCTCCCACAATAACCTGAGGTACATCCCATCCGGTCCCGGCGACTTGTCTATCTTGATAGAATTTAACAGATCTAAACAACCTCTTTCCTAACATCCACATACGCAATCTTTTCCGTATGCCTCAAACCTGCAGTGCAATCTCCCAGTTCACTTTCCACCATGAATACTGAGGCAAAGTACTCGTTAAGCACTTCTGCCATTTCTTCCGGATTCACACAGACTTTTCCCCCTTCATCTTTTATAGGCCCTATCCCTTCTCTTCTCATCCTTTTACTTTTCACATATTTGTAGAAGGCCTTGGGATTATCCTTAATCTTACCTGCCAAGCCTTCTCATGACCTCTTCTGACTCTCCCAATTTCCTTTTTAAGCTCTCTTCTATAAGCCTTATACTTCTCTAGATCCCCAACATCTCCTAGCTCTCTGAACCTTTTATACACCTTTCTTTTCTCCCTGACTAGGTTCACCACAACCTTCGTGCACCACGGTTCCCGCGTCCTACCAAAACCTCCTTGTCTCCTCGGAACATTGTCTTGCAGAGCCCCAGACAAACATTCCTTGAAATTCCTTGAATTTCCTTCTGTACTCTTCCCCAAGAATACCTCCTTCCAGTTTATACGTCCAATTACCTGCCTTATGTTTTCATATTTCTTCTTACTCCAGAGATACACCTTCCTAGCCTGCCTGATCCGATCTCTTTCCATCGCTATCGTGAAAGAGATAGAATTATGGTCTCCATTCCCAAGATGCTCACCTACCGTGAGATCCGACACATGTCCTGGCTCATTAGTTAGTCACGGGCATTCGGCTTCCAACCTTCGGGTAAATGTTCTTCAAGGGGGCCTTCATGACACATGACAGCGCAGAGTCGCTGAGCAGAGACTGATAGCCAAGTTCTGCACACGAGGACGGTCTTAACAGGGATCTTGGGTTCATGTCACACTATCTGTAACCCCCATGACTTGCCTGGGTTAGCAAAAAACCTCACTTACTGTGCTGTCTGGGGAAAATACACATTTCTCTAACCAATGCTTCACTCACATTGTTAGCCACTTTAACACTTGAATAGCAGGTTAGGTGTAAGGATTCGCATTCTAATCAGCAATCTGTGACTGTCTGTGCTGATATGTGTGCTATTGTAGACCAGAACACTGTATTTACCTGACGAAGACAAAAAGTCGAAAGCTTGCAGATTTACTATCAAATAAATCGGTTGGATTTAAAATTGCTGTTGCCAGATTCTTACTGAGTTTACCCCAGTCCAACGCCGGCATTTCTACATCATTAGCTAGCACCAGGTCAAGTACAGCCTCTCGTCTCGTAGGCCTTTCCACGTACTGTGTCAGGAAATCTTCCTGAAACACCTAACAAACTCCTCCCCATCCAAGCCCCTTACCCTTGGGATATTCCAGTTGATGTTTGGGAAATTGAAATCTCCCATCACGACAACCCTGTTATTTCTACATCTTTCTAGGGTCTGTTTCCCTATCTGCACCTCAACTTTCTTGTTGCTATTGGGCAGCCTATAGAATATACCCAGCAAAGTTATTGACCCTTTGCTGTTCCTAACTTCCACCCACAGGGACTCCGTAGACATTCCCTCCATGTCATCCACCTTCTCTGCAGCCATGACACTGTCCCTGATCAACAGTGCCACACCACCACCTCTTTTGCCCCCAACCCTGTCCCTCCTGAAGCATCTGAATCCCGGCACCTGAAGTACCCAGTCCTGTCCCTGAGACAACCAAGTCTCTGTAATGGCCACCACATCACACTTCCAAGCAGCAATCCACGCCCTAAGCTCATCTACATTATTTACTACACTTCTGGCATTAAAATAGACACACCTCAGCCCCTCAGTCAGGATATTTCCCTTTTCCACCACCTGCCTAACCCCCCTCTCAGAGTGCCTATAGTTCTTCCCTACCTGGAAGCTAACCTCCTTGTTCACAGTCTTATTGATATTCCTACCCCCAGCCTTTCTAGTTTAAAGTTCCCCCAGTAGCCCTAGCCAGTCTTCTAAAAGATATTAGTCCCCCTAGAGTTCAAGAACAGTTGAACCAGGACACTCCTCGTCACAGTGGATGTTTTGACCCTCTACACCAACATTCCCCACGACGATGGCATTGCTGCAACTGCCTCAGTGCTCAATGCCAACAACTGCCACTTTCCGGATGCAATTTTACAACTCATCCACTTCATCCTGGACCACAATGTCTTCACCTTCAACAACCAGTTTTTCATCCAGATACACGGAACAGCCACGGGGACCAAATTTGCACCTCAATATGCCAACATCTTCACCGCACGGGATCTTCAACCAAGGCTATATACTAGATACATCGATGACATTTTTTTTCTTTGGGCTCATGGTGAACAATCATTGAAACAACTGTATGATGATATCAACAAGTTCCATTCCACCATTAGACTCACCATGGACTATTCTCCAGAATCGGTTGCATTCTTGGACACAGGCATCTCCATCAAGGACGGTCACCTCAGCACCTCACTATACCGCAAGCTGACAGACAACTTCACAATGCTCCACTTCTCTAGCTTCCACCCTAAACACATTAAAGAAGCCATCCACTACGGACAAGCTCTCCGTATACACAGAATTTGCTCAGATGTGGAGGATTGTAATAGACACCTCCAGACGCTGCAAGGTGCCCTCATGAGAACAGGATATGGTGCTCACCTTGTTGATCGACATTTCTGATGTGCCACAGCGATAAACCGCACTGACCTCCTCAGAAGACAAATATGGGAGACGGTGGACAGAGTATCTTTTGTTGTCCAGTACTTCCCTGGAGCGGAAAGCTACGACATCTTCTCCAAAGTCTTCAACATATCATTGATGAAGACGAACATCTCGCTAGGGCCATCCCCACACCCCCACTTCTTGCCTTCAGACAACCACTCAACCTCAAACAGACCATTGTTCGCAGCAAACTATTCAGCCTTCAGGAGAACAGTGACCACAATACTACACAACCCTGCCACAGCAACCTCTGCAAAACATGCCGGATCATCGACATGGATGACATCATCACACGTGAGAATACCATTCACCAGGTACAAGGTATATACTCTTGCAACTTGGCCAACATTGTTTACCTGATACATTGCAGGAAAGGATGTCCCGAAGCATGGTAAATTGGGGAGACCATGCAAACACTACGACAGTGGATGAATGAACATCGCTCGACAATCACCAGGCAAAATAGTTCCCTTCCTGTTGGCGAACACTTCAGCGGTCACGGGCATTCGGCCTCCAACCTTTGGGTAAGCATTCTCCTAGGTGGTCTTCATGATACACGACAGCGCAGAGTCATTGAGCAGAGACTGACAGCCAAGTTCTGCACACATGGGGACGGTCTCAACAGGGATCTTGGGTTCGTGTCACACTAACCCCCATGACTTGCCTAGGTTAGCAAAAAACCCCACTTACTGTGCTGTCTGGAGACAATACGCATCTCTTTAACCTGTGCTCAGTGCTCTGTTCACTCACGTTGTCGACCACTTTAAGACTTGAATAGCAGGTTAGGTTTAAAGATTCGCATTCTAATCAGTAATCTGTAAACAGTCTGTGCTGTTATATGTGCTGTTTGAGATCAGAACACCTCATTCACCTGACGAAGATTATAGCCTTGAAAGCTTGTGAGCTTACTATAAAATAAATCGGTTGGACTTGAACCTGGTGTTGTCAGACTTCTTAATGGGAGTCCTTCAGGCTGGGAGCTGTGTTAATGGGAATTCCTCATGCTGGGAGTTGTGTTAATGGGAGTTCCTCAGGCTGGGAGCTGTGTTAATGGGAGTTCTTCAGGCTGGGATTTGTGTTAATGGAGTCCCTAAGGCTAGGAGCTGTTTTAATGGGAGTTCCTCAGGCCAGGAGCTGTGTTAATGGAGTTCCTCAGACTGGGATTTGTGTTAATAGGATTTCCTCGGATTAGGAGCTGTGTTAATGGGAGTTCCTTAGACGGGGAGCTGTGTGATTGAGAGTTCTTCAGACTGGGATTTGTGTTAATGGGAATTCTTCAGGCTGGGAGTTGTGTTAATGGAGTTCCTCAGACTGGGATTTGTGTTAATGGGAATTCTTCAGGCTGGGAGTTGTGTTAATGGAGTTCCTCAGACTGGGATATGTATTAATGGGAATTCTTCAGGCTGGGAACTGTGTTAATGGGTGTTCTTCAGGCTGGCAGTTGTGTTAATGGGTGTTCTTCAGGCTGGGAGTTGTGTTAATGGGAGTTCCTCAGACTAGGAGCTGTGTTGATGGGTGTTCTTCAGGCTGGGAGTTGTGTTAATGGGAATTCTTCAGGCTGGGAGCTGTATTAGTGGGAGTTCCTCAGACTAGGAGCTGTGTTAATGGAGTTCTTCAGGCTGAGAGCTGTGTTAATGAGAGTTCTTCAGGCTGGGAGCTGTATTAATGGGAATTCTTCAGGCTGGGAGCTGTGTTAATGGAGTTCTTCAGGCTGAGAGCTGTGTTGATGGGAGTTCTTCAGGCTAGGAGTTGTGTTACTGAGTGTTCTTCAGGCTGGGAGTTGCGCTAATGGGAGTTCCTCAGACTGGGATTTTTGTTACTGAGACAAATCCCAGCCTGATTTGTCTGGGATCAAATCAGACTCAATGCGTCAAACGGCCTCGACGCTGACTAGGAGCTGTGTTAACAAGAATTCATTAGGCTGGGAGGTGTATTACAGGAGGTTCCTCAATATTATGCTGATAAGTATCCAGCTGAATTATGTTTGCAAATTTTTGGATTGGGAATGTGATACAATCCCAATTATGATACAAGTGACAAGGGTGTGCTACATAGCTGATAACCTTTGACAGAGTAACAAAGATACAAGAATAAAACACAGAGAGAGCTTTATAGAGAGTAACAGAGAAATTAAGATCGGTAAGTAATGAAAGATTTACAGAAAACTAATGGAATCTATAATCAGATGATTGCAAACATTGTTTATTGTGATCTCGTACACTCAGATCTTTCACCGATTCTAACACAGGTCACTCTCTGACCTCCTGACCCTTACCTGAAGCCTGCTGGCAATGTGGTGACTAACATATCATCAGCAGGAATGGTGTTCCCACAAGGGCTGCTGGTAGGAATGGGGCCTGGCCGGCTAATGGAAATGGACACCTTTTCCCATTCCTCTGGAAACTGTAACAAGAAACAAAACATAGAAACATAGAAACATAGAAACATAGAACAATACAGCACAGAACAGGCCCTTCGGCCTTCGATGTTGTGCCGACCAAAATAAAAAGCAAGCCCCTCCTAACTAAACATTCCCTTCTCATCCATATACTTATCAACTAACCTCTTAAACGCCACCAAACTTGGGCATCTACAACAGCTGCAGGCAGGGCATTCCACTCCTAATCACTCTTTGAGTAAAGAACTACCTCTGATATCCGTCCTATAACTCATACCCTTAATTTAAAGTGTGTCCCCTCGTGCTAGCTTTTCCATCCTAGAAAAAGGCTATCACTGTCCACCTATCCAAACCTCTAATATCTTATATGTTCAATAAGATCCCCCTTAGCCGCCTCCTTTCTAACGAAAACAACCTCAAATCCTTCAACCTCTCTTCATAGGACCTGCCCTCCATACAGGCAACATCCTGTAAACTCCTCTGTACCTCTCCAATGCCTCCACATCTTTCTTATAATGTGGCGACCAGAACTGCACACAATACTCCAAGTGCGGCCGCACTAGAGTTTCTAGAGCACTAGAAACAATACATAAAATTACATAGAAACAAACCACTCAGCCCAAACAGTCTATACTGTTATTTATACACCACACAACCCTCCTTCCCCAACTTCATCTGATCTATATATCCTTTTATTCCTTTCTCACTTACGTGTTTGTCAGCTTCTGTGTAAATGTATTGATACTGCTCACATCAAACACTCCATGAGTAAAGAAATACTCTCTCTGGATAAAGAAGTTCCTTCAAAACTCTCTATTGGAATTGTAAGTGATGACTATATAACTATGACCATTAGGGCAAGTCTAATCAGTGCCTTTAAAAAAAGACCTCCATTTTGATGACTTCAGGTCAAAGGCTATAAAGGGTTAGCAGGAAAGCAGAGCTGAGGCTAAAATTATCCATTATATTATCGAATTGCAGAACAGGCTGAATGGCCTACTCCTGTCATACGTCCACAGGGCCACCCCCCTCGCTATAGGGTGCCGCCCTCACTATAGGGCACCACTTTCGCTATAGGGTGCTGCATCTCCATCGGACACTGCACTCTCTATAAGACACTCTAAAATTTTTTACCACGAATGAAGAATTTCTGAAGTATAGTCATTTTTTGATGTAGGCAGTAGATCAGGCAATAAGCACATAGCACAGTCCCACAAGCAGAAGTGTGATAATAAACGGAAAGTTAACTGGAATAAACTCCCTTGCTTTTCTTTGAAATAACATCATCTATTCTTTAGCACCTCATGCAGGTGGACAGTTATTTCCCTCAGTATTGGTGATACTGAATGATGGGTGCTGGAGTTCCAAGTAAGGACAGTTTATGGGTTGGACAGAAACTGAAGGTGAGAGTGTTCCTATGCTCCTGCTGATCTTGTTCTTCTGTACTGTGATTCTCCCACGTATTGGATGGGATTCAGAGCTTTCTTGGTCTCTGTTATCTCCTCATATTTGAGACCAGAACACCTCATTCACCTGACAAAGAGGATAACCTCGAAAGCTTGTGTGAGTTTACTATCAAATAAATCGGTTGGACTTAAACCTGATGTTGTCAGACTTTTTACTGTGATCTCCTCTCAGCCAGGACACTGCAATTTGCCACAATCCTGCAGGACTTTGTCAGGAAAAACAGTTAACTTAATAACTAGAAACTGACAATGTGATACCCATGATTCTAAAGCTTTCCTGACACCTACTCTCTCTCAACTTATTGAGAACAGCCACTGCTGTTGAGATACAAGAGAGAGAAACTGCCGAAAAGTTCAGAAAGGAAGAGAAAACATTAGCACGATGGTTGGAATTAAAAGCAATGTTCTGTGCAGGAGGCGGCTATTTGGTTGACTGGATTGCGTTGATTCTCTGACAGAGTCTGTCCCATGTTCCACTTCATCCATTTTCTGGATCTCTCTGTATTTTTTCAATGTTTATCCGCTTCCCTTTGAAAAGTTATTCTGGATCTGCTGCTTCGCCTGTTTCTCATTAGATATTCAATTTCCTTAGAAACTGTCCGTCTAAAAATATTTTCTCTAACCACTCCCTTGATACTTTTCATGGTGACCTTAAACTGATGTCCTCTTGTCACCCTCAAACCAACCAATGAAAATATGTGATTTAATACACTTATAAGAACAGTGTTGTGTTATGTTAGGTTGTACTAAACAGGACTAAGAGAGAACTATTCAGCTCTCAACTCTGTCGCATAGGAATAGGAGGAGGTCATTCCGTTTTGATCTATTCCACCATTTATTTAGATCATGGCTGATCTACATCTCAACTTCACCTGCCCCACACTGGTTTAGCCTCAGTACATGCAAATTCCCCTCATAATTTCACCTTTTTAGCCTAATTGTTATTCTGGTGCATCTCATTCACAGATTGTAAATTCCACATTGACAGAGTAATTAATCATAAGATGCGTAATAAGGAAACAAGGTGCTGACAGCAAACTAGTTTGAGCTACTGAATACAGGATTCCCTGCTACCATCAGACAATTGAATGGACCTTGCATTAAGTTGATCTTTCTCTACACCCTAACTATGACTGTAACACTACATTCTGCACCCTCTCCTTTCCTTCTGTATGAATGGTATGCTTTAGAACATAGAACAAGAACATTACAGCGCAAAACAGGCCCTTCGGCCCTCGATGTTGCGCCGACCAATTAAGAAAAAGCAATGATCCTCTAACCTAAACCATTCCCTTTTCATCCATAAGAAATAATACTTTTCACTGTATATTAATATATGTGACAATAATAAATCAAATCAAATTTGTGGGAACAATGTAAAACTGTTCTGGTGGACGGACAGTGCTGAGAAGGACCGGGGTCTGCAAGAGATAATAGAACATCGAACATAGAACATTTCAGTGCAGTACAGGCCCTTCGGCCCTCGATGTTGCGCCGGCCAGTGGACCCTCTAACCTAAACTATTCCAATATCATCCATATGCCTATCCACCGACCATTTGAATGCCCCCAAAGTAGGCGAGTCCACAACTGCTGCAGGCAGGGCATTCCACGCCCTCACCACCCTCTGTGTAAAGAACCTGCCTCTGACATCCGTCCTATAACTACCGCCTCTTAATTTAAAGTTATGTCCCCTCGTGTTGGTCATCACCATCCGAGGAAAAAGGCTCTCACTATCCACCCTATCCAGTCCTTTGATCATCTTATACGCCTCAATTAGGTCACCGCGTAACCTTCTTCTCTCTAATGAAAATAACCTCAGGTCCCTCAGCCTTTCCTCATAAGGCCTTCCCACCATACCAGGCAACATCCTGGTAAACCTCCTCTGCACCCTTTCCAATGCTTCCACATCTTTCTTATAATGCGGCGACCAGAACTGTACGCAATACTCCAAGTGCGGCCGCACCAGAGTTTTGTACAGTTGTAACATAACCTCACGCTCCTAAATTCAATCCCTCTACCAATAAAAGCTAACACACCGTACGCCTTCTTAACAACTTTATCAACCTGGGTGCCAACTTTCAAAGAGCTATGCACTTGTACCCCAAGATCCCTCAGATAATGTACTCCTTTCACAACAGGGACTGGGTTCCTATCCAGCACAAGCTGCTGCTGTGGTGAAATTAGTCTTTCATTGATCATCCTGGAAATTTTGTAATAACTTCTCACTGGCAACTGTTCTGCAAAACAAGGTATTGCAATATTGGTTTATCCAGCAGGTGGGGTTCTAGGTCAGGTTTCACATTCCTCAATGGGGGTGAGACCTATTGACAACAAACCTGTGAATGATGTGTGACAATCAGATTATCCAGTGAATGGCCTTGGGCTAAAATTCAGGAAATACCAAGCAGATTAGTTTCTCATCAAAGCCCAAACAGTGAAGAGTCAGAAGAATACAGAAAAGGATGTCACATTAGAAAGGGGGACTTTACTTTGTATGTACCCATGCAGTGTCTGTCTTGGGAGTGTTTGATAGGGACAGTGTTCGCCAACAGGAAGGGAACAGTCTGCCTGGTAATTGTTGAGTGGTGTTCATTCATCTGTTGTCGTAGCATTGAGTGTTTGATGGGGGGATAGTGTAGAGGGAGCTTTACTCTGTATCTAACCCCGTGCTGTACCTGTCCTGGGAGTGTTTGATGGGGGCAGTGTAGAGGGAGCTTTACTCTGTATCTAACCCCATGCTGTACCTGTCCTGGGAGTGTTTGATGGGGACAGTGTAGAGGGAGCTTTACTCTGTATCTAACCCCGTGCTGTACCTGTCCGGGATGTTTGATGGGGGACAGTGTAGAGGGAGCTTTACTCTGTATCTAACCCCGTGCTGTAGCTGTCCTGGGAGTGTTTGATGGGGGACAGTGTAGAGGGAGCTTTATCTGTATCTAACCCCGTGCTGTACCTGTCCTGGGAGTGTTTGATGGGGGACAGTGTAGAGGGAGCTTTACTCTGTATCTAACCCCGTGCTGTACCTGTCCTGGGAGTGTTTGATGGGGGACAGTGTAGAGGGAGCTTTACTCTGTATCTAACCCCGTGCTGTACCTGTCCTGGGAGTGTTTGATGGGGGGACAGTGTAGAGGGAGCTTTACTCTGTATCTAACCCCGTGCTGTACCTGTCCTGGGAGTGTTTGATGGGGACAGTGTAGAGGGAGCTTTACTCTGTATCTAACCCCGTGCTGTACCTGTCCTGGGAGTGTTTGATGGGACAGTGTAGAGGGAGCTTTACTCTGTATCTAACCCCGTGCTGTACCTGTCCTGGGAGTGTTTGATGGGGACAGTGTAGAGGGAGCTTTACTCTGTATCTAACCCCGTGCTGTACCTGTCCTGGGAGTGTTTGATGGGGGGACAGTGTAGAGGGAGCTTTACTCTGTATCTAACCCCGTGCTGTACCTGTCCTGGGAGTGTTTGATGGGGGACAGTGTAGAGGGAGCTTTACTCTGTATCTAACCCCGTGCTGTACCTGTCCTGGGAGTGTTTGATGGGGGGACAGTGTAGAGGGAGCTTTACTCTGTATCTAACCCCGTGCTGTACCTGTCCTGGGAGTGTTTGATGGGGGGACAGTGTAGAGGGAGCTTTACTCTGTATCTAACCCCGTGCTGTACCTGTCCTGGGAGTGTTTGATGGGGGGACAGTGTAGAGGGAGCTTTACTCTGTATCTAACCCCGTGCTGTACCTGTCCTGGGAGTGTTTGATGGGGGACAGTGTAGAGGGAGCTTTACTCTGTATCTAACCCCGTGCTGTACCTGTCCTGGGAGTGTTTGATGGGGGGACAGTGTAGAGGGAGCTTTACTCTGTATCTAACCCCGTGCTGTACCTGTCCTGGGAGTGTTTGATGGGGGACAGTGTAGAGGGAGCTTTACTCTGTATCTAACCCCGTGCTGTACCTGTCCTGGGAGTGTTTGATGGGGACAGTGTAGAGGGAGCTTTACTCTGTATCTAACCCCGTGCTGTACCTGTCCTGGGAGTGTTTGATGGGGGACAGTGTAGAGGGAGCTTTACTCTGTATCTAACCCCGTGCTGTACCTGTCCTGGGAGTGTTTGATGGGGGACAGTGTAGAGGGAGCTTTACTCTGTATCTAACCCCGTGCTGTACCTGTCCTGGGAGTGTTTGATGGGGGACAGTGTAGAGGGAGCTTTACTCTGTATCTAACCCCGTGCTGTACCTGTCCTGGGAGTGTTTGATGGGGACAGTGTAGAGGGAGCTTTACTCTGTATCTAACCCCGTGCTGTACCTGTCCTGGGAGTGTTTGATGGGGGGACAGTGTAGAGGGAGCTTTACTCTGTATCTAACCCCGTGCTGTACCTGTCCTGGGAGTGTTTGATGGGGGACAGTGTAGAGGGAGCTTTACTCTGTATCTAACCCCGTGCTGTACCTGTCCTGGGAGTGTTTGATGGGGGACAGTGTAGAGGGAGCTTTACTCTGTATCTAACCCCGTGCTGTACCTGTCCTGGGAGTGTTTGATGGGGGACAGTGTAGAGGGAGCTTTACTCTGTATCTAATCCTGTGCTGTACCTGTCCTGGGAGTGTTTGATGGCGAATGAGGTGTTCTGGTTTCCAATAGCATACATATCAGCACAGACAGTTTACAGATTACTAATTAGAATGCAAATCTTTACACCTAACCTGCTATTCAAGTCTTAAAGTGGCTAACAATGTGAGTGGATAGAGCACTGAGCACAGGTTAAACAGATGTGTATTGTGGGATCTTGTCTTCATGTCACACTATCTGTAACCCCCATGACTTGCCTGTGTTAGCAAAATACCTCACTCACTGTGCTGTCTGGAGACAATACACATCTCTCTAACCTGTGCTCAGTGCTCCATCCACTCACATTGTTAGCCACTTTAAGACTTGAATAGCAGGTTAGGTGTAAAGAATCACATTCTAATCAGTAATCTGCAAACTGACTGTACTGATATGTGTGCTATTGGAGACTAGAACACCTCATTTGCCCGACAAAGGCCATAGAGCCGAAAGCTTACAAGTTTACTGTCAAATAAGTCGGTTGAATTTACAACTGATGTTGTCAGACTTCTTACTGTGTTTACCCCAGTCCAACGCCAGCATCTCTACATTGTGTTTGATGGGGACAGTGTAGAGGGAGCTTCACTCGGCTCAATATGGGGATCTGAATTTTACCTCCGCCCTGGGTATAAATACCCAAGATGGCACTAGAGCTAGGCAAGCTGTGCCCAACATACCTTCTAATGTTATTTTTTACTCTCGTTCTATGCTTCTAAAACTTCACTCTAACTCTTTAAACTCTCTAACAATCCGTTAATTCAATATCTTTCTGTACAACGTAGCTATAATTATTAACATTGCATTCTTCACCCTCTCATTTCTTCTCTATGAATGATATGCTTTGTCTGTATAGTGTGCAAGAAACAATATTTTTCATTGTATACTTATCCATGTGACAGTAATAAATGAAATCAAAAATAACCACACTCTTGGCGATCTTTGTAAACCTGGAGGAGATATTAATCATGTCCCATTTTCAAGGTGAAGAATGTTTATTTTAGTTTATTTATTAATGTCACAAGTAGGCCTACATTAACACTGCAATGAAGTTGTTGTGAAAATCCCGTAGTCCCCTCACTCTAGCCTGTTCAGGTACACAGAAAGACTTTAGCATGGCCAATGCACCTAGCCTGCCTTTTGGACTGTTTAGGAAATCGGAGCACCCAGAGGAAACCCATGAAGATATGAGGAGAATGTGTAAACTCCACACAGACAGTGACCCAAGCCGGGAATCAAACCCGGGTCCCTGGAGCTGTGAGGCAGCAGTATTAACCGTTGTGCCTGTCCAGATTGGGAGATTTAACAATGTGATGTCAAAAGAGTCTCAGTGAATGAATTAATTGACAATTAGAATTAAAGGAATTTCAAAGAACAAAAAACAAAACAGCACGGGAAACAGGCCCTTCGGCCCAACGAGCCCGTGCCGCCACCCCGATGTTCCCACCTCTACCCGCGATTCCTGTCTATGGGTTACAAAACAAATTTGAGACAATTTAGGGAGAATTTGTTTTGCCAATTAGCCTAAGAGACATCTTTGGGATGTGGGAGGAAACCGGAGTACCCGGAGAAAACCCACGCAAGCACGGGGAGAATGCGCAAACTCCCACAGATACAGGCCCAAATCCATGTATCTGCACAGCACAACGATAGTCACTAAGCTGTCATGTTGTCCATCAGAAGGTCCAGGTCAAGTGTACACTAATGACGTGAAGCACTAGGATACTCTCAAAAAAAATCCAAGAGTAGCCCTCTCACGACCCATCGCGTGTATGCCCCTCGTTAGACAACAAGGTGGACCAAAGCACCTGTAGGATAAAAACAAGTACATCAATATCATCATCTATTTACACACTTCCCAGGGACTCCCAAGGCTCATGATCCCTATTTTAAATCAGTTTTCTATACCCCTCCATTCCCATTCTGTTCATGTGCCCATCTAAGTATTTCTTAAATAACTCCAGAGTACCTGCCTCCACCACTTTACTTGGCAGCGCATTCCATACCCCCACCACCCTCTGTGTGAAAAAACTCCCTCTAGCATCCAAATTATACCTTACCCCCCTCACCCTAAGCCCGTGATCCCTCGTGCTATTCGAGTCCATCCTAGGAAAAAGCTTAACTCTGTTTACTCTATCTATACCCTTCATAATCTTGTACATCTCTATTGGATCTCCTCTTTTCTAAGGAAAACAGTCCGAATTTGCCTAACGTCTCCTTGTAACTCAGACCTTCCATACCAGGCAGCATCCTGGTAAACCTCCTCTGCACTCTCTTCAAAGTCTCCACATCCTTCCGGTAGTAAGGTGACCAGAACTGGACGCAGTATTCCAAATGAGGTCTAACCAATGTTTTATACAACTGCAACATTAAAGGCCAGCTCTTGTACTCTATACCCCTTCCTACAAAGGCTAACATACCATATGCTTTCTTCACAACCTTCTCCACTTGCTCTGCTACCTTCAGAGACTTGTGCACCTGCACCCCCAGGTCCCTCTGCGTTTCTACACTCTTAATAGGTCTACCCTTTATCATATACCTCCTCCCTATATTCTTTCTCTTGAAATGCATCACCTCACATTTATCAGGATTGAATTCCATCTGCCATCTGTCTGCCCAAGCTACCAGCCTATGTCCTGCTGCATCACCTGACAATGCTCCTCACTATCCGCAAGTCCAGCCATCTTTGTATCGTCTGCAAACTTGCTGATCACTCCACTTACTCCCTCTTCCAAGTCATTTATATATATTACAAATAGAAGAGGTCCCAGTACCGAGCCTTGCGGCACACCACTAGTGACCGACCTCCAG